>LR738712.1:390957489-391005961 GCA_902687465.1 Secale cereale
CCCCCCCCCCCCCCGGTGCTGGTTTGGTTTTGGCGGCTGGAGGAAGCCATGACTGAAGAAACACGACAGACTGTAAAAGCAGCCGGAGTACTTAACAACCTTAACTGAAACCAGCAGGAGCACTTAACAACCATAGCTGAAAGCAGTATAAGTACTTATACAGGTTCAGCCGTACAAAGCACGCCTCGAATAGTGCTAGTTTGCCTACAGTTAACCAAGGGTGAGGCCGCCAAGCCCCAGGACAAGGCCCAGGCGCCACCCGCGCATCCACAACCTTCTGAAAGCGGCTTCATCTCGCAATGTGGTCAATAAACAGGATATTCGCTTTAGAGCCATGGAAAAGCAGGAACATAATCTTTTGTCCTATTCTCCAAGATGGACGGGCCTTCATTATTTGAGACCACCCATGAATAAGTATCTTTTCACCTCCAAGGGGAATGGAGTAGGTCGACATAAACATCATGTTGTGACCAAGCGCAAGTTTGACCCGACCATGGTCAGGTATCTGTATAGGAACAATAGAACTGGGCAGTTTATGTTTCAAGAAGATCACAACTGTAAGACTGTGTATAAGCAATAGTTTATGAACAACATATATGTCGGTGTACAAAAAGAGGGGTACACTTTTTGTACCCCTATAACTGTGCACGGGCAGTCTGAGCCGCGAGCACCACCACACCAAGCAAGGCAAGGGAGGTGAGCCAGGGTGAGACCGAAGCTCGATGGAACTGGAGCAACACCAAAGCCAAGACCACGAAGAGCCAAGGGACGAGACGCCCCCCCCCCCGGCAAGATCTTGCCGGGGCCGGCTTTAGCAGCCCCGGCAAGACCCTTGCCGCAACAACTCGCCCCACGCCTACGGAGCAAATCACCCTTGAGTCCACTACCCCCATGGGGCAAGGATTCGGGAGACATCCCCGTAGTGGCAGGCAGATCTTTGTGAAGACATTCAAGATCAGGTACGCACTAAGAAGACAACGACCCATGGCGGGATCCCAGCCAAGGAAGACCGCAAGACCTCCGGCAAGCACCTTGCCGGGGATGGCAGTACGCGCCTTGCCGGGGATGGCAGCAGGCGCCGCGGCAAGACCCTTACCGGGGCCCCGGCAAGGCCCTTGCCAAGGACATCCGCAGGGCCACCATCAGGCCCACACCGACCAAACTTCCACCGTCGTATGCAGCTGCCGACCCAACCAGCTGGGCAGGAACCTGTGTGGCGACATGCAGATCTTCGTGAAGACCCACCATTGCGCCACCTCAGCTGCCTGCCTATCTACATGGCATCTCAGGCATTGCTGGCCAGGGCGCGTGTCGGCACAAGAAGAAGCGGCGACGGACAAGACAGATCTCTCCCCCGTCCCCGATAAAGCAAGGACACCTAAGCAAGACGCATTAAATGTGCCTTGTCATGTAATGTGAGGGATAAACTCGCATCGTTGTACCCTTCCCACCTCTTGTGTGCCACTGTGGCAACCCCTTTTTCTATAAAACGAGGCCCAAGGCGACCAGGAGGAGGATTCGGCTTTTTGGAGCTCCTCACGCCCCATGGCTAGCTAAAGAACACATATATACAATCCACCAAAGAAGGAGTAGGGTTTTACGCATCCTCGCGGCCCGAACCTGGATAAACGAACTGTGTGCTATCTGTTTGATCCGCTCTTCTCTCAACCCCGCGTCCCGCTAACCATAGTAGGGATTCTTGTGATCCCATAGGTGTCGTTCCCACCGACATCTTTGGCGCGCCAGGTAGGGGGCGCAGTTGTGAGAATCGGCTTTAGCAGTTAGTTCGATGCTTCTTCATCATCATGGCACCCAAGAAGAAGACGACGGTGGCGGTTGGCCAGTCGGAAACTGGACAGCCCGTCCCGACGCGGGCGAGCAGCGGACCGGTCGCGGAAAGGACCCGGGGCACCGCTCGCGAACACCAACGCCGTCCCAGCAGCCAGAGTTTGGGAGGTGGCGATGTTTGTGCGCCTGGTAACGGGCCACACACCGCCAAATCCAAAGACGGAGGAGGCCCTCCGCGGGTGGCGCGGGGCCTTCCAAGATCGCTGCCGCATCACCCGAAGGCGACGCAAGGGCCTCCAGGACTCCCACGCCGGCGCCAACAGCACGCTCCTCCCAAGCAGCGCACGACGAACGGCGTCATCACGTCGAAGATCCCGAGCGTCGCCGCGGGAAGAGCCCCGAGCGCCACTCCCGAGACGTAGAAGACCTGCCCGCCCGCCGAAGCGCTGGTGAAAATGCCATGCGACCGCGGGATCGTGATAAATCTCCTCCTGACATGGTCAGGAGTCGAAGCGCGTCGCGGTCCGTGCAGGTTTCGCTACCGCTAACCCCAGCAGAAGCCCTGGCGAGCACGCAGTTGCTCCTCGATTTTCCTCCCGTTACGGGGAAACTCGACGAATGGAGAGCCACCATCCGAAGCCTTGTCGCGGTCGCCAACAAGGATGAACCAAGTCCAGCGAAGCCCCCGGGTCGACGCTCCGATGGGGTCCCATGCACCAGTGGCGGGAGGATCGGCAGTACCGTGGCCACGGTGCACTCACCTCCTCCTCGCCCGGTACCGCGTGTGTCGACTTGTCGAGATGTCACGGGTGACGACATCTCCATAGCGTCGTCCGACCCACGGACCCACGGCGACCAGCGTCAAGTTCTTCAGGAGCGAGCTCATGAAGACGCTCGAACCACCATCGAGCGCCGGCACGGAGCGCGCCACCAGTCAGACAGGCGAGCAGGGCCTGCTGTGAACCGCCCAGCACCGGAGAGCCCTAGAGGTCTACCTTACGAGGTAGGCTGTCCGGCTTTTACCCGTGAGCTGCGGCAGTTCCAGTGGCCCACTCACCGCACCTTCAAGCCTGACGTTGGCGAGTAGTACAACGGCAAGACCCACCCGTCGGAGTTCCTCAGCATCTACACCATCGCGATGCAAGCTGCCAGAGTCCGCGACGGTAAGATGCTTGCGAATTACTTTTCGTTGGCTCTTAAACCCAATGCCATGTCGTGGTTGATGCACTTGCCGGTAGACTCTATTTCCTCCTGGTCGGATTTGTGCCATCAGTTTGTTGGCGCCTTCACTGGAGATCACCAAGCCCATGGCCAAGCAAGTGACCTGCATGTCATTCCCCAGAAGGGAGGTGAGAGTCTGCGCAATTATATACAGAGGTTCAGCCTGGTACAGTACAATATCCCTGATGTTCACCCTGCTGCCATCATCAACGCGTTCCATCAGAACGTGCGTAACCGCAAGATGCGTGAAGAACTGGCAATGAACAAGGTGAAAGATGTGGCGGAACTCTATGTTCTTGCTGACAGATGTGCCCGGGCTGAAGAGGGAAGGAAGTACCCCGGCGAAGATGCCGGTGTGGAAACCGACTCTTCAGATGAGGATGCTGCCGCCCCGGCAAGGAAAGGCCGGCGCCGCAACAGGAAGTGCAAAGGTAAAGCCGTGCTTGCCGTCGAGGGATCTGATGACGCCGGCTCCGCCAAGAAAACCAAGGCAGATGACCCCGGCAAGGAAATTGTCGGGTGTGTCGCCTGCCAGGCCTTGGCGGCTGCCGAGAAGCCAGGAACCTCCGACAAGCAATACTGCAAGATCCATCGCACCAAAGGCCATGATCTCCAGAACTGTCGACAAGTTGAGCTCCTTGCTGAGAAGCAGAGGGCTAAATATGAGAGGCGGGACAAGGAGAAGGGCCAGGACGGTGCTGAGGGGTCCGGCAAGAAGCATGACGGCCAAGTAGGCCGTCGCGGCAAGGATAAATAGCAGGAGAGGCCCGCCCGGGGCCGTGACAGAAATCCAGAAGACGACAATCACGGAGAGGACGACGAGTCCGACGACCAAGAGTTTCAGAAAGCCACAGAGGCCATGTGCGTCGATGGCGGCGCCTCGCTGCATACTTCTCACCGCCAGCTTAAACAGTGGGCGCGTGAGATTACAGCGGCGGAGCCATCGTCTGGTGCCCAAAAGCCGCTGAAATGGTCCAGCACGCCTATCATTTTTGACACTGAGGATCACCCTGATCGCACTACTTCGGTCGGGTGCTTGCCGTTGTTGGTTTCACCGACAATATGCAACCTCAAGGTGACAAAGATGCTAGTCGATGGCGGGGCCGGTCTGAACTTAATCTCGCCTACCGTGATCGAGAAGCTGCAGATTCCTGACGGAGACCTCGAAGAGACGGGCACGTTTCAGGGGGTCAACCCGGGAAGAAGTCAACCAAAGGGGAAGGTCACGCTGCCCGTGACTTTTGTAAGTGACCTGAACTACAGGACAGAAAGGATCGTATTCGATGTTGCCAGGATCCCCTTGCCCTACAACGGGATCCTTGGCCTCCCAGCGCTGGCCAAGTTCATGGCGGCGTCACACTACGCCTACAACACCCTGAAGATGCCAGGACCTGTGACGGTCATCACCACCCCCTCCGATAAGAAAGATGCGCTGATTTGCGCTGACCAACTATACCAACAAGCAGTTGCAGCAGCTGCCGCCACTAGGGCACTTGCTCCTGCCACTGGAGCCCCGGGGGGGAAGAAGAAGAAGAGGACCGGTGAGACCTCGGACACCCACTCCGGCAAGCGCACCTCTTCGGAGTGTAGCGCTCCCATCGAGGATGTGCCAGAGAGCTCCACCGGCAGAAACAAGAAGTCCAGGGCCACACCACCGGGAACCAAGAAGGTTTCTGTCAAGGAGGACGGCACAGGAGGAGCTTTCACCATAAGCTCCACCCTTGACGACAAATAGGAAGACGCGCTCGTCACCTTCCTGCGGGCAAATGTTGATGTGTTTGCATGGCAAGCATCCGACATCCCCGGCGTTCCCAGGGAGGTGATTGAGCACCACCTTGTTGTTTGTCCTCATGCGCGGCCCGTCAAGCAGAAGGTCAGGAAGCAAGCTTTGGAATGACAAGATTTCATCACAGAGGAGATCCTGAAACTGGAAGCAGCGGGTTTGGTAAGAGGAGTGCTCCATCCAACGTGGTTGGCCAATCCAGTGGTAGTGCGCAAGGCAAATGGGAAGTGGAGGCTGTGTATTGATTACACAGATATCAATAAGGCTTGTCCCAAAGACCCCTTCCCGTTGCCGCGCATTGACCATATTGTTGACTCCATGGCTGGGTGTGACCTGTTGTCATTCCTCGATGCCTACTCTGGCTACCATCAGATCTTCATGACAAGAGAAGACGAAGAGAAGACATCATTCATCACCCCATGTGGTACGTATTGTTTCGTGCGAATGCCTTTCGGGTTGAAGAGTGCTGGCTCAACGTTTGCAAGGGCAGTCTAGATTGGTTTTGGACCCCAACTCCATAGAAATATGGAGGCTTATATGGATGATATAGTGGTCAAAACCAAGAACAGGGCAACCCTTATACCGGATTTACAAGAAACATTTGCAAACCTACGCAAGATCAATCTCAAGCTGAACCCTGAGAAGTGCGTCTTCGGCGTCCCGTCCGGCAAGCTTCTCGGGTTCTTTGTGTCACAGCGTGGGATAGAGGCCAATCCGGACAAGATCAAAGCTATAGAACAGATTGAAGCACCCAAACGGGTCAAGGATGTGCGTCGGCTTGCTGGCTGCGTTGCCGCCATGAGCAGATTCATTTCCAAGTCTGCCGAGCGCGCCCTTCCCTTTTTCAAGATTTTGAAGAAGGCGGGCCCAATACAGTGGACACCAGAAGCCGAAGCAGCATTGCAAGATTTGAAGAGGTATCTTTCCTCCATGCCAGTACTAGTTGCGCCTAGGCCACAAGAACCATTGTTGCTATACATGGCGGCAACGAACCAGGTGGTCAGTGCCGCACTAGTGGCACAGAGATAAATTGATGACGAGGTGATAGCAGCGACAGAGCATGATGCCGTTGGTGCAGAGACGACACAGCTGGTTGGAGTGCCGCCAAGGAAGCAAATGATGCAGCACCCGGTCTACTTTGTTAGCTCCCTCTTGCAGGGGGCTAGATCAAGGTACTCCGGTGTGCAGAAATTGCTCTTCGGCCTTCTTATGGCCTCGAGGAAGCTGCGTTACTACTTCCAGGCACACGAGATCACTGTCGTCGCTTGCCTCCCTCTGCAACAGATACTGCACAATCCAGATGCAACGGGAAGAATTGTAGAGTGGGCACTGGAGCTGTCCAGCTTTGGCCTCAAGTTTGAAAGAACATCGACGATTCAAAGCCGAGTCCTGGCGGAGTTCGTTGCAGAATGGACCGCGACGCCTGATGAAGAAGCCCAGGAAACTTCTCTCCCCAGCAAAGAGGCGAGTTGCGACTGGATCATGTACTTTGATGGAGCTTTCTACTTACAGGGCGCCGGGGCTGGCATACTGCTTGTCGCGCCCACCGGAGAGCACCTCAAGTACATGGTCCAGATGCACTTCCCCAGGGAGGTATTAACGAACAATACTGCCGAATATGAGGGGCTACTTGCTGGTCTTAGGATCGTGGCAGACCTCGGAATCAAGAAACTCATTGTCAGGGGCGATTCGCAGCTTGTCGTCAAACAAGTCAACAAAGATTACCAAAGCCCGTTGATGAAGGCATACGTCGATGAAGTGAGAAAGCTGGAAGAGCGTTTTGATGGTATACAGGCGGAGCACGTTCCCCGAGCAGAGAACGACATCACCGATTACCTGTCAAAGCGTGCTGCCCTCAAGTTACCTGTGGAACTAGCTACCTTTGTGCTTCAGCTTTCTCAGCCATCCGTTGATCCATCAACAGAGCAAAAGAAGAGGAGGAAATCAGGGCCCGGCAAGTACTTTCCCACCGAGCTCCCCGGAGCCGCCGGCAAGGATGTTGCCGGGGACACTGAGCCCGCCACGGGACGGCTAGCTCTGGCGGAGCGTCAAGCTCTTGCCGTCGAGACAGCCGCTCCTATAGCGGAGGAAATGCCTTTAGTCCTTGCCGTCGAGCCCTAGGCTCCAGCGTGGGCACAACATATCGTCCGATTCCTCCAAATTGGGGAACTTCCTGAGGAGCAGGAAGAAGTGGAAAAAGTAGCCCGTCGATCTGATATGTACCAGTTCGTCGATAACGTCCTGTATAGAAAGAGACCGAATGGCGTGAAATTGAAGTGTATCCCTCGAGAGGAAGGACTGGGGCTGTTGGCGGAGATACATGGAGGCATATGTGGATCCCACATAGGGTCAAGAGCCCTTGCCGATAAGGCATTTCGGCAAGGCTTCTTCTGGCCCACTGCCCTCCAGGATGCGACGACACTGGTCACCAGGTGTGAAGCGTGTCAGTTCCATTCAAAGAAACTTCATCAACCAGCTCAAGCCCTTCAAACCATTCCTCTCTCCTGGCCCTTCTCGGTCTGGGGGCTCGACATACTGGGCCCTTTCCCCCGCGCTGTCGGGGGCTTTGAGTACTTGTACGTCGCAATCGACAAGTTCACAAAGTGGCCAGAGGTGGAGGTAGTGAGGAAGGTCACAGCTCAGTCAGCCGTCAAATTCTTCAAGGGACTAGTGTGCCGTTTTGGTGTACCCAACAGGGTCATCACCAACAATGGCACACAGTTCACAAGCCGCACCTTCATGCAATATACCCAAGACCTCGGCAGCAAAGTCTGTTTCGCTTCCGTTGCTCACCCACGAAGCAATGGTCAAGCTGAGTGAGCAAATGCTGAAGTACTGCGAGGCTTAAGGACAAAGACCTTTGACACGCTGCGCAAGAGTGGAAGGCGCTGGATTGATGAGTTGCCGACGGTTCTTTGGTCGATCAGAACAACGCCAAATCGAGCCACCGGCCAGACACCATTTGCCCTAGTATATGGGGCAGAAGCAGTTCACCCCACTGAACTCATATACGGATCACCTCGAGTGCTCGCTTATGATGAGCATGAGCAAGAGCAACTGCGGCAAGATGACGCAACGCTCCTTGAGGAAGATCGTCTTCGGGCGGCTGTGAGAGCAGCACACTACCAGCAAGCCTTGCGCCGCTACCATAGCCCCAAGGTCCGTGCCAGAAGCTTTGAGGAAGGCAACCTTGTTCTTCGGCGCGTTCAATCGGCCAAGAATACCAACAAGTTGACGCCGAAGTGGGAAGGCCCTTATCGGGTAATACGAGTCACCAGGCCTGGCGCAGTCCGCCTGGAGACCGAAAATGTCGTTCCGGTGAGCAACTCCTGGAACATTGAGCATCTTCGCAAGTTTTACCCGTGAGGCGCGGCTTGCCGGGCCCCCCGGCAAGCCACCTTTTGTACAAACCTTGCCGACAAGGTATGTAACCCTTTGTACAAAGCCAGGCGCAGACCCTAAGCATAAATAAATGAAGCGCTGGTGCCCTAAGTTATAGCATGCATGCTAGGTCGAGTCTCGTCCTTGGTTAGGGTTGATAGTGCTTAGTGGCGGCTAACCCCTAGCTTAGAGGTCGAGTTTGCATCACTTTGTCTTTCTTTTATCTTCTTTGGTTCATAGGACATGCAGATATCCTTGTCGAAACCACTTGGGGAGAAAAAAAAGGAATAGACCAGCATCTAGGCCCCGGCAAGCCAGTATTGCTGGGGCCTGCAAGAGTAAAGATTCACCCACGGCAAACCAGGGTTGTCGGGGGCTGCAGCTTCAGATAAGTTCTTCATCCCTTAGCATGCATTCCATTATGGACTGAGGTATGTGAAACCTCGTTTTTTTTCCTTAAACTACCGTGCTCCCCTAACTCTAGGCCCTAGGGCTCGTTCCTGGGACCAAGATGGGTCGTAGTCGCGGCAGCGAAAGGGTAAAACAAGGAGCCTAAACCCACTTCATCCCTGCCTCCGCCAAAGGCGTGAGAAAGATCAAGCGAAGTGGGGAGACGGCAAGGCCTGTTGCCGGGCAAGAAAGTGTTTATCTTAAAGATATCAAGGATTTGTTCCTTGTCGTGGGTTTCACCCACAAACAAATGACCCGGCAAACATCCCTTTTTAATTAAAAAAACATCCCGCCCAGGTACAGTCCATAGGGAATGAAAAACATGAACAAGGGTATTACAAGGTTTAAATTTAACAGACGCCCGAAGGCTTACAAACTAAAAAGAGATAAGATGCCCGTAATCCCTTTCTTGTCCGTCTCCTCAGGAGGCAGGTCAAGGAGGTGAGAAGGGCAAAAGGAGCGCCTAGGCGAGCTACGGGTGGCAGAAGACACCGAGAGAACATCTTGGTGGCCGCCCAAAGACTGGATGGTGATGGCGGCGCCGGAAGCAGAGCTCGAAGACGAGGTGGCAGGACGTCAGTATGCGTCAAAGGCGTCGGTGCCCGCGTACTCCGACTTGACGGCCTTGCCACCCGCCCTCTTCCTCTTCCACAACCCCACAACGCCAGCCGCCCAAGAAGACGGCCCCGAGAAGTTCAAGGAGCCGGCGACACGGATGATGGGGTCGCCGGTGCCACGGGGAGCGACGCCCGACACCTAGTCGGACCCATCATCCTGCCGCCTACCGCCCTCGTCGTCGCTGCCGCTGTCCTCCTCGTCACTCTCGCTCGCGGAGGAATCTTCACTATCAGAAGAGCTCTCCACGCAGCACCTTGTATGAGTCCCAAAGTGCCCGAAGACCTTGACGGAGAGAAGGCCACCCTCCATTAGCTTAAAATGGAGAGTGAGCCCCTCCGTCAAGCTGTGGATATGAGCAAACGTCTTCCATCCCCGACGAAGATACATCACATGAGGAGCAGGGAAGTCGACAGGGACCCGTGTGCCACTGATCCCATAGCCGCTCATGTGCAGCCGCAATGACTCCGGCGGATCCAGCTCCATCTCCCGCGCAAATGGAGTCGGGAGACGAAGGCGGCGGCGCGGCCGCCGGCGCAACCTGACGAAGAACTCACAAGGGTCATCCCCAATATGGCCCTCCATTGGAGGAGGAGCTGCTGGCGGGGGCGATGTTGGTGGGCCACCCCGACCTCCTCTTCCCCGAGCGCCCCGGCCTCGCCCATGGCCTCGCCCCCTCCCTCTTCCCCTCGCGGCCGGCTCTGCCACCGCAGGCGCAGGAGAAGGAGGGACGCGTTGTCGAGCGGCGACCCTCTCCGCCACCGTTGAAGGGCCGGGATTTCCTCTCTCCATGACGAATGGAAGAGAGGAGCAGAAGCTGAAGGAGGAAGAAGATGGAAGAATGCGGGACGCCGTCCCTCCCCTCCCGCTCTTTATAAAGGAACGGGGTTGGGGCTCGACCGCCCCGCTCGGCCGATCAAGACACGGAAGGCGCAGGGAGCCAGGACCGACCCGCCGCCCCAACCAGCGACGGCCCGGTTTCCCACTTCCACCGTTTGCCACCCCAAGCGCATGGGAGACACGTGGCAGACGTGCAGAACCGAGGGGACGGGTGAGGCGACCTCTCCCCACCCTGTGATCGTGGAGAGTGGACGCCTTGAGGACCGCGCCTCGGCCACATTCAGTAAATGGGCCGCACCTCCACGCCTCCCTCCGTTTATAGGGAATGCACAAACCGCCCCTTTACTGTGATGTGATGCATGCCTGCGGGAACCAACCCCACGCATGCCGCCCACGTCACGCACACCCCTCCACACCGCGCCACGTGCACGGATGGTGGGAAGTGCAGCGCGCGAGAAATCTTACCGCGGTAAAAACCGCCCGCCTGCCCGCGCACCGTTTTCTGGGCCTGGCCCAACAACGCGTTGCACTTATATGTGGCCCAGGCCAGGGGACTCCTGTCGGTGTACGAAAAGAGGGGTACACTTTTTGTACCCCTATAACTGTGCACGGGCAGTCTGAGCCGCGAGCACCACCACACCAAGCAAGGCAAGGGAGGTGAGCCAGGGTGAGACCGAAGCTCGATGGAACTAGAGCAACACCAAAGCCAAGACCACGAAGAGCCAACGGACGAGACGCCCCCCCCCCCCCGGCAAGATCCTTGCCGGGGCCGGCTTTAGCAGCCCCGGCAAGACCCTTGCCGCGGCAACTCGCCCCATGCCTACGGAGCAAATCACCCTTGAGTCCACTGCCCCCATGGGGCAAGGATTCGGGAGACATCCCCGTACTGGCATGCAGATCTTTGTGAAGACATTCAAGATCAGGTACACACTAAGAAGACGACGACCCTTGGCGGATCCCAGCCAAGGAAGACCGCAAGACCTTCGGGAAGCACCTTGCCGGGGATGGCAGGAGGCGCCTTGCCGGGGATGGCAGCAGGCGCCACGGCAAGACCCTTGCCGGGGCCCCGGCAAGGCCCTTGCCAAGGATATCCGCAGGGCCACCATCAGGCCCACGTCGACCAAACTTCCACCGCCGTATGTAGCTGCCGACCCAACCAGCTGGGCAGGCACCTGCGTGGAGACATGCAGATCTTCGTTAAGACCCACCATTGCGCCACCTCAGCTGCCTGCCTATCTACATGGCATCTCAGGCATCGCTGGCCAGGGCGCGTGTCGACACAAGAAGAAGCAGCGACAGACAAGACATATCTCTCCCCCGTCCCCGATAAAGCAAGGACACCTAAGCAAGACGCATTAAATGCGCCTTGTCATGTAATGCGAGGGATAAACTCGCATCACTGTACCCTTTCCACCTCCTGTGTGCCACTGTGGCAACCCCTTTTTCTATAAAAGGAGGCCCGAGGCGACATGGAGGAGGATTCGGCTTTTTGGAGCTCCTCACGCCCCATAGCTACCTAAAGAACACAGATATACAATCCACCAAAGCAGGAGTAGGGTTTTACGCATCCTCGCGGCCTGAACCTGGATAAACGAACCGTGTGCTATCTGTTTGATCTGCTCTTCTCTCAACCCCGCGTCCCGCTAACCGTAGTAGGGATTCTTGTGATCCCATAGGTGTCGTTCCCACTGACAATATATAACAGAAAATAGCTCGTACCATAAGTTTCTCAACACAGTTGGACCTCTTCAACGAGTGCAGCAGTGGCACACATATCCCACGTGGCCTTCCACCATTGAAACGCCCCACAAGGACCTCAAGACGATCAAAAAGTGTAGGAACTTGTGGATGTCGTCCCAGTCAACTTTAGTGCCATCAGTAACAGCCGAGTTGTTACAGAATAACAAACGAGTAGCCTGGTTAACTCTGAGAAAACTTACACGTGCCACCAATTTTAAGAAAATATTAGTTAGAAGTAGCATCTTCGTGAGAGATTCATTGCTACTTCTAAAGTTAAATTGTGATTAGTTAGACAGAATAGGTGGATTAAGAAGTAATCGAGGCAACAAGCAAGAACCAGATACTAACATGGATGAACAATTGGAACGACGTCGGGGTGGAAGATCGCAGTGAAGATGAGACCAGGTTCTGCTATTTCCATCAACATTCATGCGCCAACTTTCAGTCTGTAACAGTAGAGAAAGTTTATCCAAGTTCGGCCATAAAAAAAGCAGCAATCTTCTTGGTTCATGAACCGAACTCGGAACTTATATCCATGGCTTGTCTTCACTGTGACCATTAAACTGGTGTATTCAGTTATGGCAAGACCGAGCATCGTGAGTACATGTGTTCTGGCAGAGCAAATAATGCACTACAGGAAAAATAATATGAGAACACAATGTATTCCCTATACAAATCTAGAAATAACTTGCTCCTTCACATTAGTGTTGACCATCGTACTAGTAGTACCTTTTATCCAAATATATCAATCCAAATTTCCAAATTACTCGACAACATGTTCAAAAAAAAAAACCAACCTCCCGAATAGAAAAGAGGATTCTAGGAACATACTGTGCGCATTTTAAAATTTTGTGTTAGGATGAGAAGGAACAAGTGTGGCGTCTCGCCGAGGGCGCAGAAACCTGTAGGGTCCTCGCACTTTGGGCACTGCAAATGAAACACACTAGATTTAGTAGAAGAAAAATGCATCAACGGCTGCGGCTGCCATCCTAGGATTACACGCAACCAAGGGACTTGGATTTATCGGGGATGGATGAAGAATTCGTACCTGGTTCTCCATGAGAAAATCCTATGCAATCGCCGAGAGAGGGTTTTCTTTGAACAAGCAGATAAGGGAGAACGGGATTCAGGACCAGTGAAATATTGTTGCTTTGTCCGTCCAGCTTACTACTAAAGCTGGAAAGGGGGGTTTGTGATTTAACGGCTCATTGGGCATTACTGTGTCTACCGTGCAGTTGTGCACTCTAATTTGTGCATATGGCACGTGGACCCCGTTGCCGGATGCCCCACATATCAGTGAAAGGAAGTAGAAAGACAGGAGCAACTAGTTACACAAAAATATATTTTTGATAGAGAGATACACCCTCTGTAAAGAAATATACAAATCTTTTATATCACAACTTTATACATACAAAATTATATCTGACGGATAGGAAGGAAACTTTGGCAATTTTGCAAAAAGGTACCCACACACCTCTCCACATTTTCAAATAAGACCTTCCCTCGTTCATCCTTTTCTCTCACAAGATAAAATACTCATACAAATGCATCTTGATGTTACGTGCAACGCACGGGCATTATGGGGGTTCAGCTTTTTTTGAGACAATTATGGGGGTTCAGCTGAGAATATAATACTCAGACAAGCTCACGGTTCTGGACTTGGGCCGCGGGCCCACCCTGCATGTTTGGGGGCCCATGTGTTCTACCTCAGCGCTTTTCATATTGTAAGTGATCGGTACGGTGTTGGTTTTAGATTCTGTCATAAGGCGAATACACAAATATGAATAAAGCACGGCAGCTGTTGGAATGAAATCAAACGACACTTCCTAACCATCAATGAGAATTGCAATTCTATCAACGATATACCATGTGATAAATAATACTGTCGTATTACTTATACACACAGGACACTTGTTTCACCATGCCAGATTATTACATCAAAATCTCTCGTAGGATAGATCAGTTCGACAGTTGCGTGCTGCTACTGAAGAATTTCAAAGTTGATTTGGACCAGCTCTCCTTGCCGAGAAAGTTCGATTTTGAGATCATCCCCTACCGCAAGATATGATTTAGATTTGAACCTTGACCATCCTTTAGCATGAATCATCATGCGACCATCCTTTGTACTTACGGTATATTAATGTAGCGACCAGACCTCAAACACTCTGATCTCTGTGCATCAGTGTCATCCCTGGATCAGTAATGCTGACACGCACAGTACTTGAAGGATTTATAACAGAGTAGCAATCACACACTTATTACATCGATAGTCCAACGATGAATTATTACAAATAATATGGCTGAAGGCCATCTAACACGATAACAGCGGAAGGCTTGGAAGATAAGTGAGTCCATCAACTCCAGCGGCATCACTGAGTATAGAACCACGACCTAAAAGGGCATCTTACTCGTCGTCTGAAAAGTCTGCAACATGAAACGTTGCAGCCCGAAAAACGGGTCAGCACATGAAATATGCTGGCAAGGTAACACAAGAGAATGCAATGAAAGTAAGCTATACTATATGCAATATGGCTGGTGGAAAGCTCTATGGTTAAGTTTTTGCGTAAAGCCAATTTTTCCCTACTTCAAAGGAATAAATTTTAATTAACTATCATGGTAGTTGAAACATCGTTGAGAAGATAGACATCCTCTCAACCCCAATTAAAATAATCATTAAACCCAACAAAATTAATTTAGAGTAACATGTTGAGATGCACATGAAAATCCAAGTACTAGATACTCAAGACGTCCATAATCGGGGACACGGCTAATCATGATCAGTTTGTACACTCTGCAGAGGTTTGTGCACTTTTCCCACAAGACTCGATCGCCTCCGTTTAGTTTCTCGCATTGCATGGTGTTTGAGAAACGGATGACCGAGACATAGTCTTTCAGAAGCGCTAGCACCTTACGATCGGGCAGACCGTACCAACCTACATCCCCTACATCTGCTAGTCCACCACTGTAAGAGTTCGCACAACTTACTCATACTATGCTAGAGCCCATAATAGCATTGTGGCTTCACACGGAAGTTTCTAGTATGAATAATCTCATGATCCCTTTGAGCCTAGGTGGCGGTCCAAAAGAAAAACAGGCAATCACTGGAATACCCAGGTGCCTCAATCCACCCAGATGTGTATTAATGTTGCCACCTTAAGTTGAACCATTAATTAACAAACTCACATCTGTCATGGATTTCACTCACCCAATCCACGTCTACGAGCATAGCATGGCCTAGCAGCAAACGTAGAAGTAACTCCCAAAGGTTTGAATGTAATGCAGGTAATAGTTACTACCTCAATCTACTTCCCAATCCCACAAGTTAATTGATCCTACTCATGCAATGTGTGAGGGTTGGACTAATGCAATGAAAACTGGGTAACTGGAAAGCATGATCAAAGTGTTACTTGCCTTGCTGATGATCCGCAAAACCTAGAGACTCAAAGTAGCAAGCGGCGCACTCCGGGTACTCAATCGCAATCAAACAAGCACACAATAAGTACTTAACTAATGCACGGGTAAAACTAAAATAAGAAATCTAACCAGAAAGTTCAACTTAAGAACTCCGGTTTGCAAAAAGAATCAACTCGAAAGAAGCAACGAAACTCAAACAGCGAAAGAAACGAGCTTTGGTTTACTAGTTGGCCTAAAGTCAAATTTTACAGTAGCCAAAAATTTGTTCCAGTTGATTAAACGTAAAGAGGGCTTTAAGATGAAGATCTGGGATTTTGAATCACCTGATTTCGACTCTCGAGCGAAAAGAAAAACGCGAAACAAGATTAGGGCAGAAATCGCGATCGGAATAACCGCGGATAAATACCCCGAAAAAGAAAAACGACGAACAGGCTAACGAATGAACGTTCGCTGTCTGCGGTTAACTAATGAAAACCGTTCGTTAAAACGAACGTATGGATGAACGTCCGCTAATTAACTAAACCGGCGAAAAAACCGAACCGATCTATTCTAAATAAAAAACAGATCTAGGTTTTCCTAAAACAAAACCGATCGGTTAAACGAAAAAAACCGAGAACTACCTCTTCTCAACCAACTCCGGCGGAACTCCGGCGGGGCGAGGCGCGGCACGGGGGGCGGCGGCGGCGCGGCACGCGGGGCGGCGGTGGGCTGGCGGCGGGGCGGCGCGGCGCGGCGAGGTGGCGAGGCGGCGCGGGGCGGCGGCGGGCTGGCGGCTTGCGGGCGCTAGGATTTCGGCGCTGTCGGGATGGCGGCGTAACAGGCCGGCGGGGCTGGCTTATAAAGCCCAGTCTCCTGGTTCTTCACGAGTCTAAGTCGGTTTCCTATTTTTTTTCTAAAAGAGTCTCGGCGCAGAAATTCCCGAAACAAATTTTCACCGTCCTCTAATAATATTTAGGACAAAGTGAACATTTTTCCCGGACCTAAATGCAATTTTAAAAAACGCGTATTTTTCCTATGCAAATAAATCCGTGAATAAATCCAGAAAAATACCAAAAGTGATTTTAATATTTTTACTCCAATATTTCTGTTATTTTGGAGAAGTCATATTATCTCCGCTCATATTTTGTATTTAGAAATATTTTTAGGAGATAAAAATAATTAGAATCACACAGTCCTCGTACCGGTATTCGAGCGAACTCAAATACGAAAACGGTAAAATTCCCAACTCTCTCCGTAGGTCCTTGAGTTGCTTAGAATTTCGAGGAACTCCACGAACAAAAATGCAAAAACAAGAAGTGCAAATATGATCTATGTATAACATTCCAAATTAAAAATTTGGGATGTTACAAACCTACCGCCCTTAGAATGAATCTCGCCCTCGAGATTCGACTTGGCTTGAGAACAGGTGTGGGTGGTCCTTGTGTGGATCATCTTCTCGCTCCAAGGTGGCTTCTTCCTCGGTGTGGTGACTCCACTGAACTTTGCAAAACTTGATAACCTTACTGCGAGTAACTCTGCTCGAAAATTCGAGAATCTTAACGGGCTTCTCCTCGTAGGTCAGATCACTGTCCAACTGAATTGCTTCCAGGGGTACTGTGTCTCTAAGTGGTATATCGGCCATCTCCGCGTGGCACTTCTTAAGCTGCGATACGTGAAACACGTCGTGCACTCCTGACAATCCTTCGGGCAATTCCAACTTGTAGGCAACCTCTTTCATGCGTTCCATAACACGGTAAGGTCCCACAAATCTCGGGGCTAACTTCCCTTTAACTCCGAAACGTTTAACTCCTCGCAGAGGCGATACTCTTAAGTATGCTCTGTCTCCGATCTCATAGGTTATCTCCTTGCGTTTCGAGTCTGCATAACTCTTCTGCCAGGACTGAGCTACCTTCAGTCTATCTCGAATCAACTTAACCTTCTCCTCAGACTCTTTGATTAAGTCTGGTCCAAACAACTGTCGGTCTCCAACTTCGTCCCACGACAACGGTGTTCGGCATCTCCTTCCATACAATGCCTCGAACGGTGCCATCTTCAAACTGGCCTGGTAACTGTTGTTGTATGAGAACTCCTCATAGGGCAAGTTGTCATCCCAACTAGATCCATAATCTAATGCACAGGCTCTCAGCATATCCTCCAAAATCTGATTGACTCTCTCCGTCTGTCCATCTGTGTGCGGGTGAAACGTTGTGCTAAATTCTAGTCTGGTATCCAAAGTTTCATGTAACTGATTCCAGAACTTTGAGGTAAACTGGGTTCCTCTATCTGATACGATGCTCCTCGGAACTCCATGCAGACATACAATTCTGGTCATGTATATCTTAGCCAACTTTGCACTGGTATAAGTGGTTTTCACAGGGATAAAGTGGGCTACCTTCGTCAATCGGTCTACTACTACCCACATTGAATCATATCATGCTTTGGTCCTGGGCAATCCGGTGATAAAATCCATGCCAAGCTTCTCCCACTTCCATTCGGGTATTGGCATAGGTTGTAACAATCCTGGTGGCTTCTGATGTTCTGGCTTTACTCTTTGACATACATCACAAACTGCTACATACTCTGCAATATCCTTCTTCATACTGGTCCACCAGAAAATATCCTTCAAATCCAAATACATCTTAGTATTTCCTGGGTGAATCGAGTATGGTGAATCATGGGCCTCCTGTAAAATCAACTTCCTAATCTCCGGGTCATTGGGCACATAGATTCGATCCTCAAACCATAGGGTGTCGTGTTCATCCTCACGAAATCCTTTAGCTTTTCCTTCGCTTATCCTCTCCTTTATAGAGGCAATCTCTTTGTCAGCTTTTTGAGCTTCTCTCATTTTATCCATCAGGGTAGACTGGATTTCTAGTGTTGCTACATATCCTCTCAGAACTATCTCCAAACGTAGTTCTCGTAGGTCCTCGGCTAACTCCTTTGGAAACTCATCCATCATTAGGGTATTGACATGGCTCTTACGGCTTAGCGCATCAGCTACTACGTTAGCCTTTCGGGGATGATAATGCAAACTCATGTCATAATCCTTAATGAGTTCCAGCCATCTCCTTTCCCTAAGATTCAGCTCCTTCTGAGTGAATATATACTTCAAACTCTTGTGATCCGTATATACTTCACAATGGTTTCCAATGAGAAAATGCCTCCACGTCTTCAATGCATGCACTACGGCTGCTAATTCCAAATCGTGGGTGGCATAGTTCATCTCATGAGGTTTTAGTTGTCGTGAAGCATACGAAACAACTCTTCCTTCCTGCATAAGAATAGCTCCAAGTCCTCGACGTGAAGCATCGCAGTACACCTCATAATCCTTATGTTGATCTGGCAGAATCAACACAGGGGACGAGACCAACCTTTTCTTCAATTCCTGGAAACTAGTCTCACATTCTTCTGTCCAACTGAACTTGGTGTCCTTCTTCAACAACTCCATCATTGGCTTTGCAATCTTCGAGAAATTCTCGATAAATCTCTGGTAGTATCCTGCGGGTCCAAGAAAACTCCGAATCTATCCAACTATTGTTGGTGCTTCCCAATTGGTCACAGTGTCCACCTTGGCGGGATCTACTGCTATTCCTTCTCCGGATATAACATGTCCGAGGAATCCGACTTCCTTCAACCAAAACTCACATTTGCTAAACTTGGCATATAACTGATGTTCTCTGAGCTTCTCCAATACCAAACGCAAATGCTCTTCATGCTCCTCTTCATCCTTCGAGAAGATCAAAATATCATCTATGAACACCACGACGAACTTATCCAAATACTCCATAAACACTTTGTTCATCAGGTTCATAAAGTATGCCGGTGCGTTTGTCAGACCAAACGACATAACGGTATACTCATACAACCCATACCTAGTGGTAAAGGCCGTCTTAGGGATATCCTGCTCTCGGATCTTCAATTGATGGTACCCTGATCGTAGATCGATCTTGGAAAATACCTTAGCTCCTTGCAATCTATCGAACAGATCATTGATCATCGGCAGTGGGTACTTGTTCTTGATCGTTACTTCATTCGATCCTCGGTAATCAACAACCATTCTTAACGATCCATCCTTCTTCTCCACTAGAAGTACTGGCGAACTCCAAGGCAAAGAACTTGGGCGTATGAATCCTTTATCCAGTAACTCCTTAATCTGTTTCTTAATTTCCTCCAAATCCTTTGCGGGCATCCTATATGGTCTCTTAGAAATTGGCCCGGTGCCTGGCAAAAGTTCAATCAAAAACTCTATATCTCTATCCGGTGGCATGCCAGGTAACTCCTCTGGAAACACATCCGGATATTCCTTCACTACTGGCACTTCCTCCTGAACAACTCCTGACAAGGAATTTAACCTACTCCTCTTTGACTCATGCCGGGATACATACTTGATCCTTCTTCCTTCCGGCGTAGTAAGCAAAATAGTCTTGCTGGCACATTCAATATTCCCTTCATACTTAGATAACCAATCCATGCCTAATATCACATCCAGTCCTTGAGATTCCAATACTATTAGGTCCGAAGGGAAAATGTAATTACCAATCCTTAAGGGCAACTGATCACACCATGACTTAGCCATATACTCTGCTCCTGGTGAGGTTACTAACATGGGCGATCTAAGGGCTTGGGTCGGTAGCTTATACTTATCCACGAATCCCCTTGAAATGTATGAATGCGATGCACCAGTATCGAAAAGAACGAGTGCAGTAAAGGACTTAACTAAGAACTTACCTATAACTGCATCTGGTTGCTCCTCTACTTCCTCCACAGTCACGTGGTTCACTTGTCCTTTGTTGAACGGGTTGGGCTTCTTCCCGGTGCTTCCATTGCCGTGCCCATTCTTAACTTCCGGGCATTCATTGGCGTAATGTCCATTCTTCCCGCACTTGTAACAAGTGACATGGCTAAAATCCCTCTTGGTGGTTGTGGACGGTGTAGGGCGGTTCTGATTTCCATTGGCTCCATTCCCATTTCCATTGCCATTCTTGGTGCCATTGTGGTTGTGCAAGCTACCTCCTCCATGGGTATGCTGAAACTGTCCTACCGCTTTAGGGGTAAAACGGGGCTTCTGTTGTGCTCCAGAATTATACTTTCCTTGCCCATACTTCCTCTTGTGACTCTCAATCTATTGATGTTTCCCTTCAATCATTAGGGCGCGGTCAACCAACTCCTGGTAATTATTGAAAGTTGCCACCATCAACTGTATGCTCATCTCATCATTCAGCCCTTCCATGAATCTCTCCTGCTTCTTGGCATCTGTGGCCACATCATCTGGGGCATAACGAGATAGGGTACTAAACTCATCCACGTACTGAGCCACAGTACGATTTCCTTGGCGTAGATTGCGAAACTCCTACTTCTTCATACTCATTGCTGCAGTTGAGACATGGACGGTACGAAAAGCTTGCTGAAACTAATCCCAAGTCAAATTGGCTACGGGGTAAGTGGCTGTGTAGTTCTCCCACCATGCTGCGGCTGGTCCAGACAACTGGTGTGCGGCAAATCGCAGCTTCTCAACATCCGAGCAATTGGCGGTGGTCAAATCCCTTCCAATCTTGCGTAGCCAGTAATCAGCCACAATTGGTTCGATGCTGCTAGCAAACACGGGTGGTTGCAACCTTAAGAAACGTGTCAGGTTGTCCACAGGTGGTGGTGGAGGGTTGTTGTTGTTGTTGGAGTGGTTATTCTGAGTGTTCTGGACAAGAAGTTGCATCAGGGTGTTCTGCTGCTGGATCAATTGGGTGAGCTCAGGGGGAAACTCAAACTCACGTCTTGGAGGCATCTCATGGGTGTAGAGGGAAGAGATTAGAATAGAAAAGAGTTCTAAGGGAAAATCACTACCCATATGCACATGAGACAAACACACAATCATATCACACCAATCAATTTCAAACAAGGTCTTACAAATCTAACGATCGTTACAAAAGTGCTCTAAAACTAATATTTGGTGGTAAACTACTAGTCACAAGGTGGTCATCTAAAAATATTGATCGGCAGAGGATTCCATAATATCTGCTCCAGCTTCATCTTCATAGTCTTCGTCCATGCTATCCTCAACTTCTGAATCCGTGTCATCTATGATGATATAGTCTTCCGGTGGAATCTCTTTGGGTTCTTCTTCTTCATCTTCTTCTCCCATGAGTATTCCTAACTTCGGGGTCAAATCATCATTCTTCTCCACAAGTATCTTCATCTCCTCCTCATATCCGTCGCGTATATACTTGAGTTCTTCTTCTAGCTCTAAATTCCTTTTAGGGCCTTCTTCAAATCTTTCATCCCTGCACACATCTGGTGCTCCTGGCGACGAATGTGGTGGTTCAACTCCTGGATGAAAGCTGCAATGGATCTACCCTTCTGGGTGCTGATCATATCCAAATTCTCATCTCGGCGTCCACAAATCTGGTAGATAGTGTCCTTTAGCTCTTGCTTGTAGACTTCTCCAATCCTTCCCATAGCTATGTGAGCTGCCATGCTCCTTCCTAGGCTCCATGTAGGCGCATTAAAGGAAAATGCTATGAGTGGGGTGACAGGTGCAAACGTCCTTCCTGGAACTTGGGCTTGAATCAACCAACGCTCCTCCTCAGGTAGAGTGGCATTGTAGGTTCCGGTGAAACTCGGTAATCCAATGTTGAGATATCTTGTGACTTCCTTCAGGTGTCGTCCAAATGGTGTATCATCATCCGGCTGCATGAACTTGTGCTTTGCTTCCACCATCCTAAAGAGTAGAAAAGATGAGGAGTCAGAAAAGAGATGAGTGAATTGTGTTCTAGGGCTTGTCTTAGTGGTCTTGTCCTACGGTCAGCGTGTGCTCTGATACCGTCTTGTAGCGACCAGACCTCAAACAGTCTGATCTCTGTGCATCAGTGTCATCCTTAGATCAGTAATGCTGACACGCACAGTACTTGAAGGATTTATAACAGAGTAGCAATCACACACTTATTACATCGATAGTCCAACGATGAATTATTACAAATAATATGGATGAAGGCCATCTAACACGATAACAGCGGAAGGCTTGGAAGATAAGTGAGTCCATCAACTCACGCGGCATCACTGAGTATAGAACCACGACCTAAAAGGGCATCTTACTCGTCGTCTGAAAAGTCTGCAACATGAAACGTTGCAGCCCGAAAAACGGGTCAGCACATGGAATATGCTGGCAAGGTAAGACAAGAGAATGCAATGAACGTAAGCTATACTATATGCAATATGGCTGGTGGAAAGCTCTATGGTTAAGTTTTTGCGTAAAGCCAATTTTTCCCTACTTCAAAGGAATAAATTTTAATTAACTATCATAGTAGTTGAAACATCGTGGAGAAGATAGACATCCTCTCAACCCCAATTAAAATAATCATTAAACCCAACAAAATTAATTTAGAGTAACATGTTGAGATGCACATGAAAATCCAAGTACTAGATACTCAAGACGTCCATAATCGGGGACACGGCTAATCATGATCAGTTTGTACACTCTGCAGAGGTTTGTGCACTTTTCCCACAAGACTCGATCGCCTCCGTTTAGTTTCTCGCACTGCATGGTGTTTGAGAAACGGATGACCGAGACATAGTCTTTCAGAAGCGCTAGCACCTTACGATCGGGCGGACCGTACCAACCTACATCCCCTACATCTGCTAGTCCACCATTGTAAGAGTCCGCACAACTTACTCATACTATGCTAGAGCCCATAATAGCATTGTGGCTGCACAAGGAAGTTTCTAGTATAAATAATCTCATGATCCCTTTGAGCCTGGGTGGCGGTCCAAAAGAAAAACAGGCAATCACTGGAATACCCAGGTGCCTCAATCCACCCAGATGTGTATTAATGTTGCCACCTTAAGTTGAACCATTAATTAACAAACTCACATCTGTCATGGATTTCACTCACCCAATCCACGTCTACGAGCATAGCATGGCCTAGCAGCAAACGTAGAAGTAACTCCCAAAGGTTTGAATGTAATGCAGGTAATAGTTACTACCTCAATCTACTTCCCAATCCCACAAGTTAATTGATCCTACTCATGCAATGTGTGAGGGTTGGACTAATGCAATGAAAACTGGGTAACTGGAAAGCATGATCAAAGTGTTACTTGCCTTGCTGATGATCCGCAAAACCTAGAGACTCAAAGTAGCAAGCGGCGCACTCCGGGTACTCAATCACAATCAAACAAGCACACAATAAGTACTTAACTAATGCACGGGTAAAAATCAAATAAGAGATCTAACCAGAAAGTTTAACTTAAGAACTCCGCTTTGCAAAAAGAATCAACTCGAAAGAAGCAACGAAACTCAAACTGCGAAAGAAACGAGCTTTGGTTAACTAGTTGGCCTAAAGTCAAATTTTACAGTAGCCAAAACTTTGTTCCAGTTGATTAAACGTAAAGAGGGCTTCGAGACGAAGATATGGGATTTTGAATCACCTGATTCCGACTCTCGAGCGAAAAGAAAAACGCGAAACAAGATCAGGGCAGAAATCGCGATCGGAATAACCGCGGATAAATACCGCGAAAAAGAAAAACGACGAACAGGCTAACGAACGAACGTTCGCTGTCTGCGGTTAACTAACGAAAACCGTTCGTTAAAACGAACGTACAGACGAAAATCCGCTAATTAACTAAACCGGCGAAAAAAACCGAACCGATCTATTCTAAATAAAAAAACAGATCTAGGTTTTCCTAAAACAAAACCGATCAGTTAAACGAAAAAAAACCGAGAACTACCTCTTCTCAACCAACTCTGGCGGAACTCCGGTGGGGCGAGGCGCGGCACGCGGGGCGGCGGCGGGCTGGCGGCGGGGCGGCGCGGCGCGGCGAGGCGGCGAGGCAGCACGGGGCGGCGGCGGGCTGGCTGCGGCGGGCTGGCGGCGGCGGCAGCGGCGCGAAGGCGGCGGCGGCGGCTGGCTGCTTGCGAGCGCTAGGGTTTCGGCGCTGGCGGGCTGGCGGCGTAAAGGGCCGGCGGGGCTGGCTTATAAAGCCCAGTCTCCTGGTCCTTCACGAGTCTAAGTCGGTTTCCTAGTTTTTTTTTTTCTAAAAGAGTCCCAGCGCAGAAAAACTAACGAAAGAAATACCAAACGGACTCCAAAATTCCCGCAATAAATTTTCACCATCCTCTAATAATATTTAGGACAAAGTGAACATTTTTCCCGGACCTAAATGCAATTTTGAGAAATGCATATTTTTCCTATGCAAATAAATCCGCGAATAAATCCAGAAAATACCAAAAGTGATTTTAATATTTTTACTCCAATATTTCTGTTATTTTGGAGAAGTCATATTATCTCCGCTCATATTTTGTATTTAGAAATATTTTTAGGAGAGAAAAATAATTAGAATCACACTGTCCTCGTATCGGTATTCGAGCGAACTCAAATACGAAAACGGTAAAATTCCCAACTCTCTCCGTAGGTCCTTGAGTTGCTTAGAATTTCGAGGAACTCCACGAACAAAAATGCAAAAACAAGAAATGCAAATATGATCTATGTATAACATTCCAAATTGAAATTTTGGGATGTTACAATTAAGCAGGTTCATTCACACCAAGGCTGCGCATGGTAAGAGAAACTTGGTCGCTGTCGCTCGGATTGTTGATCGACTCCCTCGTTGCTCTAGGAATTCTCTGTTTGCAAACAAGAAGACATACCCAAACAGTTAGATCAACACAGTGAATTAGCGAAACAACATGGAAAGAAAAAAGAACGAAACACTTGGGCGCCCAATGCTTACAAAGAAGGTGGACATGTCGGTTTTTGTAAGGACTTTGGTATATGAAGTGCGAACTGCAGCCCGGTTTGTTGCCGCTGCACGGGCCGGAGCAGATGCAAGTGCAAGTGTTGGTGCAGGTGCCGAAGCCACTGCTACTGCCGGAGACGGTGCTCCTTGTAGAGCTGGTGCCGGTGTCGATGCCCGATCCTTCGGTAGATCAGCCTGATCCGCTGACGCGGTCGGTGCCCAATCCTCAGCTGGATCAGACTGAGCTGTTGCCGTTGTCAGTGCTACAGCAACTGCCGGTGCTTGATCCGTTGCTGAAGGTGGTACCGATGTGCGAGACAGCGGCGATCGTGTCTGGTCTGCTATGATCAGCTTTCTAACTTGACTAGGCTTCGTGACCATGATCTAGTTTTTTTCTTCATTTCTTTTAAACGCGTGAAGGACTAATTGTGGCATTTCTGTTAAACCAAACTGCAGTTCATCGTAGGGATTCAGCTTGTACTCAGACAATAGACTAATGCAATTTTTTCCAGTAATATAAGTGATAGACAGTGCCTTCGTTACTGACACGACATAAGAAGTGAAACCTGCAAAAATAGCCATCATAGAGCAAACCAAACGGTTTATTCTGTGATGAATGTCACATGGCAAAACCTGCATCGTAAAATTGCAGGAAAAGAAAGAAAACATGACATTAAATCAATGAGATTTAGACAGTAAATCAATAAGATTTACCAGGAAAACATGACACGAGTGAATCCTTACCAGGAAATCACTATGTTGAAGTACTAAACAGAAGATTGATTGTCCAACTACGGGTGGCATGCAGGGGCCCCGCCTACTCCCATAAGCAGGACAGTCCAAAGGTCATGACAAATCGTATGGACCGAACATCCATGGGACTGGAAATCCTGGTGGGTGCGATAAACCATGCAATGCATACAGATATTGGAGTGTAACCATAATTGATAAACCTTCCTCACAAAAAAGATGATATGGATACTTCAAAATATACAGACTGAATTGAGTGGACAGACATTAACATAGACCGTTCTCAGGACTAACCACACACCAAAAGCGGCAGTACTAGTAAAAAATACAGGGTTCACTGTCGGGACCCCGATCCTAAGTCACACCGGTCTAGCATGTAACACACCATATCACTTTGCGGCCTCACGCACAGTATCCCCACGGGTGCCACCTTAGCTGGCCCGGGACCGTTTGCGCATTTTGGCTCACGTATATGATAGTGTCGCTAGCATCCATATGACAGAGAACTCGGGCCGACATGACCAGTTATAAACCAAAAGTGGCACTAAATTACAGAGACAGGCATACATGACCCAGCAACGAATGTGTCGGTCATCAACGTATGAACCCAAGTCGTAGCAAGCTACAAGGACTTAAAGGAACAACGCGTGACATTTCCCCTAAGGGACAGACATAGGAACGAAGAAGGACACATGCCAGTCAGCCTAAGTGTTCCGGAGAAGTAGCAAGCTACCAAGGCTCAGTGGAAGCACTAGGAGACATTTCCCTGTAAGATAGGCTACCAAGGGTAAACAACTAGGTGTCGGATCCCACACATACCAAGCATTTCAATAACATACACACAATATGCTCGATATGTGCAAATACAACATGGCATCACAACAAGACTCTAAGAAACAAAGTATTTATTCATTAGGCTCCGAGGAGCCAGATATTACAAACATGGGTCTGATGACCCAACATTCAGAGCATACAAGCAACAAACGGAAGCATACATGTCTGAGTACAGACATCTACAAATGAAAAAGGCTGAAGAGCCTGACTATCTACAACACTTGTCCAAGATCGTAGCTGAGGTAACAAGCTACTTGTCGAAGTCCAAGCGGAACTACTAGAGAGACAGAAGTCTCATATGCAAAACATAAATTAAGCAAACATGAGTACAAAGGTACTCAGCAAGACTTACATCAGAACCTATCATACATGCATTTGTATCAAGAAGGCATAGTGGGGTTTAGTTGCAGCAAGCCAGAATTTGACTCAGTGGCTATCATGTTCTACGATTGCTGGTAAAACTTTTGTGGTGGCGCACACGAGTCCACTAAACACCATCAAATACACCACTATGGATTCATCCCCGTCTCCCTACGAGAAGGCCATCCATAGCACTCACACTTGTCTTGAGTATTTTTAGAGTATCCACTTCAAGTTGTCTATGTACCACGTAAGCATCCAAGAAGTCCATAACCGTGGACCCGGCTATTCGAATAAATCATGATAAACCCTGCAGGGGTGTACTTCTTCACACACGCACTCGCCACTTACCGCCATGTACACATCGTGTATCTCGGCAACCTTCAAGCGGAAGCCTGGCGAGGGTGTCGGCCACGACCTGACTAACCACACAAGACTCTAGTCCAGGTTTATCACCTATTCGGGTTCCATCCGCAAGGGAGTCCGTCCGAGGTTTCCATCACGGCCCCAAACGATGTGTACAGGGTTCCCGAGCCCACCATCCGGGTGCCACTCGGTACACCGGGCCATGTGTGCCTAGTCTGTCCCAAGCCCACCCTGCCGGGTGCCACCTGGTAGAGAAATAACACTACCTACAAACACCAGAAACTAGTTGCGACTCTTGGACAGAGATCAAGTTGATTAATAAGCCGAGAGGGGTCGAGCGTGAATCATATAGTAGATATGATCAACATAAGATGTTCACCATTGAAACTACTCCATCTCACGTGATGATTGGACATGGTTTAGTTGATTTGGATCACGTGATCATTTAGATGACCGGAGGGATGTCTATCTAAGTGGGAGTTCTTAAGTAATATGATTAATTGAACTTTAATTTATCATGAACTTAGTCCTGGTAGTATTAGCATATCTATGTTGTAGATCAATAGCTCGCGATGTTGCTCCACGTTTATTTTTTATATGTTCCTAGAGAAAACCAAGTTGAAAGATGTTAGTAGCAATGATGCGGAATTGTTCCGTGATTTGAGGATTATCCTCATTGCTGCACAGAAGAATTATGTCCTTGATGCACCGCTAGGTGACAGACCTATTGCAGGAGCAGATGTAGACGTTATGAACGTTTTGACAAAAGCTCGATATGATGACTACTTGATAGTTTAGTGCACCATGCTTTACGGCTTATAACCGGGACTTCAAAAACGATTTGAAACGCCACGGAGCATATGAGATGTTCCAAGAGTTGAAATTAGTATTTCATACTCATGCCCGTGTCGAGAGGTATAAGACCTCTGACAGTACTTTGCCTACAAGATGGAGGAGAATAGCTCAACCAGTGAGCATGTGCTCAGATTGTCTGGGTAGTACAATTGCTTGAATCAAGCGGGAGTTAATCTTCCAGATAAGATAGTAATTGACAAAGTTCTCTAGACACTATCACCAAGTTAGTAGAACTTCGTGATGAACTATAATATGCAAGGGATGACGAAAGTAATTCCCGAGCTCTTCACGATGCTGAAATCGGCGAAGGTAGAAATCAAGAAAGAGCATCAAGTGTTGATGGTTAACCAAACCACTTGTTTCAAGTAAAGGGCAAAGGGATAGAAGGGGAACTTCAAGAAGAATGACAAGCAAGTTGTCACTCCCGTGAAGAAACCCAAAGCTATACTCAAGCCTGAAACTAAGTGCTTCTACTGCAAAGGAAATGGTCACTAGAAGTGGAACTGCCCTAGATATTTGGCGGATAAGAAGGATGGCAAAGTGAACAAAGGTATATTTGATATACAGATTATTGATGTGTATTTTACTAGTGTTCATAGCAACCCCTTGGTATTTGATATTGGTTCAGTTGCTAAAGAGTAGTAACTCGAAATGGGAGTTGCATAATGAACAGAAACTAGTTAAAGGATGAAGTGACGGTGTGTATTGGAAGTAGTTCCAAGATTGATATGATCATCATCGCACACTCCCTATACTTTCGGGATTAGTGTTGAACATAAATAAGTGTTATTTGGTGTTTGTGTTGAGCATGAATATGATTTGATCATGTTTATTGCAATACGGTTATTCATGTAAGTTAGAGAATAATTGTTGTTCTGTTTACATGAATAAAACCTTCTATGGTCATACACCCAATGAAAATGGTTTGTTGGATCTCGATCGTGTGATACACATATTCATAATATTGAAGCCAAAAGATGCAAGTTAATAATGATAGTGCAACTTATTTGTGGCGCTGCCGTTTAGGTCATATTGGGTAAAGCGCATGAAGAAACTCCATAGTGATAGACTTTTGGAATCACTTGATTATGAATCACTTGGTGCTTGCGAACCATGCCTCATGGGCAAGATGACTAAAACTCCGTTCTCCGGAACCGTGGAGCGAGCAACAGAGTTGTTGGAAATCATACGTACTGATGTATGCGGACCAATGAGTGTTGAAGCTCGCGGCAGGTATCATTATTTTCTGACCTTCACTGATGATTTGAGCGGATATGGGTATATCTACTTAATGAAGCACAAGTCTGAAACATTTGAAAAGTTCAAAGAATTTCAGAGTGAAGTGGAGAATCATCGTAACAAGAAAATAAGAGTTTCTACGATATGATCGTAGAGGTAAAATATTTGAGTTAGCGAGTTTGGCCTTCAATAAAAACAATGTGAAATAGTTTCACTACTCACGCCACCTGGAACACCACAGTGTAATGGTGTGTACGAACGTCATAACCGTACTTTATTAGATATGGTGCGATCGATGATGTCTCTTACCGATCTACCACTACCGCTTTTGGGGTTACGCATTAGAGACAGCTACATTCACGTTAAATAGGGCACCATCTAAATCCGTGGAGATGACACCGTATGAACTGTGGTTTGACGTGAAACCTAAGATGTCATTTCTTTAAGTTTGGGACTGCGATGCTTATGTGAAAAAAATTCAGCATGATAAGCTCGAACCCAAATCGGAGAAGTAAATCTTCATAGGATACCCAAAAAGAAACTGTTGGGTACACCTTCTATCACAGATCCTAAGGCAAGGTCTTTGTTGCTAAGAGTGGATCCTTTCTAGAGAAGGAGTTTTCTCGAAAGAAGTGAGTGGGAGGAAAGTAGAACTTGATGAGGTAATTGTACCTTCTCCCGAATTGGAAGGTAGTACATCACAGAAACTCGTTCCAGTGATTCCTACACCAATTAGTGAGGAAGCTAATGATGATGATCATGAAACTTCAGATCAAGTTTCTGCTGAACTTCGTAGATCAACCAGAGTTCGTTCCGCACCAGAGTGGTACGGCAATCCAGTTCTGGAAGTCATGTTACTAGACCATGATGAACCTACGAACTATGAGGAAGCGATGATGAGCCCAGATTCCGCAAAATGGCTTGAGACCATGAAATCTGAGATGGGATCCATGTATTAGAACAAAGTATGGACTTTTGTTGACTTGCCCGATGATCGGCAAGCCATCGAAAATAAATGGATCTTCAAGAGGAAGACCGACGCAAACGATAATGTTACTGTTTACAAAGCTCGACTTGTTGCGAAAGGGTTTTCGACAAGTTCAAGGAGTTGACTACGATGAGACTTTCTCACCCGTAGCGATGCTTAAGTCTGTCCGAATCATGTTAGTAATTGCCGTATTTTGAGAAATCTGGCAAATGGATTACAAAACTGCATTATTTAATGGATTTATTAAAGAAGACTTGTATATGATGCAACCAGAAGGTTTTGTCAATCCTAAAGGTGCTAACAAAATGTGCAAGCTCCAGCGATCCATCTATGGACTGGTGCAAGCATCTCGGAGTTGGAATATACGCTTTGATAAGTTGATCAAAGCATATAGATTTATACAGACTTGCGGTGAAGCCTGTATTTACAAGAAGTGAGAGGGAGCACTACAACCTTTCTGATAAGTATATGTGAATGACATATTGTCGATCGGAAATGATGTAGAATTTTCTGGAAAGCATAAAGGAGTGTTTGAAAGGAGTTATTCAAAGAAAGACCTTGGTGAAGCTGCTTACATATTGGGCATCAAGATATATAGAGATAGATCAAGACGCTTGATAAGACTTTCGATGAGTACATACCTTGATAAGATTTTGAAGTAGTTCAAAATGGATCAGTCAAAGAAGGAGTTCTTGCCTGACTTGTAAGGTGTGAAGTTGAGTAAGACTCAAAGCCAGACCATGGCAGAAAAATATAGAGAGAATGAAAGTCATTCCCTAAGCCTCAGCCATAGGTTCTATAAAGTATGCCATGCTGTGTACAAAACACGTTGTGTACCTTGCCATGAGTTTGACAGGGAGGTACAATAGTGATCCAGGAGTAGATCACTGTACAGCGGTCAAAATTATCCTTAGTAATTGGATGACTAAAGGAAATATTTCTCGATTATGGAGGTGATAAAGAGTTCGTCGTAAAGGGTTACGCCGATGCAAGCTTTGACACTAAATCCAGATGACTCTAAGTATCAATCTGGATGCGTATTGAAAGTGGGAGCAATTAGCTAGAGTAGCTCCATGCAGAGCATTGTAGACATAGAAATTTGCGAAATACATACGGATCTGAATGTGACAGACCCGTTGACTAAACTTCTCTCACAAGCAAAAATCACACCTTATTACTCTTGGGTATTAATCACATAGCGATGTGAACTAGATTATTGACTCTAGTAAACCCTTTGGGTGTTGGTCACATGGTGATGTGAACTATGGGTGTTATTCACATAACGATGTGAACTATCGGTATTAAATCACATGGCGATGTGAGCTAGATTATTGACTCTAGTGCAAGTGGGAGACTGAAGGAAATATGCCCTAGAGGCAATAATAAAGATGATTATTTGTATTTCCTTATATCATGATAAATGTCTTTTAGTCATGCCAGAATTGTATTAACCGGAAACTTAGTACATGTGTGAATACATAGACAAAACAGTATGTCCCTAGTATGCCTCTACTAGACTAGCTCATTGATCAAAGATGGTTATGTTTCCTAGCCATAGACATGAGTTGTCATTTGATCAACGGGATCACATCATTAGGAGAATGATGTGATGGACAAGACCCATCCGTTAGCATAGCACTATGATCGTTTAGTTTTACTGCTATTGCTTTCTTCATGACTTATACATGTTCCTATGACTATGAGATTATGCAACTCCCGAATACCTTAGGAACACCTTGTGTGCTATCAAACGTCACAACGTAACTGGGTGATCATAAAGATGCTCTACAGGTGTCTCCGAAAGTATTCGTGGTGTTGGCATAGATCAAGATTAGGATTTGTCACTCCGAGTGTCGGAGAGGTATCTCTGGGCCCTCTCGGTAACACACATCATAATAAGCCTTGCAAGAAAAAGACGAATGAGTTAGTCACGAGATAATGTGTTACGGAACGAGTAAAGAAACTTGCCGGTAACGAGATTGAACTAGGTATAGAGATACCGACGATCGAATCTCGGACAAGTAACATACCGATGACAAAAGGAACAACGTATGTTGTTATGCGGTTTGACCGATAAAGATCTTCGTAGAATATGTAGGAACCAATATGAGCATCTAGGTTCCGCTATTGGTTATTGACCGGAGATGAGTCTCGGTCATGTCTACATAGTTCTCGAACCCGTAGGGTCCGCACGCTTAACGTTTGATGACGATCGATATTATGAGTTTATGAGTTTTGATGTACCGAAGGAGTTCGGAGTCCCGGATGAGACCGGGGACATGACGAGGAGTCTCGAAATGGTCGAGACGTAAAGATCGATATATTGGACGACTATATTCGGACATCGGAAAGGTTCCGAGTGATTCGGGTATTTTTCGGAGTATATGGGCCTTATTGGGCCATACGGGAATAGAGGAGAAAGGCCAAAAGGAAGGAGGCGCGTGCCCCCCTCTGGTCCGAATTGGACAAGGGGTGCAGCCCCCTTTTCCTTCCCCCTCTCCACCTCTTTCCTTCTCTCCTACTCCGGAAAGGAAAGGGGAATCCTACTAGGACTTGGGAGTCCTAGTAGGACTCCCCACACTTGGCGCGCCCCCTCTAGGGCCGGCCTCTCCCTTGCTCCTTTATATACGGGGGCAGGGGGCACCCTAGAACACACAAGTTGAATTGTTCTAGCCGTGTGCGGTGCCCCCCTCCATAGAAACACACCTCGGTCATACCGTCACAGTGCTTAGGTGAAGCCCTGCGCCGGTAGATACATCATATCCGTCACCACGCCGTCGTGCTGACGAAACTCTCCCGTGAAGCTCAACTGGATCAAGAGCTCGTGGGACGTCATCAAACTGAACGTGTGCTGAACGCGGAGGTGCCGTACGTTCGGTGCTTGATCGGTTGAATCGCGAAGAAGTTCTACTACATCAACCGCGTCACTTGACGCTTCCGCTTCCGGTCTACGAGGGTACGTAGACACACTCTTCCCTCTCGTTGCTATGCATCTGGTACATAGATCTTGCGTGATCATAGGAAAATTTTAAAATACTACGTTCCCCAACAGATCTCGCAACGATTACCAAGGAGGTAATGTCGCCAGGTTTTAAGTGCATAGACTACGGCTGCAAGCTCTAGATCATGTGTAGGATAATTCTCCTCATGTGGATGCAACTGTCGAGATGCATAGGCAATCACATGACGATCCTGCATAAGAATGCAACCTAGTACCTGTCGTGAGGCATCACAATAGATAACAAAGTCCTTCGTGAAATCCGGTGGCACAAGTATGGGAGCAGAAGTCAGGCGTCTTTTTAGTTCCTGAAAACTGTGCTCACACTGTGGGGACCACTCAAACTTTTTATCTTTCTTGAGAAGTTCCGTGAGAGGTTTGGCCACTTTAGAGAAGTTTTCAACAAAGCGGCGACAATAGCTGGCTAGACCAAGGAAACTCCTAACTTGTTTAACTATTTGAGGTGGAGTCCAATCAAGAACAGCTTGAACTCTCTCGGGATTGACAGCAATGCCCTTACCAGAGATTACGTGGCCGAGATAGGTCACTTCTGGCAACCAAAATTCGCACTTGGAGAACTTGGCATAAAGGCGGTGCTCTCTGAGTTTTTCCAACACAAGTCTAAGGTGTTCGGCATGCTCTTCCTCATTTTTCAAGTAAATAAGAATATCATCGAGGTAAACCACGACGAACTTATCTAAGTACTCCATGAAGATTGAGTTCATCAAGCGGGAGAAAGTGGCTGGAGCATTGGTTAGACCGACGGACATGACGGTGTACTCGTACTGACCATAACGAGTGACAAAATCCATCTTAGGAATGTCTCCGTTTCTGATCTTGATTTGATGGTAGCCTAACCTCAAATCCATCTTGGAGAAGACTGAGGATCCAGCGAGCTGATCATACAGGTCGTTGATCCTGGGGAGCGGATACTTATTCTTTATCATGACCAAATTAACGGGACGATAATCTACAACCATCCGTTCCATGCCATCCTTCTTCTTGACGAAGAGGACGGGACAAGCCCAAGGAGAAGAACTAGGACGGATGAAACCCTTTTGCAAGGACTCATCAAGTTGTTTCTTAAGCTCAGCTAATTCTAGGGGTGCCATCTTGTAAGGCCTCCTAGAAATTGGAACAGTTCCTGGGATAAGATCTATGACGAACTCTACATCCCTGTCAGGTGGAACACCTGGTAGTTCCTCTGGAAGAACATCCGGAAAGTCACAGACTACCGGGATATCTTCAAGGTCTGGGAGGGGGCTGGCATTAAGAGAATAGAGTTGACGCTTTGCAACTCTAGTGGAGACAGTGACTATCTTGCCAGATGGATGTGTAAGCTGAACAGACCTAGTGTAACAATCAATCTTGGCATGATGAGCTGTCATCCAGTCCATATCCAAGATGATGTTAATATCCGAAGACTTGAGGGCTATAAGTGAGGCAAGGAATACAAGTCTGTCAACAAGGATTCCATTACCATGGCTTATTCTGGTAGTTTGCCATCTAGACCCTGGGGTTTGGATTTCAAGCGGAGTTGGCATATCACAATGACATGTCGTGCAAACGGGCATAGCCTTCAGAAATGAAGGAGTGAGATGCTCTGGTATCGAACAGAACCAAAGCCGGATGGCAATTGACAAGGAGTGTACCAAGAACGACATTTGGATCATCATGAGCGTCTTTAGCTGAGACGTGATGCACACGTCCATGTTTAGTGGGAGCTGGATTGACACTGACCGTCTTGCGTGGTGGCTTACCACGAAGAACGGACTTCTCGGACTGGGGTGGAGCAAGACTGGCCTGAGAGCAGTCACGTGCATAGTGTCCTGGCTTTCCGCATGTGAAGCAAGTCCCTGGGGTAGGTCGTGGACCCGCATTGACAAGCGGTCTACCAATAGGCCTGGGTAGAGCATAAGACTGAACTAGATGAGGCACCTCATAAGATAGCCTCGGAGGATATCTGGGTGGAAGAGCGGAGTTTGGAACCCAAATCCGGCGCTTCTGGGAACTAGTGCCGGAGCAAGATCCCAATTCACGGGTGTGCTTATGAGACTCATTGTAAGTGAGCTGAGCGATCTCTGCATTGATGGCCTTGTTCACAAGAGCCTGGAATGTATGGTAATGATGCAAGTGAAGATCACGACGCAGCTTGGGGTTGAGACCCTTCCGGAACCTAGCCTGCTTCTTGGCGTCCGTGGACACTTCTTCTGTAGCATAACGGGCGAGGTTTTCAAACTCTCTACTGTATGCATCAACAGCCATCTTAGCCTGGGTAAGACTACAGAACTCTTCTCTCTTGCGATCGATGAGAGCTTGAGGAATGTGATGCTCGCGAAAAGCCTCAGTGAAATCTCTCCAAGTAGGAACCTGGCCAGCTGGAATCATGGCCTCATAGTTCTGCCACCAAAGACTAGCAGGACCTTCCAGGTGATATGTGGCATAGATGACCTTGTCCTCTTCAGCTACGTTTGTAGAACACAGCTTGTGAGTGATACTACGGAGCCAGTCATCTGCATCGAGCGGCTCAATGGGATGATGGAAGGTGGGTGGTTTCAGACGAATGAAATCATGGATGGTTGCTGACTCTTTGCACTGATGTGTGGTGTTCTCCTCAATACATGCCAACAAGCGGTTAGACTCTCGCTTGTTCCTCTCCATCTCTAGCATGACCTCTGCCAACGAAGGCTGGTCGGGAGGATCCTCCTCATCCCTACCACCTCCGTGGTTCTTTCTACGAGCAACTGAACCTCGGGTAACTGACGACATCCTGAGAAATGAAACCAAGGACGGAATCAGCATCAACCAGGCTGTAGAAGGTAGGACAAGAAATGGTTATCTCTCGAACTACTAGGATAATTCCGGCAGCATAACGGCAGTAAAATGCTCAGAATGATACATCCTGCTAACAAAGGGTAGTACAACAACTCAACATCATCACTCAAGGTTCTGTGATAGTACTAAACAATCTACACCGGAAGAACTTGAAAACAGGAGTAGGACTATCATCAACCAATCCTATGGGACTACGGAGTAGTAACACGTGATCCTGATAGACGGAAAAGAAGCCTAGTTCCTTAACCCCGTAGGAAAGGTAGGATGACTCAGATCAGAAGACATGAGGTATAAGGAGTAAAAAGAGCCTTACGTTCCCTTCCACAATCAATTCCCTTATATAACTAAGGAATTTCTAGACTCAACTTCGACCAGTTTGGCTTGGTAATCCTACAGGCAGTCAGGCTCTGATACCAAAGCTGTCGGGACCCCGATCCTAAGTCACACCGGTCTAGCATGTAACACACCATATCACTTTGCGGCCTCACGCACGGTATCCCCACGGGTGCCACCTTACCTGGCCCGGGACCGTTTGCGCATTTTGGCTCACGTATATGATAGTGTCGCTAGCATCCATATGACAGAGAACCCGGGCCGACATGACAAGTTATAAACCAAAAGTGGCACTAAATTACAGAGACAGGCATACATGACCCAGCAACGAACGTGTCGGTCATCAACGTATGAACCCAAGTCGTAGCAAGCTACAAGGACTTAAAGGAACAACGCGTGACATTTCCCCTAAGGGACAGACATAGGAACGAAAAAGGACACATGCCGGTCAGCCTAAGTGTTCCGGAGAAGTAGCAAGCTACCAAGGCTCAGTGGAAGCACTAGGAGACATTTCCCTGTAAGATAGGCTACCAAGGGTAAACAACTAGGTGTCGGATCCCACACATACCAAGCATTTCAATAACATACACACAATATGCTCGATATGTGCAAATACGACATGGCATCACAACAAGACTCTAAGAAACACAGTATTTATTCATTAGGCTCCGAGGAGCCAGATATTACAAACATGGGTCTCATGACCCAACATTCAGAGCATACAAGCAACAAACGGAAGCATACATGTCTGAGTACAGACATCTACAAATGAAAAAGGCTGAAGAGCCTGACTATCTACAACACTCGTCCAAGATCGTAGCTGAGGTAACAAGCTACTTGTCGAAGTCCAAGCGGAACTACTAGAGAGACAGAAGTCTCATCTGCAAAACATAAATTAAGCAAAGATGAGTACAAATGTACTCAGCAAGACTTACATCAGAACCTATCATACATGCATTTGTATCAAGAAGGCATAGTGGGGTTTAGTTGCAGCAAGCCAGCTTTGACTCAGTGGCTATCCTATTCTATGATTGCTGGTAAAACTTTTGAGGTGGCGCACACGAGTCCACTAAACACCATCAAATACACCACTATGGATTCATCCCCGTCTCCCTACGAGAAGGCCATCCATAGCACTCACACTTGTCTTGAGTATTTTTAGAGTATCCACTTCAAGTTGTCTATGTACCACGTAAGCATCCAAGAAGTCCATAACCGTGGACCCGGCTATTCGAATAGATCATGATAAACCCTGCAGGGGTGTACTTCTTCACACAGGCTCTCGCCACTTACCGCCATGTACACGTCGTGTATCTCGGCAACCTTCAAGCGGAAGCCTGGCGAGGGTGTCGGCCACGACCTGACTAACCACACAGGACTCTAGTCCTGGTTTATCGCCTATTAGGGTTCCATCCGCAAGGGAGTCCAGCCGAGGTTTCCATCACGGCCCCAAACGATGTGTACAGGGTTCCCGAGCCCACCATCCGGGTGCCACTCGGTACACCGGGCCACGTGAGCCTAGTCTGTCCCAAGCCCACCCTGTCGGGTGCCACCTGGTAGAGAAATAACACTACCTACAAACACCAGAAACTAGTTGCGACTCCTGGACAGAGATCAAGTTGATTAATAAGCTGAGAGGGGTCGAGTTACCGGAACCCAATGTGTGGTAGTAGCTAGTCATTGGACAACATACACAGAACTCAGTGCTTAAGGACGATTCCAGTGAGCCAACCCACCATGTACTCCTACATGGCCTCTCACCGCTACCTTTACCAAATCGTGTTCACACACTTAACGCTCAGCATCAGAACATATCACTGCACTCCAATTCATTCCCAATGAATCAGACCTGACATACTCTAAGCAATAGCAAGCAAGGCATGGTAAGAACGCAACATGGCTTCAATCAACTCCTACACATGCTAGTGGGTTTCAACTATTTACTGTGGCAATGACAGGTCATGCAGAGGAATGGGTTCAACTACCGCAGCATAAAGTAGCAGTTGAATCGTTGTTGTCCTAATGCAATAACGGGGAGCAGGAGCGAGAGGGTAGGTTTTATCGGAATGAACAAAGGGGTTCGCTTGCCTGGTATAACAACGTGTAGAGCACTGCTCCTCTGACAGGTACTCTGGAACGGTCTCCGGAGCAGGACCTATCAAGAAGAACGGTGCCGACAATCAAACACAAGCATATGCAACAATATGATGCATGAATATGGCATGAAGATATGATGTTGTTTGAGCTAATGCATCTAGCATTTTATTTGGTTGAATTCCATTTGAACCAAGGGCTCAAATGCAACTCTAAATAAGCATTTTTAAATGCCATTTATGTGTTTTCCTATAAATAGTAGGTATAACTTCATTTGTCATGCATGAAAATGGTACAGATGGATAGATTGAATTTTTCTGATAATTTTTCATATATAAATTATTTCATTCTGAGCTACGATTGAATTTCTGTGATTTTTTGAAGTTTAAGCCAATATTTGAAATAAATAAATCATTTAAGATTTATTTAAATTCCAGAACTGGAATACTGCGTTAGCATGACCCAAGCATGACGTCAGCAGGTCAACCAGGCTGACCAGAGTCAAACCTGACAGTGGGGTCCACTGGTCAGTGACTCAGTTAATTAACTGGGTTAATTAACACTAAAACTAATCCTAACAGAAAGTCAGCAGGGCTGGGCCCACATGTCAGTGGCTAATCTAACTAACAAAATTACTTAAATAAAACTAAACGGTCAACTAACTGGAGGGGTGGGGGCCCACCTGTCATTGACCCAGGGGGTCAAATCCTGGTCAACCCCCGGCTAACACGCCGGCGTTTAGCCGCCGGCGGTAGCAAACGCGGCGGAGGGCGTCGGGATCGCCGTTCCGGCAGTCTTTTGCGCAGCGGAGACCAGCTACGGGGAGCTGGAGCTCACCCGCGCCCGTTCCAGCAAGCAGCAGCAGCTAAGGCGGCCGGAGCTCACCGGAACGAGCTCGCGGCGGCACCGGAGTTCGGGCCTCATCGGAAACGGCGCCACAGGGCACGGGGAGGCCAACGGAGGGGTGCTACGAGCTTCAGGCAGTGTGGCAAACGCGGAGACACGCCAAGTTGCGAGCCACGGTGGCTCTGGCCACGGCGGAGAGGAACCACGGCGGCGCAACCGCTCGGGTCCGGTGGGTGGCGTGGCTACGGCGTGAGAATGGCGAAACGGAGGGCGGGGTTCGAGGGAGAAGCTCACGGCGATCGCAGCGGTGCAGGCGGAGAGCTCGGAGGAGGGCCGGAGCGAGCAGGGCGGCGGAGGGGATCTCCGGCGTCCGGCGATGAAGAAGATGGTGATGGCAGCTCCTCAGGGCGTCCGGCGACGTGTGACTCGTCGGAGAGGTCGGGGATGAGGTGGCCGAGCTCTCGGGCACTTTGGCTGGGCGTGGGGTGGCCTGTGGCCACAGCAGCGGCGAGCGACGGCGACGGCGGCGTTCGGGGGTGCGAGAGAGAGAGAGAGAGAGGGAGAGGAGGGGAAACCACGGGAGAGGGCAAGAAGGATCCAGTGCATCGCGTGGCGTCTTCCAGGCGTCCCGAGCGGCGAGGGGGAGAACAGGCAGGCAGGAGGTGTGGCGCCCTCGCCGTGCGCGCGCGTCGGCCACGCGCCTCGCCTACTGGCACGAGGTTGGTGGTGACTGGCTTGGCCAGTGGGCCGGGCCAGCTTTGCCTGGTTGGGCTGCAGGTAAGGCCAGGTAAGCCTTTTCCTTTTTCCTGTTTTTCTTTTTCTATTTTGACATTTGTTTTGATTTTAAAGAAAATCATTTAATTTATTCTGACAATTTTGCAGGGACTAGAAGGAATAATCCCAAAGCCCCACACAAAATCCAGAATTATTGGACATATATAAAATATATAATAAATATATATATCCAATGCAAATATTTATTGCATTAATTCCAAAAGCCCAAAATATTTATTTATGAGCTCCTAATAATATAGGTTTTGATTTTTATCTCTAACCAATATTTCCAAAGAGCAACATGAACATTTTCTTGGCCCTTTTCGGAGCAATTTTTATTTGGGTAATTTTTCAAAAGGGTTTTCTGAGGGTTTCACAAGTCCTCAATTCAAATTCATTTGAAATTTAAATATGATGCAAACATCAAGACAAGCCTAGTGCATACCAGAACTAGGGTTGTGACATTCACAAACACAAATCAAGTACTGAACAACAGTACTTACTATAAATAAGCAAAGTTGCACTAATTAAAATCTGCAGACTATTTTTTGCCACCGACCTACGGGATGAACCCCGCATAACTGACTAGGCCATGGACTTCGTGAGAGATGTCTACATGCACCATCACCATCTCGACAACCTTGGAGAACCTAACAGAGTGGTCTTTCCACTCATAAACATGATGATGAAGACAGGCCGCATCTGATTTGTTGGGAAGCTTTACAAGGACCACACCCTTCGTAATCAAAGGCACAGCCAGGAAATTGTTTTGGTCAAGTACAGCCTCGAGAACACGTCTGACAACAATGCAACAGGAAAACACTAGTTCAGGACACGTGGCGACAAGGACGCATCAGCTGGATAGTTTAGTAGTAGAATTCATCCTCAGGTCTTCCAGTTCACATGGCATGACTTTGAGAACTTCATCTCCACCGCGGACCTGGTTCTAATTCAAACAGAAACCATATTTTATTACTACCTCCGGCAGAAATATAAGATGATTTTCGATATTATACTCCATATATGACTACATATACGCACAGAAATGAGTGAACAAAGACACTAGAACATGTATTCAAAGGCATGAGAGCAGAGGGATTACTTGCAATATCCATAACACAAGTTACTGAGGCAAATATACCCTCTTCAAAGGTACAGTAGCATTGATGTTCATAAAGTACTCCCTCCGTCCCAAATTTCTTGTCTTAGATTTGTCTAGATACGGATGTATCAAGTCACATTTTAGTATTAGATACATCTGTATCTAGACAAATCTAAGACAAGAAATTTGGGACAGAGCGAGTAGTTGAAAGTAATCTATAAGAAATCAGTGTCAAGCTTGGTCAAAAGAGGAATTTAGAACCATCATTTGGCACACAAAAATCACATGAAAGATCACCCAGAAAGTTTTACTACTGGTACTAGTACTGCGTGTTAGATGAAAAAACACGATCAAGATCGAGAAAAAGATCGTCAAGAAGAGATATTACCTGGACTTGCTTAATGAGGGATCCCGAAGAGGGGGCTTGGACAGGGCGATGGCTTTGAGCTTGTCTGCGGTAGTCTCGATGGGGTGCTTGCGCTTCTTCGTACCATGAGCCTCGACGGTTTTGGCTAGAGCCATAGACATCACTTTGGCCGGTGCTCCAGCGTCCATCAAGAAACTGTCGAATAGAAATAAAAGAAAAGAAACCATAATCACAAACCCAAAAAAAGAAAAGAGAGGGAGTTATAGGATGAGTCTCGGGGTTGCAAGACCGGGCCTTGGCCAGAATCAACACCATTGATGCTCTCACCTTTCCTTCTTTGGGAAGAGAAGAGTGAAATGATGGTTGCTTCGTCCGTCCAACTTACTGCTGGAAAGGAGGGGGTTTCGTGATTTGACGGCTCATTGGGCATTATTGGGGCGCTTCGATCGGGGTAGTCTACCATCACTCTACTACGGAGTAATTTAGTGCATGGCTGGTGGACCCCGATGCTGGCTGTCCCACATGTCGGCGAAAGTGAGTAACTTAGTGCATGGCTGGAGGAGGATCCGCACCGTAGAGCGTGTCCACTATTTTTCTGAAGAAGAAAAATGATTACAGCAAGTGTTTCCACTCTTACGACAGAGGAGTGCGAAGCACGGCAGCCACTTGAACATACACAGTGCTCCTACTACTAGGCATGTGCAGTGGTTCATACGTCAGTACTACATAATCTTGTTGCTAGTGTAGTAAGATATGATGACAACAAATGATGTTCTGCACATGTCAACTATATGAACAGTAATGTAGTGACATAGTACCGCTTTCTCGACTGTCCGGTCGAGAATGAACGGAGAGATCAATGTTAACAGAACTAGGTCTACAGCGCACGGAGATTACGGTGCTACGGTACTCCACAAAACATGAACCATATGAAGCATGAATAGTGTTAGGCAGGGTGTATGAAGGGTGCATGGGATGGGAGCAAAAGTTTCCTTCTCGGCCCACTTTTGGGTGTTTGGCAGAGGGCATGAAGGGTGCATGAGTCCACACTAGTAGGTTAACACAAATACACAAAGAGGAAACAACTACTCCCTCTGTCTAGGTGTGTAAGTCCTCTTACGTTGTGCACTGCGACCAAGGCGGAGAGAAAAACGAGAAAACTTAATGCCTTTTTGCTAATTAATAGCATTGCATGCAATGAACTAACCACTGCATGTCATGTTTATTAGTCTCAAGTCATTGAAAGCATGCACGGCCCACGTCTCTTATTGGTTGATACTCTCTCCATTCCTCAATATAAGGTGCATTATTTCTTCAAAAAGTCAAACTTGTCTAACTTTGACCAAGCTTGAAGAAAAAAATATAAATGTCTAGACTACCAAATCATTATCACTAGATTCGCCATGAAATATATTTTTGTATTTTATACATTTAGGGTTGTAAAGCTTTATATATTTTGCTATGAAGTTGGTCAAACATAGTTTAGGTTTGACTTTTTCAAAAACTAATACACCTTATATTTAGGAACGGACGGAGTATGTCACAAAACAAGAAACGGGGAGGGAGTTAATGTACCGTGCCTAAGTGTTTTGGGATTATTTGGTTTTCGCAAGGTGACTTATACACCTAGATAGAGCAGTATATTGAGATGAGAATGCAACCAAACATACCCACACGCTTTGTGCTACAGTTACTGATCTGCATCGTCTGAGTTTGATCCAACGGTCATGTTGCGCCGAGACATGGACATGCCCATGCAGAGGGCGCCTAAACACCACCGAAGTCCCTCTGCTTCTCGAGGCGCAGGACGTTGGTGATGCAGGGGGCGAAACGGCTGAAAGGCAATGCAATCTACGGGAAGCCGAATCTTTTGGTTTTCACCATGGTAAAACACCAGTCGATGACTTCTCACATCAGGGAGCAGTGGGTTTTACAGGCGGAGTCATCGTGACTAATTTCTGCCGCGCCTACTCCCGTCAATCAAAAAAATAAAATTCCTGCCGCGCCTGCTCCCGTCAATGAAAAAATTAAAAATCCCGCCACACTCAAACACCAGAGCAACGCCGCGGTGGATATTTAAATTTACCTGACGACAAGTAGATAAAAAAAGGGGTGAAAAAACAAATGTGGTGGCGACCTAGCTAATCGGTTGAACTAGCCCAACTAGCTAGCCACCGTGCTTCACTGATGTACTCGGCGGGAAAGTGGTCTTTCGTGATTTGACGACTCATTTACTTGCTTCGGCAAAAACGCGCGGTAGGGCGTCCCACGTTAGGAAGAATATATGCGTGCACCACCCGGGAGGACCCCGAAACCGCCTAGTAAGGTGTGCCATGTCTCGGCACGAAGGAAAAATGTGCGTGTAAAAATTAACTGTATCAGACGTAGTACCTATGGTTCGACCTCGGGACCCAGCTAGTCGATCGAAAACACCCCAATAGCCACACAGCTTCATCATGCTAACATGGCACGAAGGATAGGTGTGGTTAGCTCCGTCTCGACCAGCCACAACGTCTCTTGTTCTAGGCGATTATTCATGTTTCAGTTTCATGTTCATTTTAAATATTGAATTGAGGACCATGCATGTCTTACATTTTACTCCCTTTGTTCCTAAATTTTAGTATTTTTAGAGATTTCAAGTGGACTAGCACATACGGATGTATATAGACATATTTTGGAGTGTAGATTCACTCATTTTGCTCTGTATGTAGTTGCTTGTTGAAATCTCTAAAAGACTAATATTTAGGAAAAGAAGGAGTATTTTTGAATTCGTGTCATACATGCATGGTTTGGAAAAATAGATGCACTATACTTATTGGATTGTTGTTGTGTTCGTGTGTGGGTGTCTCTCTCTCTTTCTGTGTGTGTGTGTGTGTGTGTGTGTGTGTGTGTGTGTGGTCATATGCTTGATACATACAAAGTTTTCTCACCTCCATATTGCTCATCTTTTAAATTTGAATTTGCATTGAAAAACTTACCATGGATACCATGAAATGTGAAATCCACGTTGAGATCACTATATCACAAACTCACTCTAATTCAACAACTCGTCATAAATCAATTACCACGTTGAGATTAGTATTTGCAAGGAAAATACGGGCATTGTAATACACATAGATTCATTCGGCAATTTAAAAGGTTCCTTTCGTATTCTCGAATGGTAGGACCCAACGGCGTACTAGCCATACCTTGGCTCGTGTTGATCCTAAAAAGGTAAAAAAACGGGCTCGTGTCTTTCTGGTGGCGTGCGTGGTACGCACATTAGGCATCCCCAACCAGTCGAGCCTCCGCGTTTCGAGTCGAAATATCTGGCGGCCAGGATTCCAGCCCTAGGAAATTCCCCTCATGTCCGTGGTGCATAATGACTACCAATGAACAATGGAGGGATGCTTTAGTAACTAGACAACGTTACCTACCGTGCCGAGCACGGTTCAATTCCCTCGGTCGCCGCTCGCCAAGGTCACCCGTCAACTGCATTGCCTAATACTACTACTACTACACTAGGATGAGCACAGAATTGAGCATGTTTGTTCGTGCCTAGTACTTGAGTTATTATATCAGGCAATGCACTGGTACGGAGGGATTATCCTTTGCTCTGCATATATAACTTGTCTGAAGTCTAACTAAGCAAAATGTTTGACCAAATCCTTTCTTAAGAAATACAACGGGACAGATGTATGGCTTGAAAATTTATTGCATGATGCAGGTTATGATATTGTTTCGAATCCTGGATCTTAAATTTGAGAAAATCCAAAAGTGACCATAAATTCTTGAAACTGGGCATGGTCACGTGATATGGCACAAATATTAATTCATAATTTTTTTGTTCAATTTGAGACAAGCTGCTTATGACAAGTTGCACAAATGAAGAGCCGAGGTATTTTGGAACAAAGAACTGTCATGTTAAAGGCGAACGCTTTCACTATTGAAACCGTGGTCGTTTACGTGCCGCCATAAGTCCCACTTCTCATCGGCAGGTGCCGTCCGAGCAAGCGTGCGAGCAGACCGCTGCGCCGGCTGACAGGGAGGCGTGCGAGCAGACCGCTGTGCAGGCTCACCGGGAGGCGAGCCCTTTGACCAGGCTCCGCCGCCCACCTTCGTCCCAACTGCTCCCACTTTTAATGTCGTTGGCGCCGTAGTTTAAAATCAACCCCGCACTACCCGGTATCGCTACAATCTTCTCTCTTCCTCTCCGATTCTCCTGTCGTCTACCGCCAACCAGCCTGACCTAAACATACGCCATGCCGCATCACGATGGTCTGCCCTTAGTCTTCCAGTTTCCTGAGGAAGACACCCAGTCGGAGTCTCGAGAATATAAGGCGCTTTGGGACGAGCTTGAACTGGCCTTGTGGGAAGACGTCGCGCCTGTCCCCGCTCCTGTTCTGGCTCCCGTCGCCTCGACTACACCAGCGCCCATCCCCGTGGCATTGAAGGGCTGGGAGCCGCACATTGTCACTGAGCTTGATGCCACGGGGTTCCACGAGGTCCCCGCCGACTTTCACGCGCCCGTGCACCTGCCAGCGCATGCGCCTGCGCATGCACTAACGCGCACGCCCATGCACCTGTCCACGCATGCGCCTACGCGTGCACTGATGTGTGCGCATGTGTCGGTGCACGTGCACATGAATGTCTCCGCCGTGCCATTGACAGCGCATGTCCCCGCATGGTTGCCAGTGCCCCCTCAGCGGCATGGATGGCCGCCGTCGACCACTTCCTTGCACCAACGCCAGTCACCTACTCCCACCAGTTGACTCACTCCGAAGTCCAAAACATTTTGGCCTTCCTTGAAGCTAGGCCAACGTCCAGGAGTACGCCAATAACGGCGCAAGGCGCCGCCGTTGCCGTCGGTCATTGGCCCGACGACACACAGAGCACGACAGAGGAGCCGTTCTCACCGCAAGACGCCCCCGCCGCCGCCGCGTAATCTAAATTTGCCATGAAAACGTTTGGATTGCCATGCTTAAAATCCGAACGTTTATCATTTCCATTTATTTTAGATCGATCGTTGTATAATTTAAAGTCGGAGTCAGACTGAACGAAATCTATGGTTTGATCGATTGAATGTTCTGCTAGAGCCGTATCAAATTAAATATATAGCGTCATCAAGCCACATGTATTCCTTATCATCCAACGACCTAGACTGCTTCAATGTCGAGCGCTCAACATGTTTAGCGTGCAGTTCATTTCATGCCAAAAATAGTGCTAATCACATAATAACACGCAAATAATATCCTACTTAATATTCGCATGCACTTAATATACTTCCAAATTAACGTGCATTGCACGTACACACTAACTAGTCCTGCTAGCACGTGAAACTGATGTCGTAACTTGTGAACGCGTCCAGATATGGTCAATGGCAACATCGCCCGCGAGTTATTCGTGTTTGCCCGTGCGTCTAAACGTAGAAGGGGAGGAGAGAGAGAGAGAGAGCACACATGGAACCCACTAGTAAGTCAAGGCGAATAGTACTAAAAATAATATTACATATTATCAATTAAATGGGATGTGGTTATATAAAAACATTATGTGAACAAAGGAAGGTACAACAAACAGTGATGTTCTACGTATGTTGCCTATTGACGTGCGGCTTGAAGGCCCTGGTCGCATGTTCAATCCTCGTCCTTTATTTTTAAATTTGTATATGGGTCCAAATTTGTTTCATGACATGTGGGACCCTCGGTGTGTAGTTTGTAGCACTTTAATTTATGGGTCGAAATTTGTTCCATTCCAAGTGGACTATCGGTGTGTAGTTTTATAGCTTATTTATAATAATTAAAGAGAACAACAGAGTTTTTTGCAATAATACCATGGTGCGACGTTGAAGGCGAGAAAGGACGTGCGAGAGAGCGATGACCGAGCCACAGGGAAATCAACTAGGGGAGTTGCGGGGTTGCAACGGTGTTTCGAGTAGTTGTGGGCCGAATGCTACGAAAATATAATCTAAACCGACCGGAATAAATGCCTACACAAATTAATCCAAGGTTGGAGTGCCCCTTGCAATGTAAATAGCTCCGGCTTTGCGAGGGATGGAGAGGTAGCTTCAATGTGTGGAAGATACGACGTGAGAAAGCGAGGTCAATCGAGAGACATATAGATAGAGAGACAAAGTGAGTGTGGTCCGACATTCATTGAACAAATATATCTGCTCTGGAGAGATATTGTCCGATTGAGTTTTTGGGAAGGGTGACCGCTGTAAGATAGAGCTTGAGAGATGATCCAGTCACAGACGTGTAGATATATTTTGTGCGTGGGAGGAAGTAAGGTCAATCGATCACATAGGGTCGTCGTGCGATCGAAAGAATGAGACGGGTTGGAGAGAGTGACCTAGATAGACAATCTGCGTGAGAGAGTATACAATGTGAATAAGTCTAATTGGGCTCAAACATGGTGATATAACGTTTTTGTCCGAGAAAGAGCGAGGTCAATCGAGACATACAAAGAGAGAGAGAGAGAGAGAGAGGGAGCGAGCGAGAGAGAGAGAGAGAGAGCGTGGTCCGCCATGAGGTCGAAAGAGTGGGGGCGGCTTTGATGGACTAACCTAGATAGACAATCTGCGTGAGAGAGTATAGAGTGTGCCGATCGAGGCCCGAACAGGGAGATATATCATTTGTGTGTGAAAGAAACCGAGGTTAAACGAGACTCAGATAAAGAGAGCGAGATTTGGTGAGTGTGGCCCGCCGTGTGGAAGAAAGAGTGAGATAGTCTCGAGGGAGTGACCTAGATAGACAACGTGCGTGCGTGCGCACGAGAGATTGGGGGGCTAGATAGGCAATGCATGTATTTAGCGCGAGAGG
>LR738712.1:391006070-391031843 GCA_902687465.1 Secale cereale
AGAGAGAGAGAGAGAGAGAGAGAGAGAGAGAGAGCTCGGCATGGGGTGCAATGGCGGGTGTGTGAGGTAAATACATTTCGTAACAGAGTGGAAAAAGGGGGTTGTGTAGTTGAGAGAGTTAGAGATCGAAACATGGAGAGAAAGAATGGATGTGTGTTGGAAACCGGTAGCTTCCTAAGGTGGTTAGTATGTAGCGTGTGTGCGAGGGGGCTAAAAACAACATTTGAACGTAGATAGTACGAGACTTAATATCGATGTTTCAATTCAGTGTACATTGTAAGATTTGAACTGAGGACCATGCATATTATTTTGAATTTGTGCCATACTAGGTTTCGAAAAGCTGACATTGATTCGATTTGTTGTGCTATTTTGTAGGTCATATGTTTGAATCCATCCAAAAGTTTTATCACTACCATGGTGTTGATCATATACATATGAATTTGTATTAAAAAAGTAGCGTGGATATAGTGAAATGTGAAATCCATGTTAGAATTGGAGATCGCTATGTGACACACACTCTAATTCAAATAACTAATTATGTCACACACACACACACTCTAATCCACGTTAGCATGGATACCATGGATCACGTTTCGAAATTTTTTTTAAATAACTCCTGATTAATTAATTAATAGTATCTCGTTTCGAATGACTAATTATTGTAAGGAAAACACGGGCATGGTAATACATACAGATTCGTTTGCAAAATGAAAGAAGATTTGTTTGCATTCTCAAATGTAGGCGCACCAGGCAGACAAGGGTCGTGTCGTGGTGGTCGCGTGTGTCGGACGGCAAAATAAGTTCGCGCTTCCACGTTTCATATTGAAATATCTGGCGGCCCCAATTCCAGCCCTACAAAATCTCCCTTCTCCACCGTCCCCTTCCGCATCCAGATTGCTCAAATCCCTAATTCGCCGCCAACCCAAGCAAAGTTCGAATCACCCCTCGTCTCGTCTCTTTCCATACCTTTGTGCCGGACGACAATGACGAAGACGACGGTCGCGCTTCACCACCGCACCGGAGCTACCTCATCTACGCCCTCGTCCACCGCACCGGGTGGTCCACCAACAACGTCGGCCGCCGCAACCGACGTGCCTCGCAGCCACCGACTTCCACCGCATCAGGTGCGCTTCACCGACGCCGTCTCCCGGCTCACCGGGGCTACTTCACCGAGCACATCGTCGCGCCTCCGCCCCCCGAGGCCGCTGGGGCTTCACCAACGGTCTCGTCCACCGCATCATAGCGCTCCGCTGCCACTCAAGATCTGCATCCATGCGTGGCCAGTCAACGCCAGCGCATCACCCTCAACGACTCTGAAGTGACCCGCACTCTAGCTAGGCGAGCATGCCCAAACGCCGGCCCGAACTAGGTATCCACACATCACTCCCTTGTGCACTATTCCGACGATGTTTGGATATCCTTTCACTGCTCTCTTAGCTTACATGCCTATCCAACTCTGACTTTAACTCTTATTTCTTTTGGAGATACCATCTGAAACAAGCAAACCATTTTTTAGCGAAGCATGACGGCGCTACGGGATCTGGTACACATCCTGCACACCCGTATAACCTTGTAAGTATCTGTCCTCCGGTACAACAACCAGGTCAATTCCTCTTATCTGATCAGCCATTCGCTGTGTCAAAAATGCAGAGGGGGATGCAAGGAGCACAAGGCCTGCACATCCAAGCAAGTGGTAACATGGACTTGTACATGGAACATCCCAAGCGCAAGCAGAGCTGCAGTGAGCCTGTACAACGAGCTAGCATAAGTCCCTGCATTTCATTTCATTCGTACTAGCATTCGTGTATGATTTGTTTGCAGTGGCAGATCCACGAATTCAAGTTACCAGGGGCGAACATTTAACTTAAAAAATACGAAGGCACTTGCACTCCGGAAATCAACATAACTTGAGAAATGTGAAGCTACATGCACTTTGAAAACTAGCTAATGATCCAAAGTAGTTCAGATTATAAATACTAAATGATGCAAACACCAAAAAACACAAAATGCAACATGGTGTACAAGGACTACAAACATGGTCTGTACCTGCTTAAATTATTCGTTCTCTAGCTGAAAATATCGAAGTGTAATTGCACCTATAACCAGTGCGCAAACTGCATATCAATATATCTATCCTGCACAAGTATGCCAATAGTTTCAAACAACAGATTAGAAAAGTATTTATGCTACATTGTCATGATACGGGGACTTTCTGGTAGATGGCCTCGACGTTTCCTGAAGCCATGAAAATGCACTCTAATTTGGTTGTCATCAATGCCTGCAAATCTCTATGTCTCTCTCAACATAGCAGATCATCATTAGAGACTAAATCCTTCAATGGGAGCTTGCAAAATGCTTGCATTAGATGCCACATTAGACACTATATGTTCGTCACGAGGAGCATGTAAAATGTTTGCATCAAATCCTTCATTACCAGTCTGTTCATTAGACACTTCAGGCTCAAGAGCAACAAGAGCTTGGATGTTTGCACCGGAAACTTGATTAGATTCATCAGATTCAGTCAGTTAAGTATTGATTGGGGGGGTTATAACATAAGTACAAATTGGTTTCATTTTCTCATAGATTCCCTACATACAAGCAGTTTTACAACACTGTCAGGTTTAACTATTAGCTAGAAATTGAAGAGTTGAATTAGATATAATCAGGGATGTGATGTACCTGCTCGTTGCGCATGCTACTCTTGCAAGCTGCGACTGTCCGTTTGCGCAAGCTCGATGCTATGCCCGTGCTGCCGCCATTGCCTCCCACGCAGGCTACACCCAGGGTTGGATCTTCATCTTCTTGTCCTTCCGTTCGCTTGAAGCCCGGCGATCGCCCTCCAAAGAGGGCGCGAGGAATTGCTGTGTTGGTCTGTCCATCGGCGGCTAGGTTAGGAGCGAACCATACTGGAGGTTGGAGCGGATGAATTGGGTTTTTTCCTGCTGTCGATTGATATGGGAGGCGCTCGTTTGGGCCGCGAGCCTGCTATAGGGCCAGCCTTGCACTTATGTTATTGGCATATCCAAATTCAAACTTTTTTCTTCATTTTTTACATTGCCTGCTCGTGAGTTGGGACGTACAAAACTAGCCTGGGCCAACCTGGACGACTCAAACTAGGTGCACACTTTCAAGCCACCCGAGGCGGCCGCCCATACCAGCCCCTATGGTGGCGTCGCCCCTTTTGCGTGTATGATAGGGGTAGTGAAAAATATTCCAGTGGCGCTTTTGATTTGCCCACAGAATGGTTGAATTTCTTGTTTCTATGAACTGAGTTCGCCAATAGTGTGAAGGATGCCAGTCTTTTCATCCTGTTGTAGATTGCTTAGATCTCGATATGCCAAAAGCAATCACATGAAATATACAGTAAAAGCCAGTGCGATGTGTGTGGCTACAACTAGTCTGACTACACGTCCTCATATAACATAGCAAGGATGCACCATCTTACCAGATTAACCATTCGACTTACCAATGCAGTGTTGGAAGAAATAAGTATTGGGACTGCGTATCCAAGCAATTGATGCCATGGACTCCTTCGTGCAACCTTGTAAGCGAAAAAGAAATTGCAGTGTGCATGTACAAAGAGCTAGCGTAAGTTCAGTTACCTGCTTCTCGGAATTTTAGTTAGCCACTTATTGCAAAATTGTTCAATTACATTGCTTGGCTTAATTTAGTTTGCTATTGATTACATAATGCCACAGCCTGTTAATCCTATTATAGACCGTGCCTATCTATGTGTTTGATACTTACTGTTAAGAATTACCTGTTTGCCTGAACTTAAATAGCTACTTGTTTGTTTAATTGCTTTGTTGCTGCAACAACGGGTTACAATGATGTTAATAACTACTTTTCAGCATCGAATTGAAACTCTTTAATTCCTTGTTTGTTTAACCGGTTTGCTGTTATAAATCCCAGTTGAGATGTTTTGCTAACTTCAACTTTTCTGAATCCACTCGGAACTTTAATGGCAAAACAGGTTAGCCCAAGATCAAAGAGCGAGGTCCCCATGTACGTTGTATCATCCCACAGCAGTGGCACCGGCCCAATCGTGCATTATGAATTGCCAACTGCTGATGCTCTAGAGGCTAAACTAGTGGTAGAAAGAGATTATGCTTCTGCACTCAGATATGAAGTTGACATGTTGAGGAAGCAAACAGCACAATCAGTAGCAGTACTCAAGACAACCATTAAATATTTGGTGGATTTCAAAACGAAGCAAGCTAAGACTGACCACATTGTTAAGGTCCTGAAGGCAAAAAAGGAAATTAAAATCCCACTTGGTGAATCATAGGTGAAATGTTCTTTCCATCGTTGAATAACCTTTGTGTTGTTTGTTCAAGTAATCAATCAAACCATTTGTTTTAGAGACCATGTAATAATTGTTTTTTGTTTTTTGTTTTTTGGTTTGTAATTTTATTTGAGCACAAGTCTGTATTAATTGATAAGACTCGGATACATTTCATTTTGATTGCTGTGCCAGACCTACAAATATGCCAATCGGGTTGAATGTACATTCAACAATAATAGTAGTATAGATGGACCATAAGTAGCACGCATCGGAAAGGGCCAAGATGTTGTAGTAGCTTGGCTAAAAAAAGGATGCTATTGTAGCAAAGAAAAGTACAGCGGCCTGGCTTATGTATGTTAGTTGATATTATTGATCCATATACTCTATAAGTGTTTATATGTATGTTAGTTCTGTACATTCTTGGTTGATTGACTCGGTATTTGAATCTTGATACATCGCTTGTGTACATATCTAAATGGGAGTACACATTATGATGCGTGTGACATTTGAGTTGGACATGAAGTGTTCCAAATATTCGAATTCACCTTAAACTGGATTCTAGCTTCTGAATTTGAGTATCGGCATTTGTAAACCATATTCATATATGACAGTGGAATACATCTTTGTCGTCCTTTTGAAGATATATAAAGACACATAGAATGATTTATAAAGATTCGTATAGGAATACAAAATGGATTCGAATTTAGTTGCCAGGGTAAACGTGGATGCTTATTGTCCCGAAATTCAAAAGAAGCGGCAAAATGTCCACTCCCACGTCGGCTGCCCGAAGCCAAGTGTTTGGGAGATGGAAATTACTGTCTACCCATTACACGGACAATCCATCGGCCCGATTTCCACTGCTCTAAATAGGGGTAGGATAGTAACTTCAATTAGACGTGACACGACCGCCTCTGATCCCATTCCGACACGGTTGGCGCCAAACATGGGCGGCAAAACACATTTGATTCAAGCTCGTCCGAAAATCTCTGTTTCTCCCTCCATTTCTCCATTCATACACGGTGGGCAGCAAAACAAACTCGACTCGGCCGAAATCGATGTAGGCAAATATTTTCAATAGGGGCAGGTTTGTAACTTCACATAGACGTGACACAACCGCCCTACCTGTCAGCCCCGTTCACACACCGTGGGTGCCAACCATGGGCGCCGACCACCCTCTCCCGCCCGAAATCGCTCTGGGCAAATATTGGCGAGATGCGAGATTACCGTCGTATCCCCAACCGACGAGACGTCCAAATTTTAAACGGGGGTTAAGTTCGTAACTTTCCCATATTTCAGACAGGTGCGTCCCAAAAAACATGGTTCCCTGTACCTCACCCTCCATTTTTCTCATTCATACACCGTCCGCGCTAGAACGACATCCCCACACCAGCCTCCGTCTGCCACCCCATCCATTGCCATCATCCTCCACCACATCCATCGCCGCCGTCCTCCACCACATTCATCGCCACCGTCCTCCACCATGCCGGAGCGCCTACCAAGACCGCGTCGTCCACTGCTAGAGATGAACGTTTCTCATCCACGACGACGGACCAAGAGCCTTGCATCACGTCCTCTCGCTTCATTGGCGTCGTCGTCCTCTTTGTCGGGGCCGCTCACACGACCTTCCCTTCCACCACAACGGGACTTATCCCTCGATGCGCCCGTCTACCGTTGCAGATCTGCTTCAACGCCACCGACAGCCATCGCACCCCCGATGCCTACACGGCGCCACAAGAGAGGTGGTACTTCATATCTCCTCAACTTTTTGATCTCAACCAAAAAATAGATCTTAACTTGGTTACTCTACTTTCTTTTCAGCTCTTAGAATTTAGTTCTTAGTTCGAAGCAAACAATGGCTGCTAAATACCATTTCTCCGGTTTCCCCCTTTTACGATCACTATACGATCAGAATACGTGCTTCGTGTCATAATAGCACTGCTCGACCCATCAAGCTAAACAAGCTAAGTTGTTCAAATACGAATCTGATATTATTAAAATAGATTTGTTTAATTGGTCAGCTAAATGTTCCTAAATTAGTTTTGAAAATGCATGTTCACCGCTCGGGTGTGTATCTCTAAAGGGTGACCACGGTGGGCCGGCCCACCCTGGGATTTTGTGTCGTCCCAGGCCCCAATTCCCCTCTGTTCTGCTGCGCGATCTCTACTCGCCCCCAGCCGCCTGCCTCGCCGGCGACTTGCCGTCCCCGGACGGCATGACTCTAGGAGGATACGCCGGACTAACAGGAGGTCAGGAGCCGCTCGCCCAACAGTGTCACCGCTGCCCGAGCGCGCCGCCGTGCCTACCTTCCCAACCTGTTCAGGGCTCAGGCGTGCAGCACCCACTAAGCCAACCCGATTTATCCTGAGATAAGTCCTCAACACTCAGCAGCCACTCCTCATCACCCATTTTCTATTTGATTCATTACTCATTAGGCAGGACTGTCATTAGGGTTTGTTGTGTGCTCGGTGCTACCTACACTTAATGGTTCAGATGTATTTCGGTAATCTTTAGTACCTGTAAAGTTCACATGGTTTTCAAAATTCCGGCCCTAGGAACAAATACTAGTCATTTTGGATTGTTGGTCGTAGTGACATTGACCCAGATTACTACTGCAAGCCAGGTTTGTTGGCAATTTTACTTGTCTTTCTTACTCATTCGATATAATATCCAATTATTCACGTCGATTAGTCGCAAACAATAATTGCTAGACAAACTTCTTGATTCAGATTTTGGACGGTCTCTTACTCCAGTTACAATTATGCATACTTGTCCTAGTAAGCTCACAAGTAAATGATTGATTCACTACATCTATGCTTGCCTTGTCATATTTGTTGTCAATATTCTTTTAGGGTGGACCACCCTATTTATAAATACTGCAACCGTAGACATGAGTGAATAGTATTTCTCTATGTGATCTCTTCCATCATGTGTGGGCAACGAACACTGCATTGTATAGAAAGAAAGTGTCATTTCCAGCTTTTACATAGGCTTCGATCTTTTACATGGAATACAATCTGCCTACTTGCTTTGTGTCGCACTACCAACACTCCACCCTTGAAGCTAAACATTATGCCACTCATAATTCCTTAGTTTATTTGTTCAGATACGAATTTCATATGATTCTAATGGTCCTACTTAAGTTTTGAAATGTGTGTCTGCCTGTTATAGAGACATAAGGGGTTTGTATTTCTGTGTGTGGTCTGGTCAGCACGGTTGGGGGGTGAACTTTGCATATGCGGGGGTTTATAGGGAGACACTCTTTGAGTTGAATCCGCAATGCATTCCATAGATAATCTGACTACTTTTTATGTTTTCATGAATCTTAGATTTTGAACAGCATCATAATGATTATGAGCTTGCGCGCATGAAAATAATAAAGCAGAACACTGCCACTGCTGTCAAACTTGGCATTAAGGGGTTGAAATCAAGTCTGGATGCAATGCAATGCAAATGCTCTCCACCTACAGATTCATACTCAGAATATGATCCTAACAGTGATTCTGAGCTAGAAGGAGACCTAAGTCAATGTAGCTCCCTAGTGGAGGAGTCAGAGGAGGATGCCCTATCTTATTCACCCATCAAGGTGCTTGCTTTAACTTTCCAAGGTTATATTTGTCGCACATATCTTGCAACTGATGCTTTGCATTGCTTCTACTTTGTTGAACTGCCATTAGCTTAGTTTACACATCGTGTATGTGAATACGCCCTACCTATCCATTTTTAGTACATATTCCATCTGTCATCATACCATATTTATCCATTCAAATGTTGTTATTGTGTATTAGACGTTCAAAAGGAAGAGGGCGATTGTTGATCGTTGATGAGCACAAGCAAAGTATTTGGAAAAGGTAGTGGCACCTGATAAATCAAATAGCCCATCAGATGTAGTTGCAATATCACCTGACCCACAAAACACGCCAACTCTAGCAGACTCTAGCCCTACTACACTGGTCATTTCTGATGCCCCAACTCAGCAGACCCCGACTGCAGCAAACATTATGATTATGCCAGTTGACATAGCACCAGCTCTACGATGCAAAACCCCCATTCCAGTAAAGAGTACACCAAATCCAGTTGCCAAATCCCTTTTCGAACCAGAGAGAGCCCCAATTGCAGCAAATAGGACCTATGTTCCATTTCTTCCCAGTTTAGAAGACAAAGCTTATATTATTGTCAGGAACTTTGTGCGCATCTTTCCTTCATGGAAAGATTATACCGCAAACACAGAACAATTTCCAGTCTTCCTCCGCAACTTACGCGTAAGTAATGTACTAATGTTATTCATGGTCATTGCTGCATATGTTTCTACTGACAGAAGACACAATATTTCATTCTTTTAAATAGGCGAGGACCAAACTAGATTGTGAAGACGAGCAAGGGTTGGTTGCGCTTTTCAAGCACTCGTTGATGAAGTATCGTTCCTACCTGAGGCAAGCGCACTTCGATGGCAAGCCTCTAAATGAAATTTCTGTAAAGTCTCCGGTGCTACATTTATCCGACGGTGACTGGAATAATCTTGTCACACATTGGTCTCGGCTGCAGCGTAAGGTACTATCTATGATATCACATCACAATTTGAACTACATTTCTGCATTTGCCTTAACGTCTCACTTGTACGAAAGCTGTTAGCGGAAGAACATTCATTCTCAAGGTACCACAGAATCTCACAACTATACTACACACTGCATTGCTCTTGTGAGTACCTCTTGCCCTGTATGACCATACTTACTTTCATAGCTATTTGATTATGTAGCATCACTGCACATGTTAGCCTCGTTATCGTCCATTTGGTGGACATTATAAGATCCGTATGGACTCTTACATAAATTTAGAATCAACCCAATGCTTTTGAAGAGGTTTAGCTCTGCAGTCCTCTTGTAAGGACTAAACATCGTCTATCACTGTACTTACATTAACAGCTACTCCCTCCGTCCCATAATATAAGAATGTTTTGTACAATACACCAGTGTTCAAAACACTCTTGTATTATAGGAAGAGGGGTTGGTTAATTGTGTAGCATTCTGCATCTTATCTCCCTCGCCCACCATTTACTAAAAAAGATTATATCTATATTTAATCTTACCAAAAAGTAGAATACACACACAATGTCAGTGCAGAAGTGTAGCCCATTGCTCTTGTCGGTACATTTTGTCTTGTAATGCTTGTACTTCCAGGGATTGGTAGTTGATTATGTAGCATCAATCTGCATCTTATCTTCTTTATCCTCTATCCCTTCCAGTATTATCATATCTATAATTACTCTCTACAAAATGTAGAGTACATGCAATGCTTATGAAGAAGATTATGTGCTGAAATTCTTGAGTTATCCTTCCCTTGACATGGAGAAGGGCATTCTAAAGCCGGTGTTAACTGTTAATGTAAGTCAGTCCTTCTAAAGACTTTATCCTCAACTGTTGTTTAATTTGCTCATACTCCCTATCGTTTACTACTGTTTAGTTTGTTGTTTCTACCAAAATGCATGTTCGCAAGAACCGTAAGTTCTAAGTTTTACTTGTAAAACCAAATTCCTTATTCATACCATGCACATTACTCAATAGTCCTTATATGTATGCTTGTTTTTGTGGATCTATAATACAGTGTGTGGTGAAGCAGCCCACGTTTGCACCTTGTCATCTCCTGTTTTATCTTACTGATGTGGCTGATCATATGCACAACATGCCATGCACATTAACCAAAATAGATACAATGATTTTCTTTGCCCTTCATCTATGCTTGTTATGTTGACATGGTAATCCAGTAGTGTGGTGAAGCTCCCTGCATTATGAACAATGCCAAATTATGCTATTGATATTTTGAACATACTCTTTATTTTCTAATTCGAAATTAGATGGAATTGACAGCACAGTTATCTTATATGTTTATACACGTGCAAAACTTGTCATCTCTCTGCTTTGTTTCAAGGTGATATGCGTGATGGCATGCACAAGTCTTCTGAAGGTTGTGAGACAAACCCAACATATATTGCAGCAAAGAAGGCAAAACATCTTGAAGATAGCGAGACAACCCCAAAGTCTTGTCTTGATGCAGTGTTCAAGTTACTTGAGACTAGCAGTCAGACAAGCTCACAGAATTCGTTGTCTGAATCAGTTCGAATTCTTCAGTCCCAAGTTCTAGCAGAAAGGCATTCTGCAACTCAACTTCAACTTGAAGTCCTATACCTAAGAAAGATTGCGGAGAACACCAATGAGGACCTCATCGCTAAACAGCTACACCTGGAAGCTATGACCGACATGCTAGGCCGGTCTCACAGCCTTGCTCAGCAGCTTGCGCAGAAGTTCCCGCGCAAGGCTAACCTTTCTTGAACTGTCTTGGAAGTGGTCTTGGTTCAGTATTATTTTGTTACCCTGCAATGGTGCCCAGTTTTTGTAATCTGCCTCTTCGTTGCGCGTTATGATCACTGGTGGCGAACTTCGATGCCCGGTGGATGTAATATACCATAAATCATTTATTGTATAGTGTAGGTTTGTTCTTAATTCTTACTAGTTACTGCCATCATTCGCTATCTGAAAAAATCAGATGTAGTCGACCGGGCCGAAAAATTCGCTTGTAACGGGCCTGGTGTTTAGCGGGACACAATTGGGTCGGCATGCATCTTTCTTGGGCCCGAATCATTGGGGCCTTCACACTTTGCGTGAGGCCCACAACTTACATCGGCCTATATTTTAGTTGGGCCTTTTGTGGATCCGCTTAGTTTGGCCCAGGTAGCGTTGGGCCATTAACAGGCTGAATATTGTACTGGCCTGTTACGGCCCAGATGAAACCATGGGCCTTTAGCAGGCCGAAATGCATATTGGGCCTCAATTTTCACTAGTCGTCGACGGGCTTCAGCAGGCTGAAATGTAGATGGGGCCTTTTTGGGCCCAGTTATATCACGGGCAGTTAACAGGACGAAACATATCTCGGGCCCTAGTTGGCCCACTGATATCATGGGCCTTTAAGAGGCCCAAAGTCACGTTGGGCTTAATTGTTGCCACCTTTATCACGGGCCATTAGTGGGCCCGATGTCCTGTCAGACCATATATGGCCCATGGGCAGCACGGGCCATTCCCAGGCCGAAAGTCACACCTGGCTGAAATGGGCCCATGTCTACATCGGGCCTCTAACAGGCTGAAAGTCACTGGGCTGTATTTGGGCCCAAATATTCGGCGAACAATTAACGGGCCAGATGTGGCGTCGGGCCATAAATGGGCCCAAATATTTGACGAACAATTAACGGGCCAGATCTGGCTTCGGGCCGTAAATGGGCATTTATTAAGCAGGCCGTTATTGGGCTGGCCCACTAGTACGTGAGTAACTACTACGGGCCTTTGACTGGGCCGGCCTTTTTAACCTATAGGGGCCTTTGTTGGGCCGTGCCACGTGTCGACGTATCATAGGCTAAAAGACGTCATGGGCCATACATGGGCCGGAAGTTGAAACGGGCTGGAATTATACAGGACGGCCCAGATGACGCTAATGGGCCTAATTCGGATAGGTCGTAAATGGGCCCTGGGTTAGCGGGCTGTAAATGGGCTATATGTAAATAGGACGTTAACATGCTTACCGTGGGCCGACCTGCCATCTTTTGACCAAGTCAAACGTGCCGACCTTTTCATAGGAATGGGCCTCTGTTGGGCCGTGCCACGTGTCGACGTATCATAGGCGCTTTGTGTCCAATGAATGGATGACATCTGTCCCAACGGTGAGCCGACACGTGTTTCCCCCAGCCAATGATGATTTTACACGTGGAAAATCCCCATTGGCCGGGGCTGTTAATGGGTTATCGGATCCAAAACCGGACCCGATAGCTTAACGGTGTTTCGTTACGGTGGATGCCACGTGTCGGTCACCCTTGACGAAAGCACTTCTGTGACGCGTGATTTATCGTCATGGAAGTGGACACTTCCGTGATGATAATTTTGCCAATGTCATGGAACACTTCTACGACAACACATGTATGACTATCTTGATTCTGTCATAAAATCGTCATGGATGTACATGCATGACAGAAAACATGACCTACTGTGACAAACACGTATCATCACGGAAGTGCATTTTTTTGTAGTGCAAACTCCCTACCACCGTCACTCGGCTGCAAACATTGAGATACCTGGCTTCTAAATTCTAGTAAATTCATAACTCGTCTGAAATTCATGGAACTTGGCATGCTATCATGGAGCGGCATCAACATGCCGTGGTAAATTTTTGTCCCATTTGGGGCAAGTTTGGGTATAAGCTTTTCACAAACCAGAGCTTCTCACAACAAGCATGATGGTTTCGGTAGGGAACGTGCCACCTTTGGGGACGAAACAATATCCATTGCCTCTTATTGCTTTCAAAAAAATCTAGTGTCAACATAGAACAATAGGAGTGTTGTGTCTAATTTTGGAATTTTTCTGGGTTCGTTTGGACATTTTTATACATTAACTTGGTTTTCTAGGCATTTTATGTGCATAATTCAAATTTGAACTACATGCACATGCTCCAGTGTATATAAACGGGTTGAAAAAACAAATATGTGTCCTTCGGTGCATGCTTAGGTCCCATGCAAGTAATGGGAATGAATTTCAAACACCCTGCCAGCGTCACTCGGCCGGAAACATTGAGATACCTGGTTTTTAAATTATAGTAAATCTAAAATTGTCTGAAATTCATGAAACTTGGCATGCTATCACGGAGCGGCATCAACATGCCGTGGTAAATTTTTTATCCCATTTGGGGCAGATTTGGGTATAAGCTTCTCACAAACCAGAGCTTCTCACAACAAGCGTGATGGTTTCGGTAGGGAATGTGCCACCTTTGGGGACGAAATGATATCTGTTGCCTCTTATTGCTTTCAAAAACATTCTAGTGTCAACGTAGAACAATAGGAGTGTTGTGTCTAATTTTGGAATTTTTCGGGGTTTGTTTGGACATCTTTATACATTAACTAGGTTTTCTAGGCATTTTATGTGCATAATTCAAATTTGAACTACGTGCACATGCTCCAGTGCATATAAATAGGTTTAAAAATCAAATATGTGTCCTTCGGTGCATGCTTAGGTCCCATGCAAGAAATGGGAATGAAATTCAAACACCCTGCCACCGTCGCTCGGCTGGAAACATTGAGATACCTGGTTTTTCAATTCTGGTAAATCCAAAACTCGTGTGAAATTCATGGAACTTGGCATGCTATCATGGAGCGGCATCAACATGACGTGGTAATTTGTTTATCCCATTTGGGGCAGGTTTGGGTATAAGCTTCTCACAAACCAGAGCTTCTCACAACAAGTGTGATGGTTTCAGTAGGGAACATGCCACCTTTGGGGATGAAACGATATCCGTTGCCTCTTATTGCTTTCAGAAAATTTCTAGTGTCAACATAGAACAACTGGAGAGTTGTGTCTAATTTTGGAATTTTTTGGGGTTCGTTTGGACTTTTTTATACATTAGCTGGGTTTTCTAGGCATTTTATGTGCATAATTCAAATTTGAACTACATGCATATGCTCAAGTGCATATTAACGGGTTGAAAAATCAAATCTGTGTCCTTCGGTGCATGCTTAGGTTCCATGCAAGAAATGAGAATGAATTTCAAACACCAAGGCACTGTTGATTGCCGGCAAAACTTTGAGATACTTTGTTTTTAAATTATAGTAAATCCAAAACTCGTCTCCAATGCAGGATTTGTGCAGCTCTTGATCGCAAACATTTTAGTTAGAATACCCGTATGCAAACCGACAGCTTCCCCAGGAAGCCAAGAGAAAATGTGCCGAGCGGGATTTTTGCAGCTCTTGATCGCAAACGTTTTAGGTAGAACACCCGTATGCAAAGTGAGAGCTAAGGTCTCCCCCCTTAAGTCGAGGGAAAATTCGCAGCGCGGGATTTGTGCATCCCCTCAACGCAAATGGTTGTTTTGGATGACCCGTGTGCAACCACGTATAAACAATTTGTCAATCCTTGTAACACTGCGATTTGTCAAAATATGCAGCTAAAAATCACTAGCACTATCTAATTTTTGCAACTAAAATTCAGTAATTAAGAATAGATTTCATTCATAGATTAAGAAGTCATTCTTAATTTATACAAACAGTTCAACCCGACAGCTGAACCGACCAAACTTTTCCCCAATTGTTGCCAACCACGTACTGAAATAGTTAGTTCAACTATATATACTAACTAATTTTAAGTACGTTGTACAGTTCCACCACATCTATAGTCAGATGAACTGAACAAAATAGCCTCTAAATACTACTACTACTACTACTACGGAGGGGCTTTGTGATACTTCTCGGCAGCCTCTCCTCTGCCAAGCGCGCTCAATAAGAGGCAGAGAAGAAGGAGGAGCCTAACGACGAGCTGGACAACTGCAATACAATGCTTGTCGCCGCTGCACGTTCAGCGACGCTCACTAGCTCGAACACCCATTGCCGCTCCAGACGGCCCCTCTCGAAGCGGCTGGACTACTCGTAGATCTCCTGATTCCTTGCCTCTGCGTCGGCATGTGCTACGGCCACGGCTGCGGTAAGGCTCTTTGCATGCTCAACGAGGCGCTCCTCCTCCTCCCGCAGGAACTCGATGTAGCACGCAAGGTCGCTGACGCATGTGCAGGCCTCCACCTCCACCTCCCTCCTTCGGGCGGCGGCGAAAGAGTGGGTGATGATCCCGGTGGCCGACGGTGGGCTGGCGGCCACAGCAGCTGACGATGGGGTGGCGGCCACGACGGCCACCTCCCGCCTTCGGGCCATGGTGGCGGAGCGGGTGATGGTCGGCAGTGGGGTGACGGCCACGAGGGCCACCTCCCGCCTTCGGGCCATGGCGGCGGAGCGAGCGATGGACCTGGCTTTCGACGATGGTGTGGCGGCAACGGCGGCCGGCAACAGCTGCCGACGGGCAGCAGCGGCGGAGCGTGTGGTGGGTGTTCTGCGCACACCCAATAGGGACGCCACATGCACTAAACTATGCCGGGGACTGCGCTGCCGCCGCGGTGTAGCCTCCCAGCTGGAGCTGTCCTCTAATGACGGCAGAGTGGCTGAGCGATGATGACGGGCCGGTGCCATTGGCGATTGTGGGAGAAGAAGATGAGATAAGCTACAGGGAGGGAGGGGAAAATGCGATGCAGGACTCGCTAGCCATGAGGTTTTATATAGCCGGTAAGAATTTGGATTTTGGGGGATTTCGGGGGATATCACCGACTCGGGCGGGAAGCTTGTGCGGGCACCTGCGAGGTTGCGCTGGAACGGGCTCACCGACGATTCATTGGCGCCACCGTTTGGCCGAAAGAACGTCCCCGTGCGCTGCACAAGCTTGCGTTGTAAGCCGTCAGCGGCAGCGGGGTGACAAGACGTGCCAGAGGAGAACGAAAGGACACATACACATACGATTAATACATAAAAACATTTGCGATTTAATTACCTACTATACCCTCGTACTGGTTTATAAGTAGGATTTAACTAATAAAATATGAATGCACATCGCTCACACAGTTCGTCTTATTTGCCACGTATCACTGTGCCGGCCTCAGCTCACGTCCCTCGGCAAGCTCTGCTCACCATTAGGTGCCGCACCGCGGTGTGCTCGCCGTTAGGAGCCTTGCGCACTCTCCTTGCGTCCGTCGGCATGCTCGGCTTGTGGAAAGTTTTCCTTGCGTGTTCAACTGCTATATGCATATACATATATAGTTGCTTGCCATTGAGGCGACCGCGGAGCGCTCTGCTCGCGTCCCTCCGTGCGTGCTCTGCCAGCGGTTGGGCGTGTGCACGATCACGTGGGGGGCCATATGCATGCGGTTGCGCCGCACGCATTGCCACGCGATGTAGTTACGTGCGGCACGATGGAGTTACGCGCTGCAAATTAGAACAGCCATCAGGGCCTGCCGATATTCCTGGCCGTCCGGCTTCCCCTTTAATCCCCACAGCCATTATAACCTTAGTCTCTTCAACCTTTCGAGTGTGCCCCACAACACAACAAGCACACCCATGACGACACATAGAGAGGGGATGTCTAGTGGCGCTCCAATGGAGTTTGGCGAGTATAAAGTGGAGACCCACGCGAGGGAGACGGATCTCTCAGTGGTGTACACAATCAACCCGACCGTGGTGGATGACTACATCAACAACGTTGAGTAGTTGCTTACTCGAGACAAGTACAAGGTGGTCAACGTCGACCTCCAGTACACCGTCGGTCGTCCCGACATAGATCAGAAGGTTGTTGTCGCCCAGTTATGGGTGGGCCATCATGTCCTCATCTACCACTATTGCATGGCCACAGAACCTTGCGACCATTTCAACAGGTTTTTCAACAGCACCAACTACAAGTTCGCCATGGTGGAAACCACCGACGATGTAAAAGTGCTCAGGGTTACGGGCTTGGCCTGCCAGAACCTTGTCGAAATCCGTGAGCACTATAGGGTCTGGGCAGCACGAAGGACTCCCTAGTTGGACTCGCCTCGGCCATCATCGACCCCTACTACGAAAAGATGGAGCGGGATGCCAAGAGAACAAGTCCCGTATCCTGGCACACGGCCTGGATGCGGCAACTGGATGAACCTCACCTCAGGTTTGTGACCAAGAGCATGTACACATGCTACGAGATGCACAGGCGGATCGTTGACATGAGGAAGTGCCTTGTTACCCAAATCGACAAGTCCGGATCGAGCCACAAGTAGAGCAAGCGTCCCAAGAAGTAGATGATGATCAGATGATCATTTATGATAGTTAATCATGCATGTAATATATAGTTTACTTTATTGGTGCGTGGAAATGTCAAGTGTGTAGTAGCCACCTATGTAATTATGCATGTAAGTGGATGTTTAATTTGGTTATGCAACCATGTCCTTATATATGTTGTTCTGTATGCAATCCCATCGCACAACACACACGTCTTATTAGCAGCAACTGTCTGTGTTATTATCGGTATTAGCACACATTTTTTATTACAGACTTGTTTGTCGCGTATCACACACCTCTTCTTATATTGAACCGTTTCTGTTCTCTTGTCTCAGCACAAACATTCCATCTGAGTGAACCGCATGCCGTATATCGCACACACCTTGATCTGGCTGACCGTTTCTTTTGTGTTGCCTAATCACAAACAGTTCATCCGACGGAACCGTATGTTGTACATCGCACACGCCTTCATCTAGCAGCCCATTTCTTTTGTTCCTCCTCATCGCAAATAGTTAACTGAACTGAATCGTATGCCCACCATCGCACACACAACCAAAATCTGAATCGTCTTTGACGCATCCGTCATCACAAATGTTTTGCACCTTCCTTGACGGGTTTTTACACCACCATTTGCGATTATTGCGTCGCACACAGTTTCGTCGAAGGGTCTCTGATCGTAGTGTCGCGTTAGCAGCATCCTGTAGTAGTGAAGGTATTGCAATCTGGTTTTTATTGGCCTATTCTCTTCAAGGATGCTTGTAAGTTCGTCTTATCTTGTGATGAATTCCAAAGAATAGGTAATATTGGTAAGCGTCAAGAAATGCCTATGAATTATTCACTTGCCGTTGAACCATTTGATGTTCGGGGATTTGATTACATGGGACATTTTCCTTCCACTAATGGGTATACTCATATTTTGGTTGTTGTTGATTATGTTACTAAGTGGGTAGAAGCTATTCCAACTAGTAGTGTTGATCACAACACCTCTATCAAAATGCTTAAGGAAGTTATTTTCCCAAAGTTTGGAGTCCCTAGATATTTAATGACTGATGGTGGTTCAAACTTTATTCATGGTGCTTTCCGTAAAATGCTTGCCAAGTATGATGTTAACCATAGAATTGCATCAACCTATCATTCTTAGTCTAGTGGTCAAGTTGAACTTAGTAATAGGGAAATAAAATTAATATTGCAAAAGACTGTCAATGGGTCTCGTAAGAATTGGTCCAAGAAATTGGATGATGCACTTTGGGCCTATAGAACAGCCTACAAAAATCCTATGGGTATGTCTCCTTACAAAATGGTTTATGGAAAAGCTTGTCATTTTCCTCTTGAGTTAGAACATAAAGCTTTTTGGGCAATTATAGAATTCAACTATGATGTCAAACTTGCTGGTGAAAAGAGGTTATTTGATATTAGCTCACTAGAAGAATGGAGAAGCCAAGCTTATGAAAATGCCAAGCTATTCAAAGAAAAGGTTAAAAGATGGCATGATAAAAGAATCTAAAAGCAGGAATTCAAAGTGGGTGAATATGTTTTATTATACAACTCTCGTTTTAGATTCTTTGCAGGGAAACTTTTCTCTAAATGGGAAGGGCCTTATGTTATCGAAGAAGTTTATCGTTCTGGAGCCATCAAAATAAATAACGTCGAAGGTACAAACCCGAAGGTGGTCAATGGTCAAAGAATCAAAATTATATCTCTGGTATGCCTATTAATGTTGAAAGCAATATTATCCAAACCATGACACCGGAAGAACACATAAAAGAAACCTTCCAAAACTCTCCAGAATTGTCAAAAAAGGAAGGTACGTGATACGGTAAGTAAACAGACTCCAAAAAATCCGCAAAAATATTTTTTGTCTGTTTTGGAATATTACAAAAATTAGGAAAGTAAGAAGCACCCAGGAAGACAACCCTGGTGGGCACGATACACCAGGGTGCGCCTGGCATGCTAGGCGCGCCCCGGTGGGTTGTGCCCACCATGGATACCTTCCGGACTCCATTTTTCTCTCGTTTTGCTTGTTTCTCAAGATAAAAAAAATCTTTATATACCTCCCGAACCTATGGACCTCCGTATCGTGGAGAAATCCTTTATTCTTCTTTCTTCTTGTTTTCTATCAGATCTGAAATCATGTCATCCCAAGACTCCGAGGGCGAGAGCTATGTTACTAACTATATTGTAAATACCAAAACCTATGGGTATGTGGAACATTATGGTTGGACCACGGAGGAATAAGAAGACTACGAGCCAAGAGGGAAGGAGGAGACAAGTTCACACGAAGATGAAGTTCCATTACCTCAACCTAGGATATGCACATGGAATTCAAGAAGTCAAGTCTTCCCAATAAAGCAAAGAAACCTAAGATCCAGTTTATCCCTTTTCGTCTTCTGTAGGAAAATAAGAAAGAATTATGCCAAAAGATATTAACACTGGAGCAAGAGATTGAGTATTTAAAAAGGGAGAATTGTATCCTCAAGCGTAAGCTGAGGAGGAAGGAAAAGCTCGCTACTTCATCACCACCACCAACACCTTCACCACCAAAGGAGAATTGAGTATCGGGTATGGGCACTCCCCTTGGCTTGAGCCAAGCTTGGGGGAGGTGTCCCAGTATCGTATCACATCACTATCTTTACCTTTATCTACCTTAGTTCGTTCTATAGTTATCTTTTGCTTTAGTTGAATAAAAATTTAGTTCGATTTTCCTTTGAGGTGTTTGTTTAGTGATCTGTCTATCTATCTATCTATCTATGTAATCGTGTGCGGGATATATAATAAAGTTAGTTTGAGTTTTGTTTTCTTTACCTCTTTGCTTAAATAATAAGAAAAGAAATAAATGAAAAATATCATATGCTAACCCTATGGTAAGTAATCACATCACATAAGGAGAAGTATGAGTAGTAAATTTATTGGAGATTGACAAACATAGCATTAGTCAATGATGCAATTCATGAAAGAATTAATAAGGGAAGAGAAGATTCACATCCAAATATATTATCTTAGACACCTTTTGTGATTGTGAGCCCCCATCAAAATATTATACGCCAAAACGGTTGACGATGGACAAGGAAGACAACGTAATTAATTAAGTTTGTTCATATCCACATAGAAGTTATACTGTCATATATCCTTTAACATGTGGTGCTTGCTCAATATCTTTTCTAGCCCAAAATTCTGCACCAAGTATAGATACTTGTGCATCCAAAAACCCTTAAACCCAAATCTTTTTCAAGAGTCCACCATACCTGCCTATGGATTGAGTAAGATCCTTCAAGTAAGCTTGGGGGAGTTGATACATCCATTTTTCATCATGTATTCCTACTGTTATTTATTGTGTTTTCATGCATAATAATGCCTTTTGGAGTAATTCTAATGTCTTTTCTCTCATAATATGCAAGGTTTGTATCAAGAGGGAGAATACCGGAAGTTGGAAATCTAGACCTGAAAAAGCAACGTCAGGCTACCTATTCTGCACAACTTCAAATGGGCTGAAACTTCACGATAATTTTTATTGAATAAATAAGAAATATTGGAGCTAATAACTACCATAGGGGGCCCACCAGGTGGGCACAACCCACCTGGGCACGCTAGGGCCCCCAGGCCCGCCCTGGTGGATTGTGCCCTCCTCGGCTCCCCTCCGGTGCCCCTCTTCTGGTATATAAGTCAGTTTGAACTAAAAAATAAGCAGAGGACTTTCGGGATGGAGCGCCGCCGTCTCAAGGCGAAACTTGGGCAGGAGCACTTTTGCCCTCCGATGGAGCGATTCCGCCGGGGGAACTTCCCTCCCGGAGGGGGAAATCATCATCATCATTTTCACCAACAACTCTCCCATCTTGGGGAGGGCAACCTCCATCAACATCTTCAACATCACCATCTCCTCTCAAACCCCAGTTCATCTCTTGTGTTGAATCTTTGTACCGGAACCTAAGATTGGTGCCTGTGGGTAACTAGTAGTGTTGAGTACATCTTGTAGTTGATCACTATATGGTTTATTTGGTGGAAGATTGTATGTTCAGATTTTTTATGCCATTTAATATCCCTCTGATCATGAACATGTTTGTCACTTCTGAGTAGTTACTTTTGTTCTTGAGGTCACGGGAGAAATCATGTTGCAAGTAATGATGTGAGCTTGATATGTGTTCGATATTTTGATAGTATGGATGTTGTGATTCCCTTAGTGGTGTCATGTGAATGTCGACTACATGACACTTCACCATATTTGGGCCTAAGGAAATGCATTGTGGAGTAGTTATTCGATGATGGGTTGCTAGAGTGACAGAAGCTTAAACCCTAGTTTATGCGCTACTTCGTAAGGGACCAATTTGGATCCAAAAGTTTAATGCTATGATTAGATTTTATCTTAATACATTTCTCGTAGTTGCGGATGCTTGCGAGGGGGTTAATCATAAGTAGGAGGTTTGTTCAAGTAAGAAGAGCACCTAGGCACTGATCCACCCACATATCAAATAATCAAAGTAGCGAACACGATTACACGAATCAAGCCAACATGGTGAAAGTGACTAGATGAAATTCCCGTGTGCCCTCAAGAACACTTTGCTCTTTATAAGAAACTGTCTTGGACTATCCTTTGCCACAAAAGGATTGGGCTATCACTACAAAAAAAGACACATCCGTGACATTTTGGCCCGAACAATTTTTTTCTGTCATGCTTATGACACTTCTATGACGGTAATTGTGACAAAAAATCATATCATCATAGATGTGGTGGACTCCTACTTCTATGAAAAAAAATCATGACAGAAAATGGGCTTTTCGTCCTGGGTGGGCCGGAGACGCGGCTGCATGACATTCTTTGGGCCGTCCATGACAGAAAAAATCGTGGTAGAAGCGAGGGCGAGGAAAAATTCGGGGAGTTCTCGGTTACGGTGGGTGGTCGGGGCGGAGCGATGCGTGGAGGTCTGCACGTTTCTCTCGTACACATCGCGTGTATGTGCGAGGCGTTGGGCTCTAATTGAACCCGAGCGAGGCGTTTGCTTACTGAACCCGAGCGATTGCACTAGCTACGTTACTGAACCCGAGCGATCGATCCCTTGGCTGCTGTAAGGGCATATTTAGCCCGACGGTGTTTTGGTGATTGATGACAATGCTTTTGCGGACTAATCGTGTTCACTAAGTTTTTCAGAGATTCATTCTTTCGCACGAGACGATTATATCCCCTCGGTGTTCGATTCAAGACGGTGTAGCCCTCTTCGTTTCTTGTTGGTGGACTAGTTTCGTAGGGGTCACCGTACTATCAAGAGGGGATCCGCTTTTGTAAGGTTAGGGTGGAATCAACACGTACACATCCTTATCGCACCCACCGTACCTTCCCGCCTCAATGGAGTACTACTTTTCCCTTTTCCCTGCTTTTTCCTGGTTCCAGCGGTTGTACCGCGGGCCTCAGCGGTAGTACCGCCGAAGTGCCTCAAGCGGCAGTACCGCTCCACTAAGCGGTAGTATCGCTTGGAGCACTCTGCAGCAGTACCGCTGCAGCTCCGTATTACTACCGCCTCGACTCGAGAACGCACTTTCCCGTGTCGGGTTTTGCGGCACTAGAAGCAGTAGTAGTGGCGGTAGTACCGCTCCCGGGCGGTAGTACCGCCCCTGCTTCCACGGTAGTACCGCTCTAGGTCCCAGCCCCCTTGCGCGGCAGTACCGCTAGGGTGACACGGTAGTACCTCTTGCTAAGCGGTAGTACCGCTCACTCAAGCGGTAGTACCGCTCTCTGCGGGGCTGAGTGAGGGGGTAACAGTTGGATTGTTCCCCCCACTATATAAAGGCACCTTCTTCTTCATTGTTGACCTACCTCTTCCCCCAAATACTCCATTGTTGCTCCAAGCTCCATTTTCGCCTGATCTCTCTCCCTAGCCTATAAAACATGTTGATTTGCTCAGGATTGCTTGAGAAGGCATCGATCTACACTTCCACCAAGAGATATTTGATTCCCCCCCACTAATCCCTAGCGGATCTTGTTACTCTTGGGTGTTTGAGCAACCTAGACGGTTGAGGTCACCTCGGAGCCATATTCCATTGTGGTGATGCTTCGTGGTGTCGTTGGGAGCCTCCAATTCGGTTGTGGAGATAGCCCCAACCTTGTTTGTAAAGGTTCGATTGCCGCCTTCAAAGGCACCACTAGTGGAATCAAGGCACCTTGCATTGTGTGGGGGCGTGAGGAGAATACGGTGGCCCTAGTGGCTTCTTGGGGAGCATTGTGCCTCCACACCGCTCCAATGGAGACGTACTTCTCTTCAAAGGGAAGAAACTTCGGTAACACATCCTCGTCTTCACCGATTCCACTTGTGGTTATTTCTTTCCTTTACTTGTGCAAGCTTTACTTGTTTATCTTATATAGCTTGCTTGTGAGGTTGTTATCTTTACTTCCTATAAGTTGTCTTCATAGTAGCATATCTAGACAACTTACTTTGTTGCTCAATTTAAAGTGGTTAAGAAAAGCTAAAAATTGCTAGTTGCCTATTCACCCCCCTCTAGTCAACCATATCGATCCTTTCAATTGGTATCAGAGCCTCGTCTCTTTTTAAGGACTTCACCGTCCAAAGAGTATGGGTGACAACGTAGTCGAGACGGAGGAACATTCCGATGGAACTCCGTCATTGCCTACGTCCGATGGGGGAGCCTCGATCTCTCGTGAGGAGTTCAATGTGGCTATGACCACATTGAAAGAATCACTAGCGACCGAGGTCAAAGGCATGTTTAAAGATTTGCTTGAGGGGCTTAAATTATCCACCACACCGTTGGAAGTGGTTCCTCCCGCTACCATCGTGTCGGAGGCTACTCCCGACAAGGGAGAAGCTAGTAGTGAACAAGCCCCGGTTACTAAGAATGGGAATGGGATCTTTGCCCACTCCGCTCCTCCTACTCACTATGGAGGACCCGTTCCCACACCTCATTTAAATTACGTTGGGCCTCCTCCTAAGTTTATAAAAAATTCTGATTTTGCTACTTGGATGTTTCGCTTCAAACGTCATTTAAATCATTGCTCTACTAATCTTTGGAGAATCATTGAGCAAGGTTTTTATCCACGTGATCCCGACAACTTAACTCCGAGAGAAGCTGCGGATCATCAATTCAACGAGTCCGTTCTTTGCATACTTCAAGATGCTATCCCTCCCGAAGACATTGCACATCTTCGACCCTTCACTGTGGCCAAGGAAGCTTGGGAGCATGTTGGCACCATGTACAAGGGGAGCGCTAGCATTCAACGCTCAAACTATGAAGTTGTACAAGATGAAGCCGATGAGTTTGCTATGATCGAAGAAGAAGATCCTCGTGAACTTTATCGGAGATTAACCACTCTTGCGGTCTCTCTTCGAGATCATGGGAGTAAGGACACGAATGACAATTGGATCAAGCGCAAGTTTCTCAAGGCCATGATGCCCTACCATAAGGCCATGTCCTCCGTCATTCGCCAAAGACCGGACTTCCACCACTTGTCATCAAATGAAGTGTTGGATGAGTTCGTTGCTATGAGGATCTTGGACAAGACCGCCGACAATGCGGTTTTAAGAGCTCAACGATCAAAGAAGCCTAACCTTGCCTTGAAGGCCAAGGCTTGTGTGGAAGAAGAGGAGGAGGAGGATGATGATGATAGTTGCCCCGAGGACACCAAATATGCCTATCATGAGCACATGGCTCTTGCTTCACGGCAATTTTGGGGCAACAAGAAGAACACGAGGCCCAACTTCAACAAGAACAACTCAAGTGGGAACAAGGGCAAGCAACAAGTGAGGACATGCTTCAACTATGGAAATGTAAGCCACTTCGTTACGGATTGCCCATATGAGAAAAGAGAAGACTTTGGAGGCAATCTTATCCGGAAGGACAAGGCCAAGTCTTATCCCAACAAGAACAACTTCAACAAGAAGACTCCTCCCAAAGGGTTGGTGGCCCAAGAAGAATATGTTGAGGATGATGATAATGATGAAGATGATGAGATGGTCACCATGGCCACAATTGCTATTGCTACTACTCCACGTGCATCTCTCTTCGACTCTCCAAATGAGAACATCACCGCCAAGTGTCTCATGGCTAAGGCCACCAACAAGGTAACTCCAAACATCAACACTACCATCATCTCTAATCCTTCATTAACGGATTATATTGATGAGAGTGAGGGAGCCAAGGAGGAAGAGAATGAGTTTGAGTTGTTTATGAGCAAAATCAAGGGCAAACCCAAGAAGCATTTTGTTGCTATTTTGCAACAACTCGGTGAGGCCAATGACATGATCGAGGCTCACGAGGAGACCATTGCCAAAATGGAAGGACATAGTCGAGACTATGCCGATGAAATATCGGATCTCTCTAATGCTCTAGAGGAAGAGCGTGGTCTTCGTTTGGCTCTTGAGGAGTCACACAACGATGATCATGCTAAATTAAAGAAAGATCTCGATCATGCTTTAGTTGTCTCTCGTATGCTTAACTCCGAGAAGGCAAAACTTGGGGTTGACCATGCTAGACTCAAGGAGGAGTTTGTTACACTTGACAAGGCTCACAAGGCCTTGAAAGGTATGCATGCTTCTCTCAAGGAGTCTCATGATCAACTCCAAGTTTCGCTAACCAAGGAAAAGGCCATCTTTCCTCGCATGGTTTTGATTGACAATGTAATGCTACTAACCCATGTTGCGAGCATGTGCATCTTGTTGAAGAAAATGCCAAGTTGAAGAAGCAACTTGAGAAAGGCCTTGTGACATGCATACAAGGTGAGAAGAACCTCAACAATCTTTTGAGCAATCAAAACGAGGTTGTGGCAAAGGAAGGAATTGGGTTTGTTCCTAAGCCCAAGAAGAAGGTGCCTTTATATAGTGGGGGGAACAATCCAACCGTTACC
>LR738712.1:391031936-391303759 GCA_902687465.1 Secale cereale
CCCCCCCCCCCCCCCCCCACTCAGCCCCGCAGAGCGCGGTACTACCACTTGAGTGAGCTGGCCATTGCCCGACACCCCTCGTATACCTACATTAGTTATCTTCTCTGCATTTCCTTGACCTTGGAAGATGAAGCAATCAAGAGTCGGGTTACTGAATCCTCGTCGATTCATCCTCAACCAAGGTTATACATTGTACCCACCGGATGGACACTTGAATTTAGACATTTTTCTCATCTTACTTTTGTCATGTTAATGCTATATATTGTACCCACAGGATACCCATTGGGCATAGGATACCCGTTGGGTATGGGCATGGGTACCAATTTGCGCCAATGGGTAGTCAAGTGGGTGGGTATAGAAAAAAGATTTGGGTATGGGTTTGGGTAGAAAAGTGTCGTACCCGCCCATACCCTACCCATTGCCATCCCTAAACACGAATCAAGCCAACATGGTGAAAGTGACTAGATGAAATTCCCGTGTGCCCTCAAGAACACTTTGCTCTTTATAAGAAACCGTCTTGGACTATCCTTTGCCACAAAAGGATTGGGCTATCACTACAAAAAAAAGACACATTCGTGACATTTTGGCCCGAACAATTTTTTTTTCTGTCATGCTTATGACACTTCTATGACGGTAATTGTGACAAAAAATCGTATCATCATAGATGTGGTGGACTCCTACTTCTATGAAAAAAATCATGACAAAAAATGGGCTTTTCGTCCTGGGCGGGTCGGAGACGCGGCTGCATGACATTCTTTGGGCCGTCCATGACGGAAAAAATCGTGGTAGAAGCGAGGGCGAGGAAAAATTCGGGGAGTTCCCGATTACGGTGGGTGGTCAGGGCGGAGCGATGCGTGGAGGTCTGCACGTTTCTCTCGTACACGTCGCGTGTATGTGCGAGGCGTTGGGCTCTTATTGAACCCGAGCGAGGCGTTTGCTTACTGAACCCGAGCGATTGCACTAGCTACGTTACTGAACCCGAGCGATCGATCCCTTGGCTGCTAACTGAACCCGAGTGATTCCTTCGCTACCGCTGCTAAATGAACCCAGTCGATCCCTGCTGCTGCTTACTGAAGCCGATCGAACCAGCTGTTGCCTCTTGATGAACAGGAATGTGAGGTTGGTTGAACGAGTCAAGACGTACGTGGTTGGGGTTGGATGAACAGTTCCCGGTGGGGGTTGGATGAACAGGACCCCATGGTAGAGGCCGTTGCGGTTGCCGCTGGATGAACAGGACCCCGAGACGAGGCCGCCACCGCCGAGGCGTTGGGGTGGATGAATAGGACCCCGTGGAGGGCTGGTTGAACAGTAGCTGGTGGAGGGCTGGTAGGATGAACAGGACCTCGTGGAGGGCTGGATGAACAGGACCCCGTGGAGGGCTGGATGAATAGGACCCCGTGGAGGGCTGGATGAACAGTAGCCGGTGGAGGCAGAGGAAGACGCGGTGGATGAACAATGCAGGTGGATGCTGGAGGAAGTCGACGGTGGGTGAACAGTAGCCTATGGAGTCCCGTTTTACGATACGCCACACCCCTCCCGATGAACATGACCCCCGTTTCGACCGTAGTGCTCTAACACAAGTCTGTTTCCTCCGTTTTGCGGTACGCCAGACCCCTCCCGATGAACAGGATCCCATTTCGATCGTAGCCGGTCGAGCAAAAGGTCATTTCCTCCGTTTTGCGGTACGTCAGACCCTTCCAAATGAACAGGACCCTGTTTCAGCCGTACGCGCTCCAGCAAAAGGTCGTTTCCCTCCGTTTAGCGGTACGCCACACCAGGTTTCGACTGTTCCTCCAAGTCGGCTGCCTCCCGATGAACACGACGTCGTTTCTCTGTTCCGAACCCGCCGGTTGGCTGCCGATGAACACGACGCCGTTGCTGCCGTCTTCATATGTACGGGATTGCATGGCCGTATGTATGCGTGAGTACGCGTTCAAGACTCCGCCCGTATGTACGTACGTGGCCGTATTTTTTGGCATCTGGTTGTATGTACATGTACACGATTTTGAAGGGACTGCCTGAACTGCTACGTCGCGGGCTCTACTACTACACGTGCCCCTTCTTGCTCGGCCATGGTTCATTGTTGTAGAGAGACCGATCGACCACTATGTACATACACGTTCGCGATTAGACAGATAACGCTACGTACGCTTCGACAAGGTGGGTCCCAACTGTCAGGGAGGATAAGGAGGCACTTCCTTGCATACATAGATCTAGCTGGTGGGACTGAGCTATCATGGGCGAACCATTTTTTCGCAAAATACAGAGGCCCTTCCGGTTGGTCCCCGTTGTCAGGGGAGGAATAATTATTTTACGAGTAATAAGGAGGCACTTACTTCTGTAATTATTTACAAATAATTATCTTGTTTTTAAACAATTAATTAATACCTTATTTCTGTAATCAATCGATATATATATATATATATATATATATATATATATATATATATATATATATATATATATATATATATATATAGGATTTATAAGCTACATGACTTATGATTATTTAGTATAATTGTTTTGAGAATAATATAGTAGGTTAAACACCAACTGTGAGTCGTTTTCTACTAATATGGTGGATAAGGTACATGTGTATATGCACAGGAGCAGAAGAAAAGAAATCACATGTCTTTTTATATGTGATCCCTCCTTTAGGCTAGGTTTTAACATCTTCATGATGATACAAAAATGCTCCTTCAAACTGAATAGACACGACTCAATATTAGCATCTTTCTTATCAAAGATGTTTCTATGATTCCATATAGACCAACACCCACTAATCATGATCTTATTGAAACATATGATGTTCTTCCTGTTCTTTGCTTCATTGAGCATACCAGTGTCCCATCCAACATCAAGATTACACCCAAAAAAATCTAACTGAATGCACATGAGAGAAAAAGGTACATCATAGTTTCATCTGTGCCTTCCTCACATAGAACACAATTTTTATACTCAACAAAAAAATCTCTTCATCAGATCTCTATTGTTAAGTCTCTCCTTTATAAGAAGCCAATAATATTATTGTTTGAATAAGAAAGAATATTTCCATATCCATGTGTATGGTGCTGGGGTGGGTTGAGGATCACCAATAAGGGTTTGGTTATGGTACATTATTTTCCATTACCCAAGTTATATGACTAGTTGTCATATTGCATAGCATCGTTCTCAATGTTCAAACTCTGTATAACTCCTGTAGCTGTAGCTGTTGTGCAACAATGGTAACACATGGATGTGAATAATTCATAAATGTCAGCGTCATCACGTGATCTAGCTTTGTTATGATCTTTAGCATATGAGTGTAACTGGAGGAAGGTTCTAAACTGTTTTATCCTACCAACTATTACTCCTTAACATAATTGACTCTAACTAGCACGCAGAGGGGGCGGCGGCACGCTGCGCCGGCTTAAGCCCGTTGTTGAATTGGTCATAAAAATTTAGGCCATGGATGTAGGATGCCAGTAACAAAACTTTCAGAGGGCTAGCCACAACTGTGAGACATTGATGTTCATGATCAAGATATCTGGATATAAAACATATATTGATCCTGGTATGTGAGTTTGCTCAAATAATAGAGACATGACAGGTCCATATAGTTGTTCACGGATGTATGTATGAAACGATAAGATGACAGCAGAGCGGCATAAACCCAGCTCCAATGTGTAAATACAGTGGTCTGCAATCCTTTTTGTTAGCCTATTGAAATATACACAATGGTATGAGAAAGATTGGACACATTTACAACAGGACCAAAGGAGGTAACGTACTCCCTTAATGGTCATGTTAACTGCTGCCAGGCGAAACTCAACATGGAAAGCAAGTGTGGGAAGAACTCAGATTGACCTCTTTTACTCCTTGTCTGCTGCAATGCATCAAAGAAAGCTACTGAAAGTTGAAGATCATCATCCCCCATCCTACTCCTTGTCTGCTGCAATGCATGGAAGAAAGTTACTCGGACGAAGATCAGAATTCACCATTCGAGCAATGTACTACTTGGTATGCAGCTATCAAGTCAGCATCAAGTCCTATATCCAATTAGCAAAGAGATCACAGTAAAGTTCTGGGAAAATCCGAAAGAAGGTTACCCTTTTCACAGAGGACTGTAGGGTGTTCTAACTACTTGTAGTAGTAGGGAAATGAAAATTGTGTTACTTGAAGTCGACACTGAGCCGCTTACTCAGTCGAAGATCAGTATTCACCATTCAAGCAATGTACTTGATATGCAGCTATCAAGTCAATATCAACTCCTATATCCAATTAGCAAAGAGAGCACACTAACGTTCTGGGAAAATTCGGAAGAAGGTTACACCTTTCACGGAGGATTGTAGGGTGTTCTAACTACTTGTAGTAGTAGGGAAAATGGAAGTTGTGTTACTTGAAGTCAACACTGCGCCTCTTGTCAAAGCAACTTGTTGTGCCTAACATTTGAGAGTGTTCGCTTCTCTCCGATGCTTTATTGGAGTTGGACATTGTTTATCTAGTGAGTAGAGTGGAGGCTGTGTTCAGGACAATGATCCAGAATAGAAGTTCTCTGCTGAACTCTCATAGTTCATAGATAGTTAGCAGTGACCTAAATAAAAGGAAAACCATAGTGTGACATCTACATCTACAGTTGTATGACCCACCGGTATTATGTTTCTCCATCAATAATCAGCTTACCGCATAAGAGAAAATAATCAGAGCTTACCACATAAGAGAAAATAACCAGATTTTGTAGTTGATCTTCTAAGCATCTTGTTTGAGTATATGAATCTAGCTGGGTAGCCATCAGCGTGTATTATCTTGGGCACTTCCCTGAACCACATAATAATTGGAGCGTCATTATCACGAATAATGAATTCGTAACAAAAAAATGTTTTCTGGCTGGAACTGAATACTTCTGGAGAAAATTGGATGTACCAAACAGTAGAAATTAGCATCTTGATATCCCTGAAACGAATAGAGCTACTTCTGTGCAAAACCTCAAGTATTCTTTTTTTCAAACATAAATATTCGAGGAAAAAAATATACCAACATACTTTCGCAGTGCTTAAATCCACTTCAAAATGTCAAACGCGTGTTTCATTACCTCTAATCATATACACAAATATACGTCTGAATTCCTAAAAACGAAGAAAAAAAGTAAACTATTGTATTGCACTAACACTAACCTGAGGATGTATAATCTTTTTGAACACTTACACTTTATCTGCATAGTGATCCACCATCATGCCAAAGAACAATATGATATCAGGCTCTCTTTGAGATGTTACTCAGCACATTTGCATTAAATGACTGAGCAGAACTGCCCCAAAGTTTAACAGTGGCATTTTTCCTACATATAAACCATGAAATTACTGTGTGCAACCATTGCCGGTAGGGGCAATAAATCTGTGGCAGAATTGACCAGGCCAACAAAATCTGAAAATCGGAAGAGTTAGAGCAATACAAAAATTTAAAGAAACTATTAGTACTTTAAACCAAGACTCTTAAGTGAAAAATAAATAAATAAAAGACTCTTAAGTGGTAACCTGACAAAAACGTTTTTTTTTTGTCAAATTCGTTTCTGAAGCTCTGAAAATGTAAGGGCATTATGGGCTAGCAGGGTAAAACCCATCGGATGAGGAGTGGCAGGGTTCACAGTGGTCGTATTGATGAAACAGATCCTCGAAGGATGATCCGCTGCTCTGTATTTCTCTTTTGCCTTCCATACCGTCTAATGTTCAATTCTGTATATTGATCTTTCTTGGATACTGTTCTTGAACATAGCCATTTTATCTTTAGGTATGACTCCCTCAGCTGCCCCTCCCTATGGATCAACTTAATCCAAAATTCTGAATGTAACTGAACTGTTCAAGAGATAACATGCTTGAAAAGAAATGAATGTAGCCACAAAATGCATTTAGTTATTTTACCTCTCGATCCACCATGACAAAGTTCAGGCCGAAGAGTGTAGATGAATCGGCACTTTTTTGTTCCCAGATTCTTCCAATACGGACTACAAATACATGGCCATACACCAGATGTTTTAGCAGTGCGGTTTCCATATTAACCTAGATTACATAATTATATTTTTTATTCAGATGGAAAGGATGCTTATAATAGATCTGGATACAGAGACAAAGAGGCGAAGAGGAGATAGATAACAAAAAGGAGCAATATATCTGAACTGCTTGAAAGAAACAAAAAGGAAGAAGGATCAGAAGGAGAAGAATTACTTGGAAGAAAGAAAGCAGGAGACCATCCAATGTGCTCTTAGGACCACTGACTGAAAATAGTGTGCATACGTGACCCACGGATACGAACCTATATTAAGTGGGTCGTAGCAGAAGAAATGTCAGGGCTAACGACCTAACATGATTGTAGCCTAAGAATAAAAGATAAATTAACTGAGGTGCAAAGCTAACATGGGCCACAATATATTATGGAACAATTTGGATTAAAAATGTTATGGAATCCGTATGAGCTTATCTGGACCATTTTTTATTCTGTATTTTTTCCTCATGTTGACCTCCTGCACAAAAGAAGAGGATTCCTGGCGGTGCTTATGAAGGTAGCGGCTCCTAGATGGTAAAATTCAGCAAATCTGCCTCTACTACTATAGTTCAAAGCGTATTTATCTCTCAACAATCACCATTTTGAGTTAATCTAGGTTTGAAACACCATCTTATTGTGTCCAGACCGCAACTGTAGCATGTCTGAGTTTTCTTTCCATTCTTTTCTCAGTAATTCGTGAGGGCAATTTTGTTTTGCTGTTTTGGATTTCTCAAATGTTCTTTACATTTCCTTTTATGGCCTAAAGGATATGAGCTACTTTTACATATATTACTGTTTTAGATGTACCTACAGGAAAGAGAAGAGAAAACAAATTTAAATCTGCATACTATGAAGATGATAAAAAGGAGTACAGAACCAATATGAATATTCTTCTTTCCCCACTTCCGTTTTAATACAGCATCATGCTCATTTCTCCTTTTACTTTTCCTTAATGATTTTGTTTTCCTTCTCTGCTGAAAAGATGGTGTGCTCTGTATATTTCTGTTTTAATACAGCATCATGCTCATTTCTCCTTTTCCTTAATGATTTTTTTTCATTTTCTGCTGAAGGGATGGTGTGCTCTGTCTGTAGGAGCTCAAGTATGTACGATTTATATACTGCTGCCTTATTTTTATTCAGTCTATGATATCGTACATAAAGAAACTAATTTGATGAATTTGCAACGTGTTCCATGACAGTGCCTAGACAGTATACTGCTGATGTAGTAAACCAATTGATAGAGAATGTCACATATACCATTTCAATGGACGAAAAAATGACAATTCAATGTGATTTCAAGCACTACATGATGGAGGTTGAGCATGCTACAAATTAAACCGTGGTTAGTACTGTTGAGTAGCACACATCTGCTTTTGTAATTCCTAACATGGTTCTGAATTTTTTTAGATGAGTCTTGTCGGATTACGGGCTCCGCAAACCCAAAGAAGTTCGAACACAGGGGCGTGAACGAAGATCTCTCCCGCTCATGTCTACCTAGCGCCACGCCCTCGCCCGGTGGTGAGATTCGAGCAAGCAACAAGTAAAAGCACACACGAGTTTACCCAGGTTCAGACCACCTTGCGGTGTAAAACCCTACGTCCTGCTTGAGTGGATTAGCCTCAGGAGGGCTTGAGTGTGAACAAGTACAGTGGTTCTTGAGCTCAGGAGGAGAGCTCAAGAGGGTCAGGAAGCAAGTGCTTCCTTGAAGCGAAGGTGGGGTGTTCGAGGTGAGGTCGATTCGCCTCCAGATGCAGATGCCCCTCCCCTCCATAGTGGAAACCCTAGCTACTTATATAGGCGGCCAGGGTCCTCTTGTCCTGAAATGTTTAGGCGGGAAGGATCCCACAACGGCCATTTTGAGCGGGAACATAAAGACGCTCCTATCCTGACAAAAGCGGTCTTCGTCTGCAAAGAGATCAGACGATGACGCGGTGGTGGGCTCGATGGTGACATCCTCCCTGTCGTCCTTACGGTCTTCGGTCTTGTTGCACCGAAGGGAAAACCTTTGTCTCGTCCCTCGGGAACCTGCGCCTGCGTTGTCTCCTTTGCACTAAAACGGCAACTGCGCCGCTGGCATGCGCTGGCACCCGCTGGCTCGGTGCGTCACTGCTCGCATCACTGCCTCCTCCTGAGGCAGGCTTGGCCTTGAGTTCTCCGCCCCTCCGGGGCAGCCTAGCCGAGGCCGCTCCTGAGAGGGTCTTGGTGTTGTTCTTCTCGCGAGGCTTAGCCCCCTCGCGAGGGTCTTGAGCAGCTGATCGATCAGCTGGGCCGTACCAGGCCGTAGTAGGAGCGCGTCGCGGGCCGCAAGCAAGTAAGTCTGGGTACCCTGGCTCTCAGGATGCCGACAAGTCTTGCTTTAGCAGCTGCCAATTCAAAGGAACCGAGACAATGATTTGTTTGTGTAACCAAGAACAAATTAAAACAAGGGTATGTAATTCCATCGAATACTAAATTAATTTATATGTCCTTCTAAATCAATGCTATGTGATTCGTGCGCTCTTTCTTTCTGGCTATCACATGAACAAACAAATCTGGCATTCAGCTTCGAATAAGCATGATGTATGCTTAGATATATTCATAATTTACAAAAGTGGCAGAGTAGAGCACGATAAAAGTACTTCATTCACTCACAAGAATTTTAGGGGAGAGAAGGGGGCTGTGTGGGTCGTACGAACCTGTGATGGTGGTGAGTTGGGCACCCTCATGCCTGCTGCATCCCAATCTCCATGGAGACAAAGGTCTAGATGCGTGGGACGTTGGCAACGACGAAAACCACATGGGGCCATCGAGGACCTCGAGCCGCTAATGATTGAAGATGCAGCCCAGCGGTGCTTCCTTCCATGACTTTGAACGCCGCGCTGGACCACCTTCACCACACCAAGGCCGCCCTCAAGTCTAGATGGAGGAAAAGGAGCGTGGCCCCGGCGGTGACTGCATCGCCGCCGCCGCCGCCGATGGGCGTCTTCCCTTGTAAAAGTTTAAGGGAGAGGACGCCGGCGACGGCCAGCGTGAGATGGGGACGACGGCTAGCAGCCGATGTAGGCGAGGAACGATGGGTGCGGGGCGCCGCGCGCTTTCTCTTCATCTCTCTCGTTGGTTCTTTGTCTCTGCGAGAAGATAAGGAAAGAAGCGAGGGATTGGCGGCGGTCAGGGAGCCCACCTCTAGACTTTTCCAGGCATCCAGCGGTAGATATGATGGACGTTAAAAAAAATCAAAAATAATTACAGGCTTAGTACGTGTCAACCATGTAGGAAGAAATCGTGGCGATCAGCTGAGACCTCACGCCGAAGCTTGCAAATGCACGGGAGGAGCCCCTGCTTAGTAGCTTTAATTCTCTTATATATTTATGGTCAGAGTTACATTTCAAAAATTATAAGTAGCCTCTTTTTGAAGTTTGGGGTAGTAAAATTTTGCACACTGCCTATAATCAAGAAAAGCCAAGTGAGGACCTAACAAATGCACGTGACTTTACTTAATACATCTATAAAGTTGATGTAGATGATATAGTACTAAAAATCGAACATTTGTATGGCGAAAAAAAACAAAAGAGCAGCAATGAATTTTATGGAAATTTAGTTTCTATAGTAAGCAGTCTCTTGACACTGCTTATTTTGTGGCTAAACTCAAATGTCATCACTGAAATAGGAAGTATTTCCAAAATATTGCTAGACTTGCATGTAAACAACCATATATTTGTAATAAATAAATAAATATTGAACCACGTACAAACATTAATTTTGCAATGAGTGCATCAGTAAATACATTTCGTAGTAAAGACTTACTAACGCAGCTCAAGTGTCCAACCACAAGTTATGAGAATATAAAAAATATTATTAACAACATCAACTTCTGTAGAGGAAAGTGGACGTTGCAATGAGAATTACCATATATACACATTGATTTCTTTTCAGTCCAACAATTTGATCTGCCTGAAAATAGAGCAAAGTACAGTGAATCATGTGTCCCCAATTCTCCCTACCAACCAACACATAGTACATCAAACTACTATGAATGTACGATCTAACCAAAGGTGTGCTCTGCATTAATGGACTGGAACCTCGTCCATACCTTTCAAAACGGAATATGAAATCCTTGCAATTGTCATGCTCTTAATCCTGACGCCAATTCTTAGGAAATTATAGATATTCACAACGTAAAAACAGAGGCGAAAATCATATGTTGATATCTTGTCATGCTTGTGAAGTTCCAATATGAGGACATCATATAATTGTAGTAGATCTACAAAACTGCTAACGGACCTCAAGTGTCCAACCAAAACTTATTAGAATATATAATTATTATTAAAGTAATGCTTTGCATAGAGGAAAGTGTACGTTGCAGAGAGAATTACCTTATATACACACTGATTTTTTTTAGTCCAGCAATTTCATCGGCCTAAAAAAAATACAGTGAATCATGTGTCCCCATAAGAATCCTCTCTGCAAACCAAAATGTAGTACATCAAACTACTATGAATGTACAATCGAACCAAAGGTGTGCTACATATATACGCTGATATCTTGTCATGCTTGCAAAGTTCTGATTTGAGGACATCATATAATTGTAGTAGATCTACAGAACTGCAAGGTAAGTACAAAATTACGCATCATGTGCTGCTTTCTGTGTAGAACCATATTAACACCTTGCAACACCTGAAGGACAAATTCTCACAAAGATGATGGCTCTGATAATCCTGAGTAGTGGACTATCAGCAAAATAAAGGGAAGTCACAAAAAAACTAATAAACTGTAAGCTTCACAATCTAATTTTCTAGATACAGATGATAAATAAAACAAAGCGTAAATGCAAACCTAATTAGATACATATGGGCAAAGATAATCAAAATCGTTGTCCACAGCATCGAAGAACATATCGGGTAACCTACATAACAACATAATTCAATGGTACAGATTAGGTTTAAAATATCCGAATCAAATACAAATAAGGAAGCGACAATGGTGCCTACTTCTATTGTGCGTGGTCAAGGCATACTAAAACTCCCATGGTAAGATCCTTCAAAACCAAGTGCGACAGTAGTTGATAAATCTGACATCCACGTTGTTGCAAATTATTTTGTAAAACATTCCCGAGTACAACTAAGTCGAATGTACATGCAGCAAACCCGAATCATCGCTGTCTTGTTCTCATATAAAGCATCACATCTGCAACCCATGCAAAAACTGCAGGAAGAGAAACAAAGTAACTAAAACGATGTTCAGTAGATGTGGGGAACTCACGTATTCTTTTCGTCAAGCAGTCAACTTTTCTTTGTTGAATGAAGGAGGCACTTAGTGAGCAGCATTTGCTGGGAAGTTATGAGCAATTTGTGAGATGGGTGTGTCTTGCAGTTAAACTGTATCGCCGGAGCCGAGTACGGAGTGCAGGTAACGTTCCAGTCGATATGTATGCACACATTATTTCCCTGTTGGAGACAAAGCAAACATATGTGAGAGTTCCTTTGTGTTGACGTTAATATCAATACAGAGTATAACTGCTATATTACCCAACAATGCCACGATTACTCCTAGTTGATAGCACCAATTTTTTCACATGTCATTCAATTTAACCTAAAATTGTCAAAAAAGGGCATTGAAATTGAGTTGTCAGTTGTAACGCACAATTGACAGAAAATCAATTCCCATACTTATAGAAAGTGCAACAGCAACGACACTCAATGCTTTAGTAGTTGTCACGTGGCATGGCTTTTACAAACCAATTGCCTGCAAAAACAATCAGATTTACAACAGAAACTGTCAATGCTCTAATAGTTGACAGAGAGCTTCATTGTCAAGTGTTTCGCAATATAACTATCTAGCTGAAAGAGGATAAGAAGAAAGTTCATCAGAAGTAAATTCTCTAACCAACAACGGCCATGACATGCCCGCTTGGCAAGGTACTTCCTTGAATAGGAGATTGTGGCTGACCATCAACAAAAGAAATCAAGAAAATATATTAATCCTGTCATATAGGGTCCCTGGCATGTTTTGCCCATACAAAAATTGATTTAGGAGTGGTTTAAACAGCGGCATTTTGACAACTGATATTAGGCTCCTTCATGTTTATGTTTGTTTAGACAACAGGTTCCTTAATTTATAAACTCACCTAATGAGCATAGTTATGCCCCGACCGATCCCCGGCATCCGTAGGTTGTACTGTAGGTGAGAAGATTCTTGATTGAATCCCTTGAGCGCACAATATTATCCGAAGGGTTGAGTGAAAACAAATTGAACCCGAATCAGAAGTTAATGTGGATTCCAGTATAAACCAGAAAGAAAACAAATCTGATCCAGAGGAGGAAAATAATCTTGATGCAATAAGCTCCTTGATTACACAGGATCCATGCCTGACAGGCCCTAGTAGTGGCTGTCACTGAATTTACTAGAATTTGGGGAAGAACAAACAATTCGGGGAAAACCTAGTGGTTGATTTACTCAGATCGGGAGCGAAATAGATAGGGTTCGCCAGCCGGAACACGGCGGCTACAAGGGCCAAGCCCAGAATAATATCTTCCTGCCCTCTCCACAAGCCGGAGAGGGTATATAAAGCAAAGTTCAGTAAAGGGAGAGAGTGACATGTCCGACAGTAAAAAGGACAGCGTGGTAACTTTTAAAAAGTAGGGCGCGACGATTCCAGCCGTTCAGATGAAGATCGACGGCTGTGAGTGCAATTAATGGGCGAAACGGTATGTTCTCTTTATAGCCGCCAGATCGCAGATCGACGGCCGTGGCTTCTCCAGGCGATAACTGATTGGCTGTTATAGTTGGCGGGCCTGACAATTCCCCCCTTCTAACAACAGACTTGCCCTCAAGGATGGAATTCAGGGAAAATTTTCTGGATGAAAGCTGCATCTTCCCAAGTAGCATTTTCTACAGATAGGTTGAGCCACTTTATGTGCCATTGCACCACTGGGATACTGATGTCTCCCTGGACCCGAGGAATCAGCCTTCTGTCAAGCAAGGTTTCTGGTTGAATGAGGATGTGCCCCTGTGCATCAAGTAGTGGTAATGCTGGGTTTGGAACAGCTTCAGGCCCAATATGCTTTTTGAGTTGGCTGACATGAAAAGTGGGATGAAGTTGACAGCCCTCAGGTAGAAGGAGGCGATAAGGTACAGCTCCAACTCTTTCCATAACTCTGAATGGACCATAGTGTTTTGAGTGAAGCTTCAAGTGTATGTGTATACTTAAGCTTGTGTGCCTGTATGGTTGCAGTTTGACATAAACCATATCTCCCACTACAAACTGTCTTTCAGATCTTTTCTTGTCAGCAAAGTACTTCATTCTTTCTTGTGCCTTGAGCAATTTGTCCTTAATCTGTTGTGCTATTGTGTACCTGTCCACTTGAGCTTGATGATCATCTCCCTCCACTGGTGGTAGGATGAGCTCTGCAATCAGAGGAGGTGGTCTTGCATATAAAGCTTGAAAAGGGGTCATTTTCAGGGATGTGTGGAATGTGGTGTTGTACCACCATTCAGCCATGGACAACCAAGAGTGCCACTTCTTGGGATGGGCAAAAGCCATGCATCTCAGGTAGTTTTCCAGGCACTGGTTCACTCTTTCTGTTTGCCCATCAGTTTGGGGGTGGTAAGAAGTACTCAAGTGTAGTTTGACTCTCGTTTTAGTGAACAGATGTTGCCAGAGGTGACTAGTGAAGATCCTGTCCCTGTCAGTTACTATCATAGTGGGCAAGCCATGCAGTCTGAATATATTGTCAGTGAATGCTTGTGCTACTGTTTTGACAGTGATGGGATGTCTCATAGCAATAAAGTGAGCATATTTGGTGAAACGGTCGACCACTACAAGTATCATGTCCTTGTGTTCACATTTGGGCAGTCCTTCCACAAAATCCATGCTAATGTGGGTCCAAGCAAAGTCAGGAACTGGCAGTGGTTGCAACAATCCAGGGGGCTGCACATGTTGAGCTTTGTTGAGTTGACAGACAGGGCACTGCTGGACAAAGGTTTGGACTGCTTTTCTCATTCCTGGCCATGTGAAAAGGATTTTCAATCTGTGGTAAGTTGCTCTTTCACCAGAGTGGCCTCCTAGTTCAGACTTGTGAAAAGAAATGAGGAGGGAGCTCTTCAATGCACTGTCGTTGCCAATTAGGATTTTTCCTTTGTATCTGAGAACTCCACTGGTTAGGGTGTAAGGGGGCTGTGCAGCTGGGTCTATTGCTAGTTTAGCCAGTAAATCAGAACATTTTGTATCCCCTTTGTAACTGTTTACAACTTCAGTTATCCAAGTTGGAATTGCAGTGCTTGATCCCAAAGCAAGTAGAGCATACTTAACTCTGGAGAGAGCATCAGCCACTCTATTCTCCTTTCCTTTCTTGTATTCCACTGTGAATTTGTAACCCATGAGTTTTATGAGTAGTTTGTGCTGAATGCCTTCAGTCACTTTTTGTTCTTGTATGTATTTTAAACTCTGCTGGTCAGTTCTGATGATCAAGGAGGAGGAAGCAAAGTAATGCTTCCATTTCTTGATGGCTTCAATGATTGCCAAAGCCTCTTTATCATAGGTGGACCAAGCTGCAGCTTGAGGGCCAAGTGCTTTGCTCATGTAAGCAATGGGTTGTCCATTCTGCATTAGTACTGCTCCAATTCCATATCCAGAAGCATCAGCTTCCAACACAAAGGGTAGGGAGAAATTGGGTAGGGCAAGGACTGGGGCAGAGGTCATTCTCTCTTTTAGTTGTTGGAAGGCAGTTGTTTGTGTATCAGTCCATTGAAATCCATCCTTCTTCAATGCATCAAATAGTAGCTTGCAGATCAGCCCATAACTCTGAACAAACCTCCTGTAGTACCCTGCTAATCCCAGAAAACTTCTCAACTGTGTCACATTTTTAGGTGTGGGCCAGTTAATGATTGCTTCCACTTTAGCAGGTCTGTTGATACTCCCTTGTCAGAGATTACATATCCCAAATACTCCACTTGGTTTTGTGCAAAAGTACACTTGGAGAGCTTTGCATATAGTTGATGTTTCCTGAGTGCTACAAGTACCAGTGTCACATGTTCCAAGTGCTCTTTGTATGTTTTACTAAAAATGAGGATGTCATCAAAGAAAACTAGGACACAATGCCTCAGGAGGGGTCCCAATACAGTCTGCATTAATTCTGTAAAAGAGGGTGGTCCATTTGTCACTCCAAAAGGCATGACTGGGAACTCAAATAGGCCAATGTGAGTGCTAAAAGCAGTTTTTGCAATGTCTCCTTTCATTTTGATTTGATGATAGCAACTTCTGAGATCCAGCTTGGTAAAGATCTTAGCTCCATTGAGTTCATCCAGTAGATCTTCTATCATAGGAATGGGGTACTTGTTCTTGATGGTGTGTGGATTCAATTTTCTGTAATCAATGCATAATCTCCAAGTCAAGTCCTTCTTCTTGACCAATATAGCAGGAGAGGAGTATGGACTGTGGCTTAGTCTGATTATCCCTTTTTGCAGAAGGTCTTTTATAATTTCTTCCAGGGCATTTTTCTGGTGATGTGGCAGCCTGTACCCCCTCTGGTTTATAACTGGTGCTCCAGGTTCCAAGTTGATTGCATGATCACAATCTCTTTTGGGGGGTAGACCAGTGGGCTCTGCAAAAACATCCTTGAAATTCTCTAAGATTGTGGTAATTCCAGGTTTTTTGACAGAGTCATGGATGGTTTCAAGTTGTACTGGTTGCATCCACATCAGAGCTCCAGTGAGCATGTCTTCCAGTATATTTTCCATATCTTGTAACAAAGGAGTGCAAGGGCTGGTTGGCAAACTTTCATCCAAGAATGTGATGTGCTCTCCATTTGGGTGTAGGATGCCTAACTGCATTTTAGGAAGATCAAAGGTAACAGGGCTGTGCTGATACATCCAATCAGCTCCCAGAATGATATCATATCCAGTGAGTTTCAACATTCTGAATTCAGCTACTAGTTCTACTCCTTGGATAGTGTATTTGGTGTTGCAGAGAGAGAAATCATTATATAATTTGCCCCCATTTGCTACAGTTACCTGAACTTGTTTAACTGGTGTTGCAGGACATCCAGATTGTGCTGCTAGGGTAGGGGAAATAAAGGTTGTAGTGCTTCCACTATCCACTAAAGCAATGCCTACAGTGTTTCCAATGTGAACCTGTAGTGTAAAAGTGTGTTTCTTTTTGTCTTCAGGAATTCCTGTAGCGGCATGCATAGAGATTTTGAGTTCTTGTTCTCAGGGGGTTCTGCCTCCCCATCAGATTGTTCTTCTTCTTCTGCATCCACTATGTAGATGATGTCAGGGTTTGCCACTTGTCCTTGCAATGCTTGAATTTGAGATTTTTGTGACATCTTGCACACCTGCTTGTGCCCAGGGAACCATGGTTCTCTGCATTTATAGCAAATGCCCTTTTCTCTGGCCTGTTGAATGACAGCAGCAGGTGAAGTGCTTACAGGGATGACATGTTTTGGGAGTTCCCCTGAGTTTCCTTTCCTGTAGTTGGGCACATAGGACTTCTGTGGAGTAGCAGGAGGGCAAGATTTTTCAATTCTTCTGGCCAACCAGATTGCTTTTGTCATGTTGGGAGGTTCTAAGCATTCCAGGTGACTTTGGATGTAGGGGTTCAGGCCTGCAATGAAACTATGCATGTAATAGTCATCAGGTACTGCAGGATTGTCTCTCCTCATCAAATTCATTTGCTGCTCAAATTCTATTATGTAGAGGTCCACTGAAGTTTGTTGGGTTAATTTGTGGAAAGCCTTCACATTTTCACAAACAGAAGTTACTGCAAACCATTCTGTGAGTGCAGAACAGAACTTATGCCAAGGAGTGTGGTAAGCAATGAACCCAGTCCCTCTCCACCATTGGATAGCTGGCCCTTTTAAGTATGAAACTGCTATTTCAGTTCTCTGTTCAATAGGAGTTCTAGCAGCAGAGAAATACTGTTCAATGTTCTGAATCCATGAGTCTGCATCTGCTCCATCAAACTCAGTAATGTTTAACTTTGCAGGTTTGACACTCAGGAGGTTTCTTCTGGCTTCAGGTGTAAAAGGTCTGTTTCTGTCCCTCCTAGCCTCTGCTTCAGGTAGTTCTTCTACTGTCAGCATATGTTTAGTTGGTAGGCCTTGTTGTTGCTGGGGTGTGTGAAGTTCCTGCTTATTAGCAGTGTGATTTGGGTATCTGTAGGGGCCTTTGGGAGTGCCATCCATGTTAAGTTCTCTGCCCATTGCTTTGTCCACCAATACAGCAGATCCCCCCAGTGGATAGTCTTGTTTTTCAGTATGGAAATTGTTGTTGGGTAATTGCTTAGGTCTTCCTGGAGGAGCAGCTGTACTTCCCTGCCCTGAGAACGGGTCAGGCCTCTCATCATCTTCTTCAACTTCCTCTACTGACTGTTCTGCAGTCAACCTCAGCAGGGTGGTCTGAATTTTCTTGAAATTCTTCTGGATGCTGGCAAAGTTCTTGTTGACCGAATCGGTGAAGTGATAAAATTCCTTTCTGTCTTCCTCTCTTTCTTGCCGGAGTGTTTTGATGTCCAATTGCAAGGATTCTAGTTCCAAACACGCCGTGCCGTGCGTCTCCTCTGCCATATCTTCAGGGTTTGTGTTGGTCATTCCCTGTAGATCCGGACCGAACGAAGCTTGCGAAGAACGGAAGGGATTTTACACCGGTTGCCCGGAAACCAACCACTCTTTCTCGAAACTTGCCCCGTAGATCGGAAAATCCACTGTGTCGAACTAGAACAACATTGAAGGGAGGGTTGGGTGGGATTTTGCACTGAAGAATTGTTCTTCAGAAACCACTACTCCACCTTCTGCTGCCGGTCGATCCACCGCCACCAATCGCCGCCGAACACCGCCGCCCGTCAGATCGGAGGCCAGATCGGATCTGGCTCAACTCCCACCTCCAAGGACTACAACCTACGCTCTGTATACCACTTGACAGGCCCTAGTAGTGGCTGTCACTGAATTTACTAGAATTCGGGGAAGAACAAACAATTCGGGGAAAACCTAGTGGTTGATTTACTCAAATCGGGAGCGAAATAGATAGGGTTCGCCAGCCGGAACACGGCGGCTACAAGGGCCAAGCCCAGAATAATATCTTCCTGCCCTCTCCACAAGCCGGAGAGGGTATATAAAGCAAAGTTCAGTAAAGGGAGAGAGTGACATGTCCGACAGTAAAAAGGACAGCGCGGTAACTTTTAAAAAAGTAGGGCGCGACGATTCCAGCCGTTCAGATGAAGATCGACGGCTGTGAGTGCAATTAATGGGCGAAACGGTATGTTCTCTTTATAGCCGCCAGATCGCAGATCGACGGCCGTGGCTTCTCTAGGCGATAACTGATTGGCTGTTATAGTTGGCGGGCCTGACGAGAGCAGGGCGCCGACGTGATCCATGGCAAGCGATGGGTGGGGTGGTGGGCTTCAGAAGGTTAGGGAAACGGGAGAATGACTTTTGTTTTTTAGCAACCGTGCTGAAAGGACTTTGGGCCTTCTTTTTGTACGAACCTTATGAAAGGACCGTGGGCCTTTAGTGTTTATATTGGCCGAATTAAACACGTCATTAAGCGAAAGTTAAATGGGTTAATCTCCATCATAATAACTTGATCCCACCAGAGATGATCGGCTCATAATATCTAAATTAACGTGGTAATTTGTAGGGAGTCTGTAATTAGTATAGGTATTGGCCGAATTAAACACGTCATTAAGCGAAAGTTACATGGATTAATCTCCACCATAATAACTCGGTCCCACCAGAGATGAACGGTTCATAATATCTAATTAACGTGGTAATTTGTAGGGAGTTTGTAATTAGTATAGGTATATGGAGGTATAGATATAGATATAGATAGATGTTGTTTTTCATTCATCTCCTAATTTCATACGAATTTGATGGTATCCACTATGCAATCAACTTTGGAGAATAATGTAGAGCCATTCAATTCATCGAGAATATTATCTAGCCTAGGAATAGGATGACGATAACGAATAGTAATATTACTAATACATCTACAATCAATACACATACGCGATGTACCACTTTTTTGGAACTAGTAAAACAGGAACTACACAAGGAGTAAGAGATTCATGTATATAACCTTTGTCGAGCATCTTCTGTACATGACGCATAATCTCCTTCGTCTGCTCCAGATTGGTACGGTATAGTGCACGGTTGGACAGTGACGCACGTGGAATTAAATCGGTTTGTTGCTCAATCCCGCAAATAGGTGGTAATACCAATGGCATGTCTTGTGGAAATATGTCAACAAACTCCTGCAAATGTTAGTGATAGCAGGAGGCAAAGAGGAAGGCACTTATTCTCTTTAATGATATAAGGGAAAGTCTCAATGAATTCAACCTATTTAGCATCTCTACCATTCAGTTTAGCTTGACTTTTAGTATGTTTTAGAGATTCATGCTCAGAATGTATAACAAATTCTTTGGGTCATAAATAATGTTGCCATGTTTCCAAAGTCCAAACAAGAGCATATGATTCTTTATCATAAGTAGAATAGTTCGGACTAGGCCCACTCATTTTTTCAAAAAAGTATGCAACAAGTTTACCATCTAGCAATAACACACTTCCTAATCCGATTCCACTAGAATCACACTCAAGCTCAAAAGTCTTCCTAAAATCAGGAAGTTGGAGTAAATGAGCATGTGTCAACTTATCTTTCAATGTAGTGAAGGCTTCTTCCTGTGCGGTATTCCGCAATGCGGGGCAGAGAATAACAAGTTTACCTGGGTTGGGTATTCCGCAAACAAAGTATAGATGGGCTAGCCATTTTCACCTTGAAAAATTAATAAATGGCTTGGATATTTGGTCGACATAAAATAATTACATGGGCTAGACGGGCCACAGCCTGCCCAGTTGATCTCGTCTGAACAACAACAAAAACATCGCTCAAGAAAAACACCGCTTACACCTCAAAAAATAAATACCACTCGAGCTGCTGGGTCCCAGCTGTCGGCCACTCCTTGTGCAATTCTCTCATTTATTGACTATATAGGTTGACAATGGTGTGGGACCGTGATGTTAGGAAACTAGGAGAAAGCAAAAAAATATAGTTGTTGTATATAATAAGGAGGAACTTGCGTATGTACGACAATAGCCCTGGTGGGTCCCTACTGCCATCCTCTCCAACTAAAGTCATCTCCTGATTCCTCATGTTCGTTGACCATGTTGACAAGTGACAACGCTCGGTGCCACGGCCCGCCACGGCACGAGGTCTGTAACAAAAACCGGCGAGTTATGCGTGTAATTTGAGAGACCAGTGTATATTTTACCAGTCGAAATCGACCAACCAAGCGCTTCTCCCAAGATCATCTGCTTTCATTTACGATCCAATCACGACCTAAGATGATGTGTTGGTCAGAAGATCATATGGTTTCACCTCTAACCTACCCGAGTTGTCGTATAGGCTACGAATGAAACATAAGACGATGAACTTCTTAAGCACATAAACAACAAAAGACGATGATCTTCTTAACATGCAAATCACTGGCATTAGATCATATGGTTTCACCTCTAACCTACCCGAGTTGTCGTATAGGCTACGAATGAAACATAAGACGATGAACTTCTTAAGCACATAAACAACAAAAGACGATGATCTTCTTAACATGCAAATCACTGGCATTAGATCAACATGCAAAACAATATGAATCATTATTCTCAGGAGGCATGGTGAACAACTCGTGATGCCGCATGCCAGAGCATTCCAAGTTCAACTTTGCAATCAAACTCACAAGGCCTGGCATTTCATAGACAACATTCAGAACAAACTCTTAAAATACATTACATAAGTCAACATTCATGTGACTATACATCTCAGCAGAGTAAATATTTACTTTTGAACTTAACATAGGAATAGGAAAAAACGATCGACGCTGCTCACAGCAAACGGCGTCCCACTCCAAAATATCAAATGCATGTCTTCTGGCTAACATCAATGAGCAAAATTTGACATGGTTTTCCGTTTCCAATATATTAAACTAATGTCTTCTTGCTAACATCAATGATTAAACTTTGACAAGCTCCTCCCTTTCAAAATATGTAATGCCTATTGTTGTGGAACGGGCAGGGTTTGTCATCAGTTTGCACATTGAAATGGCACATGGAGCCGGATTAACCAGCGTACCTTTTTGTGCAGTTCCACTGAAACTATGTCTTGCGTAGCATGATGGACTTCGTATTTATATGTTGCGGGGTGTTGAAGATGTTGGCAGCTCCATTCAAGTAGATAGTCCAGTGTCCCAAGGAGACGACAAATGATTAGGGAACCATTCATGTATTATGGATGATGGAAGTATTATGGAGGACACGAACCATCTGAACATTTTATGCAGTTCCATTGAAATCAAGCCGAGCATCCCTGTCTGCATAAATACAGAAAAAGCATGATGAATATAATAATGGTACTAGTTGACTAAACATACGCTTACAACTATAATCATCTTCATTATCTTAACATGAAAAGATAGCAATACAACAACTTCAATTAAATATTTGTTCAAATCAATACAACAATATAAGTGGCACAATCATGTGGATGAAGGCCGATATTAACCTTGTTTGAAACAGTTGCGTCGACAACTGACTTGGTCAAACATTTCCTTATGGAGTGAATTTTGCACTCCACGTGTTGCTAAGTTTCTCATGCTCTCTGCAGACTAGTCATGTCACCAACGTCTACTAATACTCTGTAAAGCTTCTCGATCATTCTTTCTATAATGTGGCGCAAACAGTGACTGCTTCTTTTTGCAAAGTGGAAAGATAAACTATTTCCTAACACATTGGCTCCTTTTGTGCAGTTCCATTAAAATCAAAGTCGAAATAGAACCGAGCAAAAGTTTTGATATCCCTGTATACACCAATGGGTATAAAGGAAACAATTACTGAGAAATAAGGATTGATGACTTATACTCCCAGAAGAAAAAAATATCTACCTTATCTTAATGGGAAACAAAGCTGGAGAGTAGCAATTCTCAAACAGTGTGATTCATTCATATTAACTGAGACATTATCTTAACAATACCTTGTTTCAACATGTATAAAAACGACAAAGTAGAAAAGTACCATTCCTAAAACAATACAACCGATTCATATTAACAGAGATATTATCTTAATAATACCTTGGTTAAACATGTAGAAAGAACTACAAAGTAGGATAGTACCATTTGTAAAACACTATAACTGATATATATTTACAGAGACATCATCTCAACAATACATTTTTTAAATATGTACTCCGGCCGATCCCTAATAGAAATGGTACTCCCGCCGATCCCTAACAAGTGTTGCAGTTTTGAACTAAGATTCAGTAGTTAATTCTGAGAGTGACACTGCTTAATTTTATAGGTGGCATTAGATTAACAAAAAGCATACACAGTTCCAGGGGAGAGTGGGCACAATAGCACCATGTGCTTCCATTGACTTATAAAGGGGGTGATGCAGAGTTTTGTTGTAACAAAGAAACAAGCATCATGTCTGGGTTGGAACAATTTTTTCTCACTTAATGGTAAAAGACAACAGTTCAATAGCTTATTCAACATTTATCCAAAACAGTACCAATACAAGTAGCACAACATCTCAAAGCACACTTCACCATCATGTGGATTGAAGTCGGTACTGACCTTTCTTAACCAAGATTTGAAACAACTCGCGAGGAGGAATTCAAAGAAATCTCAACACTTATATGGAAATCCGATCTACTTTTGTGTAGTTCCACCAAAATTAAGCAAAGTCGTCGGTGTGACATTCAAGTTGAACTGCACAAAACACTCTTAAAACAAAAGTGTTTCGCGTAGTGAAGCAACAAGTTGCAATAGCAACAAGTTGAATAGATATCCCTATTTTAACAGAGGCAAAAAAGGAAACAATTACTGGCCAATAAAGGAGGATGAAACATGCGGCCACAAAAAGAAGCACCTACCTTATCTTGATGGAAAACAAAGTATAGGACAGTAGCATTACTAAAACGGTTGCATTGATTCATATTAACAAATCAAATATCTTAAAATAACATTCGTTAAAAATGTAATTTACTTTTAACAGTGGCATTGCTTCAATTTTCCAACGACATTCTTAGATTTACAACAGCAAAATAGTTGTATGGAACATGGGACATGCCAGCACCATGTGCCTCCACACGTATAAATGGGTGATGCAGAGTATGTTGCCAAGCAACATATCTGTCTTGGTACCATATTTGTTCTCTTTGAACCTTTTTCCTATGCCAGGGCAGCAAATCTAGCCCTGCACAAACTCCCTGAACCCTCGGTTTCTTTCATTTTTCAACAAAGAGATCAGTTCCTTGCAGATGTGTGTACTGGGTTACCCCATTTTCCCCTTTTCGACCAACAGAGCGGCTGGATAGCCAGTCGATACTACTTTCCCTCCCTCCTTTACTCATTGAGCCACGTCCTAGATTCAAGATCCACCCCACCCCACCCTTCTTTCCTCTTTGAACCAAGACCTAGATTCGACGGAACACACTCGAAAAAGTCCGAATGCAGCTAGAGCAATGGCAGTTTCAAAGAAAGTTATACCTTAGGGTCGTCGGGATATGGCGAGGCGTGCGGCGGTAGGCCGGATCTGCCCACACTAAGTACGGCAGCGAGGAAGAAGGGGTTAGAGGCCCTCCTGCACAGGCGCTGGGTCAAAGAGAACAACGCAGCCGGTAGTGGATTGCCTCCCTCGCTGAAGGCGATAGAGCGAACGCTGCACCTCCTCCCCCTTCCGGTGCGACGGGGTCTGGACGGCTCCTTCACCAGCTGTGAGTGGGGAGAGTGAGAGGCCAACATAGTCTTGTTTAGATCTGATGAAGATGGTGAGAGATTGTGAATAGACCAAACCCTAGCAAAGAAACGGTAAGCCTCTGGCGTGTATATATATGTACTACAGCGAGAGTGTGAAGAGTGCAAACCCTAGCGAACAAGCGCCGAGGCTCGAGCTTATATCGTACTACTAATCAAGTGGAGTGGTTTTATTTTTCTCTCCATAAAAATCACTTTATATTGTGTACGAAACAAAACTCTTTATTTAACGTACGAGTGAAGAAAACTACGAACAATTAACGATCCATGCGTCCTAGTCGCATTTCATGTCGTTCACGTGCGGTACACTACCCTCCGTTAAGTGAACAATCACACACGCGCAAAATTATCGGAAAGTTGTGAGAGTGTGTACAAATAAAGAAATTTAATTTCAATTACTTTGTATGTACAATTTGCCCTCTCTCAAGGATTATGGTTTGTTGTGTTCGGCCTAAACTTGGTCAAACTTTACAAAGTTTGACTTCAGTCGAATCTAATACTCCCTCCAACAAGGACACAATCAAAATTACAATTTGCAACAATACAATGCCACTTTGCAAAATACATTTTGCATCTATACAAGGCCATTCACAGTAATCGCGACAAAAATTAATGATGTTTCCTCGTGCTATCAACTTATTTAATACTTGCATGCATGTAGTCATAATGATAATGTACTACTTCCATCTCATTTTTTCCTTGCATGCATGCATATGCATTAATGACCCTAGTTAAGCGCATCCCCAACAATTTGTATGTTAGTTTGTTGGTAAAATATGACATGTCATCAGCCAACACCTTAACATATACAACAATTCCGATGGGTTGTATCTAGTTTTCCCAATAGGATGTGAGATAATAAATAATATGCTCTCTCATTCTACATAGGAGTTTGTGCAAGGGGTGTTGGTTCATGTACATACAACCTTCCTCTCTTCTCTCATTTATTGTATAACACATCATAAAAAATCCTATGTGGCAAAGTCTACCAACAACTATTTTACAACCATTGAAGATGCCCTAACGAAAAGAAAAATTGGCTAGCAAAGCAGTCATTAAATTTTTCCTTGATATCTGTAATATGAGTTTGTGGCCTTGTATAAGAGCATTGGTTAATAATATAGGCCATTGATGGCTATAACATCTTGCCACGTCATCTATAAACAATATAACAGCCAACACGTATAGTAGTGGGCTACAAAGAAATACTACTTTTCTATCATATGGCCCATCATACACTCTCACATAGCTTCTTGGGGCACGTGCTACAACCAACTGTAAGTCTATAGCCCGCTTCTCTTCTCTCTCATCTTCACTCTCTTTCAAGTAAGTAAAGATATAATATTTAAATCCTTACAGCCCGCTTACGTCACCTTATTATACTTGCTCTAAGGGAATGCATTAATTATCCCTTACATGAAGGTGTGTGTGAGAAGTTGGCTTGCATGCGCCTCATTAATTAACCAAATAGAGTGAGAGCATTGGCTTGTTATAGAAGGCGGGACAGACAAATATGCATTAACACATTTACTTTTACCTTGGTACCTGCTGTAATATTGCTTTGTGGCCTTGTATACAAAAATGAAGGGAGTATGTAGAGTAAATAAAAATGGAGGGGTACTACCTCCATCCGGGTTTTTAATCAAAGCCTGAAAACATATCCAGTTAAAAGCTGGACACATAAAATTACAGGGGAGTTGAAGACAAAGTTGTGAAAAGGCTTAGAAGTCAATGCAAAACTTTTGCTCTTAGTACCAACGTCGATGCTTCTTCGAGGAAACATTTGGTTCATATCCAATTGTGTGATAAAATTGCACCAACCTAAACGACTGCTGCAGGATGAACTTATGAAGGATATCGTCTTTGTGGTAATACGCAAAGTGCACTGATGGAAGACAACCGTTTCTTCATTGAACATCAATCAACTTCACCAGCGCATGCAACCATGAGCATCGATAGGTCATCGTTGTGATGCATCATCGATGTTGGCATCAAGTTCGGTTCAGGCACCAACGAAGTTTGATAATCCTCACTGTGGTTTGTTTCTTCTCGGTAATCAAGCTTGAGAAAGGAAGAACCACTTGGTAGAAGACAGTGAGGAGAAACAACAGTGGACATCCAATTTTGTGCAGTTCCACTAAAATTGAGGAAGACACGCCCGGGTATGGAGATATGCATCGCTGTTTCAAAAATATATAAAAATGATATTTACTTAGTGCCGTTACTTTGTTTTGGTAGTGGAACAAGATTAACAACGGCGTCTGAATTGTCAATGGGAATTAATGAAATGTATACCAAAAATAGAAGCATCATGATTATCTTGATGTGAACTAAAGCGGAAAAAATAAACTAAAGCAGGACAGAAGCATTTATCGACGCCTCTAGATTGGAAGCAGCATTACTTCAAAGGGACGTCACTTTAACATGGGAATTGCTTCATTTTACCAATGATAGTTTTATATATTAGCAGAAGCAATAGGAGAATATGGACAATGACCGCACAACCACCATGTACTGTTGTTGAAAAAAATAGTAACACCGAGGCATAAACTGATGACCCTCAACCGTAAGGGATCTGTTGCAGCGTTTTCGATAAGTAAGAGTGTCGAACCCAACGAGGAGCAGAAGGTATTGATAAGCGATTATGAGCAAGAAATTACTGCAGGCACTGAAAGATAAGTTTTAGGGGTTTTCTCGATATAAGCAACAAGAATGTAAAGGCAAGTAATGTAAAAGGTACTGAGTGTAACAAGTGGCCCAATCCTTTCTTAGCAAAGGAGAGGCCTAGCAACTGAACTTATAAAGACTAAAGCGTTCTTGAGGACACACGGGAGAGGTAGTCATGTGCTTTCGCCATATTCCGTATCAATACTATGTTATGTGTTGATAAGTGTTGAGTGGGTGGATCTATGCTAGTGCACTCTCTAGACTAAGATGAATGCACTCTTATGATTAAACACCTTGCAAGCATCCGCAAATACAAGATAGAATTTAAGGCAAAAGCCTAACCATAGCAATACGATCGAGGATCCATTATTCCCTTATGCAAAAGCGTGCGAACTGGGGTTCAAGTTTCTGTCACTCCGGCAACCCACCATAAGCATTCTTTATACACAATGTATTTCCCTAGGTCCTTAATAAGGCGAAGTGTTGGGTGTTCGACTCACGCAACACCACTAGTAGAATGACAACGCAACTTAAGTATCAAACAACACATATTACTTCAACAACATATGACTACTAACAACAAGACTTTCCCCATGTCCTCAAGAACTAAGGTAACTACTCACAAGACATAAAAGAGATCATGATCAGTGGGGATAAATATGTGATAAACAATCTGGACATAATAATATTTCTCCAACAAAACTCAATAACATTCACCACAAAGTAGCAATCAACACCAATGGAGTAGAGAGGATAGGTAGTACAAGTTACAACACGAGTTGCGATGGTAAGATGAGATTTGGATGAAGATGGAGATGGTGCTGGTGTTGGGGATGATGTTGATGATGATCTCGATGATGCCCGTGACGATGGTGATGACGATGGCGACGATCTCCCCTTCCGGGAGATGATCTCCCCGGCGGAATCTGCCCACCGGAGATGCCCTTTTCTTCTCTGTAGGTTTCCTCCTCGAAGCGGCGACGGAACTCCGTAAAAAGTCCCGTGCCTAGGGTTTTCGGGGGACGGAGAACATATATGCAAAAGGGGGCGACCAGAGGTGGGCCAGGGGCTCCAGGCGCCCCTCCCGGCGCGGCCAGGGGGGCGCCCCCAGGCCGCCTGGGCACCCTGTGGCCCCCCTCTGACTCCCCTTTTGCGTGTCTTCGTTATTCGTCCGAAAAATACCTCCCGTCAATTTTCAGGTAATTTGGAGGTGTTCTTCTTCAGCAACTCAGTATCCACTTTTTCCTGCTAAATCCTGCGTCTGCTGTTCCGGCACCGAAAAGTTGCAAACTATGTAAAATAGACCAAAACAACATAAGAACATCATCATAGCGTGAAATATATCAATGAATAAAGATGAATTATGATACAAAATAGTGATGCATTTTGGACGTATCAACACCCCCAAGCTTAGACCTCGCTTGTCCCCAAGCGAATATGAACTCGGTAAACCTGTCCACAAGTTTAGAGAGTGAAGTGTCGATAAATAGAATACAGACAAGAAGCATCATAGTCTCTTCACCAACTCAAATATCCTCAGCAACAATCTTCAACTCATAAGGCTCTTATGAAAGAGTGTTAATACTTATATTCGAAAGTAGGACCAATGGAAACTCATTATATCATGGCAAACATATCCTTTGGTCAAAGAACAACAATTAATTTTAACTTTTGCTCTTATATTTTGATGGGATTAATTGAAGCTCTTTGGAATAACATGTTAATAAGCAAGAAGTGAAAGTGTTAACACAAAGGAAGATATTTGCCTTAGCTGGGCATGACAAACAACTTACTTATCAAATGATAATGCCAACAAGGATATGATATGACAGATCTTAATGCAGCCTTATATGAATGAATCCTTATCAACATCAAACGTCCGCCCTCTTTGGGAAATAGAGGGAAGTAGGAATAACTGACTCATCTTAAAATTAAAAGATAGGCCCTGCTCTAGGGTAGTAGGGAAAACTCATGTGCTATCCTCAAATCAAACAGAATGAAAACAATTTTTTTGAGAGGTGCATGATTCGTCAACGAATGCTAATAGATAACTCAATTACTTCTTGAACTGGACAAGTTTCGAGGAACGGCTCCCGTATGAGGACGATAACATCCTCTTATTCTCCTTTGTTTATCACTGCCAAAGTTTTCTGATTTCTCATGAACAAAGCGTGAAGGAGGGTTTGTTTGTTATATTATTTTTAAGCCGGGCGCACTCAATGCCAGTTCCTTTTCGTATTATGGGTTTGCACATTATACATGCAATCCCGGGGTGAAACTTGTCCAACTCAAAAGGGTCATGAATTAGCTACTACTTCCTCATGAGCTAAAGCAGAGGCACAAAATAAAAGATTTTGAACCTTTAAGGATAACACATAAATTATATACTTTAGGAGGTGGTAGTGGAGTACCACGAGTAGGTAGGTATGGTGGACTCATATGGAAAGTATTGGCTTAAGGGTATGGACGCACAAGCAGAATTCCGCTTAGTACAGAGTTAGGCTAGCAAAGGTTTTGAGAGAGCAGACAATTGATGATGACTAAGATGCAAAGCAATATAAAGCATGAACATTGAAATAAGCATAACACATCAAGTTGTCTTCCTTGTCAACGTAACACTTCAAGCATAATAACATAAAAGTTTTGGCTACGTTGATACTTTTAAGAAAATCATGCTTGTTGTTATGACCAAAGCTATGTTTGCCAAGATTAAATAAAGTTTCATTGCCATACCTGACATAAGGTCAATACTCCCCATAAGAATCATCATATAAGGTCGATTGCTTGAAGAGAATACCGTGTGCAGCAAAAAGGAACCGATAAACTTCTCATTAATATTCCATCATAGACGACTCCACACTCACGGATACAATTCTTCACCAAAGGGGAGATAGACCTCAATGCACACACCTATCTCATATAATAACCTCCCTAGACATGATACGACTCTACTTGACTTCTAAAAGACAAAAGGTAAAAGATAAAGATACCGGGCACTCCCCCAAGCTTGGAACAAGCCAAGGGAATGCCATTACCACGGAGATTTCACTCATCATCCTTGTTGGCGTTGATCAAGTAGTTCTTGGCGAAACTCTTCCATGGAAGGGGTTCTCCGGTCTCATATGAGAAGCTCGTCTCCTGGATCCTGCATTGAGCACCCAAACTCATGTGCATAAATCTTAGTTCATACTCACAGTTCTGGTTATATAGATCATTAATTTTCCCTTGTAGCTCTATAATTCTGTCTTCAGATGCGGCGATTCTTTCCCACATCTCCTTCATCTCCTTCAGGAAGTAGTTCTTCAGCTCGTTGGTGATGTCAAAGTTAGCTTCGACACCACGCTCGGTCATCTTCTTGTACTCGAAGACTTCCTGCTCCACTTCTTCCAGCCTGGCCTGGACGCTCCCCTCCTTGATAGGTCCCTTCAGATCTTCTTGGTGAAGGACGCCTTCCTTCATCTGAACAACCTGAGGGTGTTTCTTCACCTCAGCGAGGTAAGGGTTGATGACGTTGACGACGAACGTGTCCTTGGGGGAACTTGGAGAAGCCATGGCACCTAAATTTAGCTGAAAGATTTCCTGGCAGAAACAGATCGAAGAGAAAACACGCGAAATCGCAAGATACGTTGCCGGAACAACCCGGGCAAATATATAGGAAAAATTTATGCATAGAAAGGAAGGTAACGGACCAAAGCGGGGTCGGAGACGGGCTCCAGGGTGTCTAGGCGGCCTGCCGGTGCGGCCCAGGGGGGGCGCCAGGGGGGCGCCTGGACTCCCTGGTGGTCGTCTCCGGCTCCACTTCGACTCGGAATTTTACTAATTTTACAGAAACTCGTAATACGGAACTTTTATAATGTTTTGCGTTGTTTTCTTACCGTACTACATACCTTTTCTTTATTCTGCTTCTGCTGGCGTCTAAAATAGGGCTGCAACATGTTCTTCGTGGGTTGTTGTGTAAATTGTATTTACATCAACATCGACAGGGTCTCCTGCTATGTAATGTTTAAGTCTTTGCCCATTCACAACTTGAGGTTTGGTGCCTTCAAATTTATTAATCTTAATTGCACCAGACCGATAAACTTCTTCAATATGAAATGGTCCTTCCCACCTGGAAAGTAGTTTACCTGGAGAAAACCTGAAACGGGATCTAAACAACAAAACTTTATCACCAACATTAAATTCACGTTTCAGAATCTTCCTATCATGCCACCTTTTTACCTTTTCCTTGAACATTTTAGCGCTCTCGTAAGCTTCACTTCTCCATTCATCTAGAGAAGTCAAGTTCATGAGACGCTTCTCACCAGCTAGTTTTGGATCAGCATTAAGCTCTCTAACAGCCCAAAAAGCTTTGTGCTCTAGCTCTAATGGCAAATGGCAAGCCTTGCCATACACCATCTTATAGAGGGACATGCCCATGGGGTTTTTGTAAGCAGTTCTATATGCCCACAAAGCATCTCCCAATTTATTTGACCAATCCTTCCTATTTCTGTTTACTGTTTTCTGCAAGATCAACTTAATCTCTCTATTGGTGAGCTCAACTTGCCCACTAGTTTGAGGATGATACGGTGAAGCAATTCTATGATTAACATCGTATTTAGCCAGAGCTTTTCTAAAAGCTCCGTGCGTGAAGTGTGATCCTCCATCGGTCATGAGGTACCTTGGTACACCAAACCTAGGAAATATTACATCCTTAAGCATTTTCAAGGATGTTTTCTAACCAGCACTTACAGTGGGGATTGCTTCAACCCACTTGGTCACATAATCAACATCTACTAAAATGTGAGTGTACTTGTGCGAAGAAGGAAAAGGACCCATAAAATCAAAACCCCAACAATCGAAAGGTTCAATCACTAGTGAGTAATTCATAGGCATCTCATTCCTTCTACTAATGTTACCAACTCTCTGACATTTATCACAAGCTAAAACATAATTTCTAGCATCTTTAAAGAGAGTAGGCCAATAAAAACCTGATTGAAGAACCTTATGTGCAGTCCTCTCACCGGCATGATGTCCTCCATAGGGACTATCATGACACCGTCGGAGAACGTCCTTCTGCTCATGTTCCGGAATGCATCTTCTCACGATCCCGTCGGGGCCTTCTTTGAAAAGATGTGGGTCATCCCAAAAGTAGTGCCTCAAATCATGAAAGAACTTCTTCCTCTGCTGAAATGTTAGACCTGGAGGCAAATACTTCGCAACAATAAAATTAGCATAATCTGCATACCAAGGATCGGAAAGAGGTTGTACTTTTACAACAGCAAGTTGCTCGTCTGGAAAACTATCGTTAACTGGGATGGGGTCATGCGGTATATCTTCCATTCTTGAATGATTGTCCGCTACCGGATTGTCTTCCCCTTTCCTATCAACAATCTGCAAATCAAATTCTTGGAGAAGGAGTACCCATCTGATAAGCCTTGGCTTGGCATCCTTCTTTGTCATAAGATATTTAATGGCAGCATGATCAGTATGAATAATAACTGTGGAATCAACAATATACTGCCTAAACTTATCACAAGCAAAAACTACAGCTAAGAATTCCTTCTCAGTAGTAGCATAATTTCTTTGAGCACTATCAAGGGTTTTACTAGCATAATGTATAACATTCAATTTCTTATCAACTCTTTGTCCTAAAACAGCTCCAACAGCAAAATCACTTGCATCACACATAATTTCAAAAGGTAAATTCCAGTCAGGTGGTTGTACTATAGGAGCAGTTATTAAAGCTTTCTTAAGGGTTTCAAAAGCTTCCTTACAATATTCATCAAACGCAAAAGGAACATCCTTCTGGAGAAGATTAGTGAGGGGTCTCGAGGTTTTAGAAAAGTCTTTAATAAATCTTCTATAAAAACCTGCATGACCGAGAAAACTGTGAATACCTTTGATGTCCTTTGGATAGGGCATCCTCTCAATAGCTTCGATCTTGGCTTTGTCCACTTCAATTCCCCTTTCGGAAATCTTGTGACCAAGAACAATTCCTTCATTAACCATAAAATGGCACTTCTCTCAGTTGAGTACCAAATTTGTCTCCTCGCATCTCTGCAAAACTTTATTAAGGTTGTGAAGACAATGGTCAAATGAAGTTCCATAGACGGAGAAATCGTCCATGAAGACTTCCATAATATCCCCGCAAAAACCATGAAAGATAGCAGACATACACCTTTGAAAAGTAGCAGGGGCATTACATAAACCAAAAGGCATACGTCTGTAAGCATAAGTACCAAAAGGACAAGTAAAAGTGGTCTTCTCTTGATCGACAGTGTTAACATGAATTTGAGAGAAACCAGAATAACCATCGAGATAACAAAAGTGGGTATTTTTGGATAACCTTTAAAGCATTTGGTCGATGAACGGCAACGGGTAGTGATCCTTCCTGGTTGCCTTGTTCAACTTCCTGTAATCAATACACATTCTATATCCAATAATAATTCTTTGAGGTATTAGTTCATTTTTATCATTAGGAACCACAGTTGTACCTCCTTTCTTAGGAACACAATGTACCGGACTTACCCACTTACTATCAGCTATAGGATAGATAATACCTGCGGCTAGAAGCTTAAGAATCTCAGTTCTCACGACATCCATCATCTTCGGGTTCAACCGTCGTTGATGATCAACAACTGGTTTAGCATCAGGCTCAAGGTTGATAGTATGTTGACAGATAGATGGACTAATCCCCTTAAGGTCATCAAGGGTATAGCCAATTGCTCCTCGGTGTTTACGAAGTACTTCCAATAATCGCTCTTCTTCATATCCTGAAAGGTTAGAATTGATAATAACAGGATATACTTTCTTTTCATCTAAATAAACATACTTGAGCGTATCGGGAAGAGGTTTAAGATCGAACACCGGGTCTTCTTTTGGTTTTGATAAAATTCCCAAAGGTTCAACCAGAAGGTTGTGCTTCAGGATAGCAGGCTGCCTCAAGAATATTTCATCTAGTTCATTTCTTTCCTGCATATGCAAATCATTCTCGTGGTCCTCCATGTATTGCTGCAAAGGATCATCAGGGGGAATAGCAATAGAGGCAATACTTTCAATAATCTTATCATCACTAGGTAAATTAGTACCACGAGGCTGCTTAGAGAACTTAGAAAAATTAAATTCATATGGCTCACCATCGAATTCAACAGAAACTTTACCTTTCTTGCAATCTATTATAGCTCCACAAGTTCTAAGAAAAGGTCTACCAAAAATGATGGGACAAAAATTGTCCCTGGCTGAACCAAGTACCAGAAAGTCGGTAGGGTATTTTACCTTTCCACATAGGACTTCAACGTCCCTCACAATTCCGATGGGAGAGATAGTTGATCTATTTGCAAGATGAATAGTAACATCAACTTCTTCAAGTTCACAAGGGGAAATCTCACCGATGATTTCTTTATAGAGTGAATAAGGAATAGCACTTGCACTCGATCCCAAATCGCATAGCCCATAATAATTGTGATCTCCTATTTTAACAGATACCACCGGAGTACCTGAAATTGGGCCTTTGTTCTTGGCTGTGACAAGATTAGTGGAAACAGCGCAAAAAGTTATATTGGAATCCAAAACATCATCAGTAGCAAGGTCTTTAATCAATGCAACTTGAGGATCGACCCTGATCTGGTCCTCAGGTTCATCAACTCTTCTCTCACTTTTATTTATTATGCCTGTCACAAGAGAGTGTTCCTTTATCCTCGTGGGAAAAGGAGGCTTTTCATATATGACTGCAGGCAAAATAGGCTCAGCAACATAAATAATAGGTGGTATTTTAAAAGGTGCATGGTGCTGGTCTCTATTCTTTTTAAAAGAATCAACGTGAGAGGCAAAATTCTTACATAAATCAATCACTAGATGGGAATCAAGACCAATCTTAGAGCAAAAAGTATTGAAGTAATCAGTTTCCACATAGCTCTCAATATAATCATGTTCATAATTTATAGCGGGTTCAATATCTTTATCAATTTCCCAATCTTCAGTATTCCTCTGGATTCTTTCAAGGAGATCCCACCTTTCTTCAACACTCTTCTTCTGAAATACCCCACTAGAGGAGGCATCCAGCATCTCCTTATCCTGACGAGAAAGCCTGGCATAAAAATTTGTAAGTATAATTTCCTTGGGAAGCTTATGAATTGGGCATTTAAGCATTAGAGACTTCAATCTCCCCCAAGCTTGAGCAATGCTTTCTCCGTCACGAGACCTAAAGTTATATATAAAATTCCTGTCTCGATGAATTTCATGAAGAGGATAAAACTTAGTATAAAAGAGAGACATAAGCTCCTGCTAGTCCAGCAAGTGTGAGTTATCGAGGAGCCCATACCAATCTGAAGCTTTATCTATAAGTGATACAACAAATAATTTCCTCATGACAAACTCCCTCGATACACCTGCAAGCTTAAATAATGAACATAGTCGTGACAAATATAGCAAGTGTTCACCGGGATGTCTGTCTCCTGCATAACGATTAGCCAAAACATAATTTATAATGCCAGCTGGTATTTTATAAGGCACAATTTCAGTAGGGGGAGGATCAACCACCACAGGTGTGGGGCGTCTTCCCGCAAGCAACGCTCCAATAATAGGGTTATCCATAAGGACAAAGAGCAGCAATAGCAAAAATAAAAACAGAATTATAAAAAGACTTTCTTACCAGTTTCACTTTACCAATAGCACTACGCTCCCCGGCAACGGCGCCAGAAAACGTTACTTGATGACCCTCAACCGTAAGGGATCTGTTGCAGTGTTTTCGATAAGTAAGAGTGTCGAACCCAACGAGGAGCAGAAGGTATTGATAAGCGATTCTGAGCAAGAAATTACTGCAAGCACTGAAAGATAACTTTTAGGGGTTTTCTCGATATAAGCAACAGGAATGTAAAGGCAAGTAATGTAAAAGGTACTGAGAGTAACAAGTGGCCCAATCCTTTCTTAGCAAAGGAGAGGCCTAGCAACTGAACTTATAAAGACTAAAGCGTTCTTGAGGACACACGGGAGAGGTAGTCATGTGCTTTCGCCATATTCCGTATCGATACTATGTTATGTGTTGATAAGTGTTGAGTGGGTGGATCTATGCTAGTGCACTCTCTAGACTAAGATGAATGCACTCTTATGATTAAACACCTTGCAAGCATCCGCAAATACAAGATAGAATTTAAGGCAAAAGCCTAACCATAGCAATACGATCGAGGATCCATTATTCCCTTATGCAAAAGCGTGCGAACTGGGGTTCAGGTTTCTGTCACTCCGGCAACCCACCATAAGCATTCTTTATACACAATGTATTCCCCTAGGTCCTTAATAAGGCGAAGTGTTGGGTGTTCGACTCACGCAACACCACTAGTAGAATGACAATGCAACTTAAGTATCAAACAACACATATTACTTCAACAACATATGACTACTAACAACAAGACTTTCCCCATGTCCTCAAGAACTAAGGTAACTACTCACAAGACATAAAAGAGATCATGATCAGTGGGGATAAATATGTGATAAACAATCTGGACATAATAATATTTCTCCAACAAAACTCAATAGCATTCACCACAAAGTAGCAATCAACACCAATGGAGTAGAGAGGATAGGTAGTACAAGTTACAACACGAGTTGTGATGGTAAGATGAGATTTGGATGAAGATGGAGATGGTGCTGATGTTGGGGATGATGTTGATGATGATCTCGATGATGCCCGTGACGATGGTGATGACAATGACGACGATCTCCCCTTCCGGGAGATGATCTCCCCGGCGGAATCTGCCCATCGGAGATGCCCTTTTCTTCTCTGTAGGTTTCCGCCTCGAAGCGGCGGCGGAACTCCGTAAAAAGTCCCGTGCCTAGGGTTTTTGGGGGACGAAGAACATATATGCAAAAGGGGGCGACCAGAGGTGGGCCAGGGGCTCCACGCGCCCCCCCGGCGCGGCCAGGGGGGGCGCCCCCAGGCCGCCTGGGCACCCTGTGGCCCCCCTCTGACTCCCCTTTTGCGTGTCTTCGTTATTCGTCCGAAAAATACCTCCCGTCAATTTTTAGGTAATTTGGAGGTGTTCTTCTTCAGGAACTCAGTATCCACTTTTTCCTGCTGAATCCTGCGTCTGCTGTTCCGGCACCGGAAATTTGCAAACTGTGTAAAATAGACCAAAACAACATAAGAACATCATCATAGCGTGAAATATATCAATGAATAAAGATGAATTATGATACAAAATAGTGATGCATTTTGAACGTATCATAAACCAGGACAACTTTTAGAGTAGGTGATGTTGAACTAGCCGACGAACCCTAGCTTTAGTACATGGGGAGCTGGGGAGTAGTGGTATAGAAGAAAACATGCATGGAGCGACCTGGGGAGCTGTACCAGTACAATGAAGCCTGAAATCCAAAAGAAGTTATACCTCGGGTGGGCGAGACGTGGCTTAGGCAGGTGGGCAGGCAGTATCTGCCCACACGATGGTAGCAAACAAGGGCGAGGAGGACTTTCGTCTGCGCCGACGCCGGTTCCGAGAGGACGGTGCGCATCGGCTTCCTCCATCGCCGACGGCAACAACGTCAACGCTGGACCTCCTCACCTCCCGCAGCGAACGGGATCCAGCTGGATGTGTGACCACTGGTGAGGAGAGAGATAGAGAGGATAGAGAGAGTGAGACGCGAGAAACCCTATCAAAGAAGAGGCTATATATATAATGGAGTAAAAACATCTCTCTATAACAATGGTTTTAAATAGAATGCACACGTTCCCGAAAAAAATAAACGAAAACTGGCGGACAAATCTTTTTTTAACGTACCAAGAAGGAAAACTTGAATTTTTCTTAAAAAAGGGAAGAAAACTCGATCAATAACACGCCCCCGCTTCTAGGTCGCACTTTGTATCGCTCCCGTGTGGTCCCCGACCTTCCATTATTAAGTGGACAAATTAAAGGGTCAAATTATTACGTACGTAATGCCTCTTCTTGTATAAATGCGCTCCATCGTGTACTCGCGGGTATGTTGGAGACAGAGTGAGTGTGTGTACATTTCTTCTTGTACGTACTACTCTATTTATCTCACTTCATATTGTTTTTCACTCCAATGATATTTCTATCCTAGGAACAAACTAAGTTTGTGTATGTGTAGGGAGAACGAAACATCGATGATGTGTACGAGTAGTCGCGAGAGTCCTCACTATGTGTGTGTGCGCGCACACACACATAGACATACATATCCGTGTTTACGTAAAATTCTAGTAGTACTTCCATCTCCATATCCATCTTCATCTGCAATCATATTTGTCCAGCTGGCACATTATTTACGTTATTAATAATTACGTAGACTAGCCACATTGGAAGTAACTTCAGGAGTAACATCGAGTCCAACTCAGAAAATTTGCTTATGTGTCAATGAGTTAATGAGGAGAGAGGTTGTTTGAGTAACTTAGCAAGTTACTGTAACATCACATGTCACAATGCAATGTGAGTCTATAACCTAATAAATGAAGCTTTGCATTATACTACCTCCATCATGGTTTATGGTTTATTAGTCCCCTTTGTAGTTTGTGCCAAACTTTGACCAACGATTTAACTAACAAAATGTTAATGCATGTTAACAAAAAAAAATATTATTGGATTTGTACTTGATCATCGTTTTCAATGATAATTTTTTTTGTGACATGCACAAATATTTTGTTAGTTAAATTTATGGTCAAAATTTGGCACAAAATACAATAGGGACCAATAATCCAGGACGGAGGTAGTACGAAGGTAGTAACATAATCTAGGGATATGTGTATGTTACTCTCCATTGTGGCTAGTCGTAGTATGTCCAACACCTCCTGTTTGCGGCCGTCCGGACTGCTGCCACGCCCGCTCCTGAGCGCCCTGGCCAACCCAAACCTCATCATCACCCGCGCGCAATTCCCGCCCGAAACGGTCAGTGCCGCATTCATGCCCGGCTAGAGCAGACGTGACCTCTCACTAGCGCCGACATTGAAGCGGCGCGCTGCCCGCGCCGCTTCTCGATGCACGCGACTGCTCAATGTTCAAACATCACCACGGGCGGCCACAATATACAATGGAGTAAAAAAGTTCTTGGGAGTTCATGCTACAGCTAGCTGTCATCCTCCTCCTCGTCTATCTCGTCCAGTCGTGCTACTACTCCATAGCGCGATCCATCGACAAGCAGGCGGGGAAGTTTGACTATACTCGATTTGCAGTGAGTGGCATGCCGAGCGACGGAGCGTGTGGGTGGAGGAGGGTGAGACACGAACGCTATAGGCGTGATTTAAATGTTGGTTTTGCTCGATGATGCGATCCAATGAAACGAAACATTGGTTTCCAAAAGAATACTGTATTGCATGAGGGAGAAGCGGATTCAACAAAGATTGATGGTTTGCTTCTTCTGTGCAAAATAATACTGTACTGCATGCAGCTCTCTTTCTCCGGTTTTGCATGCATGCGACGCGACTCTCTCTCTGTGCAAGCATGGCTTAAGCATGGTTAATAATATAGTCGGTTGATAGCTAACATGTTGATGTGTCATCTATAGCCCATCTAATAGTCAACATGTATAGGCTACAAGAAAGTACTACTCCCTCCATTCCCTTATACAAGAAAGTACTATTGCCTCTATTACTGTTAGTGGCCTTGCATATATTACATGCAAAATGTATTTTTCGTACAGTACTACTAGTCGCCAATGTAATAGTCAACATGTATAGCAACGGGCTACAAGAAACTACTCCCTCCATCTCAGTTTACAAGTCGTGCACGTGTACCAAGGTCGTTAATTTGGGAATAGCAAACACGCTGATGTGGCAGAGAATTAAAGAAGAAAGGGAGGGAGTAACATAGGTAGATACCGTATCGTGCTAAATGTTATGCTACTCCCTCTATTCCTATATAAGTCTTTTAAGACATTTCAAATGAAATACAACATACGGATGTATGTAGACATGTTGTTGATACGTCCAAAACGTATCTATAATTTCTGCTTGCTCCATGCCACTTTTGGGTGATATTGCTATGATATTCATACACTTCCATACACTTTTGATCATATTTGGACTAACCTACTAATCCAGTGCACCCCGGTGCCAGTTTCTGTTTTCGGCTGTTTTTGTATTTCAGGTTTTCATATTACGAGAACTGTCAGGAAAAATCCAGAAAAATTATAAAAAATCAGCGTTCTGGAACCTACCTTGCGCCTGAAGTACAGCCGGGGGGGGGGCACCAGGGCTCCAGGCGCCTTGGCGGCGCGCCCCCCCTGGGCCGCGCCGGGGGGGCGCCTGGGCCCCCCGAGCCCCGCCTGGTGCCCCCCTTCGGCATATATTTAGAGCGTCCTTCGAAACCCTCGGGACGGAAACTCTTTTTCGCGATCTCATCTCTGTTCCGCCGCCGCCGCCGCTTCCAAGATCGGGAGCACCAGGAGAACTCTTCCCGGCACCCTGCCGGAGGGGAGGATCACCATCGGGAGCTTCTCCACCACCATGGACGCCTCCCGGATGAGTTGTGAGTAGTCTCCCTTGGACCATGAGTCCACCAGTAGCTATGTGATGTTCTCCTCCCATTCTTGTGCTTCACTAATTAGTCCTCGTGAGCTGCCCTACATGATCGAGGCACATATGTAATCCTTATGCTGTTGCTATGATGAGTTTGCTGGGATCCGATGGATTATGAGATTATGTTCAGATTGTGATTGAGTAATATATTTGATCTACCTCTTTTATATTTATGTTCATAAGTAATTCTTGCATGTTCTCCGTTGTTATTTATTGCTTTGGCCAAGCAATACGTAGTGACTCCAAGAGGGAACGTTATGCTCGATTGTGGGTTCATGCCCCTCGATGACTAGCTTGAGTGACAGAAACATGAGTCTAGGGGATGTGCTGTTGCCACAAGGGGGAAAACAACGGTGCTTGTGCCCGCGGGTGCAAGGATTGTTTACTTTACGCAAAGTTCTTTTAATGCAGTTGTCTGTTGCTTTGAGTTTACACTATGGGTGGGGCTCGCAACTTAATACCAGCGAGATGTTCTGGATAGATATCTCAAGGTGGATGATTAGTAGTAGATATTGATGGATTTCGGTCTACTTACTTTGGCGTACCGCCCATGCTTTGAACCTCAACCTTTCTTGCAATGTAGTCAACATTCGTTTGCGTTCGTGGTCCTGTCAATTGCCCAGCTGTAATTCGTTTACCTCACATAGTTGTTTTATCGTCTTTTGGGAGAGAGACATCGCTAGTGAACATCATGAGACTCCGGTCCATATTACCATCATTGATCACATCCGCTATTTATTTTCCGCTATTATTTACTATTGCAAAACATTATCTATCACCACTACCATTTGCGTTTAATCCTTTGTGAACTACAAGGCCGGAGGGATTGACAACCTCTCTGTACTCGTTGGGAGCAAAGTTATTTGTATCTGTGTGCAGGTCCACGTTGATTGCTAATCCGGCGCAGTTGGCAGTTTACACCTACTTGTTGAACCTAGGAGTCTCTGGGGATTCGATCCTTGGCATCTTTGCTAAGGGAAAAACTTCCACAACACTACATCTTACACCTTCCACTTGGGGTAACCAACGAGGGGTTAGAGGCCCATCAAGGAGATTTTTCTGGCGCCGTTGCCGGGGACTCCACTCTTCAGGATAGGGGAGTTGCATGCTATCTTTTACCTTTGCTTTTAGTCTTGTTAGTTTACCTTTCAGTTTTTGCTTTAGTACCTTTTATCGAAAATCACAAAAATAGTTATCTTGCTTGCTTGCTACTATGAGTTCCACCGAGAACACCAAGTTGTGTGACTTCACTAGTCACAATAACGATGACTTTATCAGCACACCTATCACTACACCTGCCACTTCAGCACCTTCATATGAAATTAACCCTGCTTTACTGAACTTAGTCATGAAAGATCAATTCTCCGGTGCTGGAGATGATGCTGCTTTACACTTAAACAACTTTGTTGAACTTTGTGATATGCAAAAGTACCAAGAAATAGATGGTAATATTGTTAAGCTTAAGCTTTTTCCTTTCTCCTTGAGAGGAGGAGCTAAAATTTGGTTTCAGTCTTTGCCTAGAAATAGCATAGATTCATGGGACATGTGCAAAGATGCTTTTATCGGAAAATACTATCCACCTGCTAAAATTATCCAACTTAGAAGTAACATAATGAATTTCAAACAATTGAATAATGAACACGTTGCCCAAGCTTGGGAACGTATGAAATCTCTTATCAAGAACTGCCCTACTCATGGTTTGACTACTTGGATGGTTATCCAAACTTTTTATGCAGGCTTGAACTTTACCTCGCGGAACTTGTTAGATTCGGCCGCGGGAGGAACTTTTATGTCAACTACACTTGGTGCTGCCGCAAAGCTTCTCGATGAGATGATGACCAACTATTCCCAATGGCACACCGAACGCGCTCCAACAGGTAGGAAGGTAAACTCTGTCGAGGAGATTTCCTCCTTAAATGAAAAAGTTGACTTGATCATGTCTCTACTTTCGAAGCAATCTTCTATTGATCCTCGTGATGTTCCTTTAAATTCTTTGATTGCTCAAGAACAAGTAGATGTGAACTTTATCTCTAGAAACAATTTTAACAACAATGCTTATAGGAGTAACTTTGGTAGCAATCCTAGACCGTTCCCCTCTAATTCTTATGGGAACAACAATGCTTATCCTATAACCAAGAACTCCACTACTGAACTAGAGACTATGCTTAAAGATTTCATCACTACCCAAAAAGCCTTTAATAAGAGTGTAGAAGAAAAACTACATAAACTAGATGATCTTTCTTTTAAGGTAGACCATTTAGCCAATGAGGTAAAATTGCTAAATATTAAAACTTCTCCTCTTGAGGAGAGGGAAGTCACTCCTATAAATGCTATTCAAGTGCAAACTAATGAAAACATTAGGATGATGGCTAAACTTAAATAGAGATGGGCTATGGAAAGGGAGGAAAAGGATAGAATTAAGAGCCTTTCTACCCACCACACTGTTGCTACTATCCAAGTTGTTGAGGATATCCAAACTCTTAGCACCCAATGTACTCCCGGTCCCAATGGACCTATTAATGGTGATGCTATGACTATAGAAACTACCAAACAAGTGAACCTAAAGGAAATCACTACCACTTTACTTGATGCTAATGACCTTGATTTTGATAATTGCACTCTTACCGAAGTTATTGATTTCCTTCACAAGATGTCTAGAGACCCCCGCACTAGCACACTTAACCTTGCCTTCACGGAGCATATCACTAATGCTCTCATCAAAGCTAGGGAGCAGAAACTTAGAGTAGAAGCCTCCATACCTAGAAAGCTAGAAGATGGTTGGGATCCTATGATAAAAATTAAATTGAATGACTTCTCTTGCTATGCATTATGTGATGTTGGAGCTAGTACCTCTGTTATGCCCAAAAGAATATATGATATGCTTAAATTGAAACCTTATGATTCTTGTTCTTTTGGTGTTCGTCTCGTTGATTCTTCCATAAAGAAACCTTTGAGGAGGATCGACGATATTCTTATCGTTGTTAATGATAATTATGTTCCCGTTGATTTTACTATAATGGATATTGAATGTGATCCTTCATGTCCAATTATTTTGGGACGTCCCTTTTTACGCACCGTTGGTGCTATCATTGACATGAAAGAGGGTAATATAAAATTTCAGTTTCCTCTCAAGAAAGGGATGGAACACTTCCCTCGAAAGAAGATCAAGTTACCTTTTGAGTCCGTTGTACGGGCTAGCTATTCTTTTACTCTTGATAAAACTTGATCTATATGCATTATGCCTAGCTTAAAGACATAAAAGAAAGCGCTTTTGGGAGGCAGCCCACATGAATAAATTTTTTATTTTGCTTTTGTTGTGTCTTGATGTTTTTTACTACAGTAGCATCATCATTGTATCTTTGCTTTTCATATTTGTGCCAAGTATAGCCTCTGATTGCTAGAAAGTTCAAAAGTTGTGAGGTGCTATCCAGGAAACAGATTCTGTCCTTGGATAGAAAAATTCGTATAAAATCACCAGATCATCTCTTTGGTCTGAATTTTTTCGACAGCGTTCTCTATATAATTGTCTTTCGTGCGTCTGTTCTGAGTTTTTTGATTTGAGTTGCAGAAGTGCCCCGAACAAATCAATTACTACCTGCTGTTCTGTTTTTCACAGATTCTGTCCTGTTTTGCCTTTCCTTCATTTTGCAAACCAAGAGCTTGGTTTTTCTTTGCAAAAACCTTTTGGCAATCTTGAGAAACAGTAGAACTTCAAGAATATCTTTATTTCCAGCAAGGTATAATTATTTTATTAAGGGTACTAACCTAGCTAATCAGATTATGATGAGTTATGTATGAAGGGAGTTTTCAAGTGTGCGAGGGAAGATGATAAAAAGATTCAGGAGTGTCAAGCGCTCAAGCTTGGGGATGCCCCCATGCACCCCCAAGAAATATTCAAGGATACTCAAGCGTCTAAGCTTGGGGATGCCCCCGTGCATCCCCTTCTCCATCAACATTATCAGTTCGTCTTTCGTTCCGCTATATTTTTATCACTTCATGTGTTAAGTGCTATGCTTGGAGCGTCTTGCTTTTAGTTTTCTTTTTAGTCTTTCATAACGAGTCGGAACCCAGCTTTCTTTTTGTGGGAGAGAAACACGCTCCACTTCTACCTAGAACATAACATAGAATTTTCATGTCTATCTTTGCTGTGTGTGTTCTTTGTCTTTTAATAGCTACTATCATGCTCTGCTCTTAGTATTCATGCTTATATTTTCAAAGAGCTTTTGTTTAGTTGGTTGCTTGAACTCTCTTTAATTATCATGCTTACCTTATTAAGAGAGTTTGCTTCCGTTGCATTGGTTAATATGTCTATGATAAAGATGCTACGTGCATAATGGCGCTTAGTAGTTCAGGTTTTCTTGTGGTTAGTCTCAAATAGCTGGGGGATTCCCAATGTGTTATTGGAGTACCAACATGATTTGTTTGCCAATGATGTGGTATGGTTTAGTAATATCTTCCTTCGAGAATTTATTTTGATCGACTTGGCGCATGCTCACGCATATTTAAGACTATAAAGAAAGTCTGTCAAGCCTTGATGATCTTTTATTTCTGAGTAGCGATATAACTACCATGCCTGATTCAATGTTGCTTTGTCGCTCTACATGATTATGACCGTCATTGCTCTCTTAGTTGGTCGCTCCCAGTCTTTTGCTAACCTCCACCTGTACTAAGCAAACTAACTTTGCAATACATAGCTCATGGGAAAGTAGCTTAAAAACTATTGTGGTAAAGAATATGTTGCCTATGTATCTTATTTCTTATAAGTTGCTTGCTGAGCGGTAACCATGTTTCTGGGGACGCCATCAACTGTCACACTTTTGTTGAATATCATGTGAGTTGCTATGCATGTTCGTCTTGTCTGAAGTAAGGGTGATTTGCCATGGGTTGAATGAGTATGCATATTGTTAGAGAAGAACATTGGGCCGCCAACCAAAGCCATGTATCATGGTGGAAGTTTTAGCTTGGACATTAATCCTCAATTTCTTATGAGAATATGCTTATGCATTAAAGATGAGTCCATCATCTATTTTCTATGTTGTCCCGGTATGGATGTCCTCAAGTTGAGATCTATCAAAATCGAGAAATCAAATGCGATTTATCTCCTTGGACCTTTGTATAGGTGGCATAGAGGTACCCCTTTGTGACACTTGGTTGAAACATATGTAATGCAATGATAACCCATGGAAATCCGAGCTAATTAGGACAAGGTGCGAGCACTATTGGTATTCGATGCATGAGGCTTGCAACTTATAGGATGTCTTATGCATGACACATATGAAGTACTACTACCGTTGACAAAATTACTTCTATGTTTTCAAAATAAAAAGCTCTAGCACATAACCATTATTTTACTTTTATGTTGAGTCTCCACCTTCTTTCTTCAAGCACCAACTATTGAGAGCATGCTTGTCATTCTAAGTGTAATGCGCATTGTTCCAAAGTAGCATCGTCTTTTGCATGATTGTGATATCGTTTATTTTGAAATCATTGTATCTAGTCATCACTTAAACCTTGAAGGTGCCCCTGCATTTATGTTTTGCTTCACTAAAGGGGGCAAGCTAGATATCACTTTATCATATTTGCACATCATGTTCATTGTAAATCTTTTTGATGCTTCAATGTCATGTTGTAAAACTTTCAGTCATTTGTGATTTTCTCATGAGGCAACTTAATTACTATAGAATCATTGTCTCAGTAAGCTTTTGTCATATGACTATGAAAAACTCCTATATGGTTAATAGCATGTCACCACAGAAATTATTCTTGTTATCATTTACCTACTCGAGGACGAGCAGGAATTAAGCTTGGGGATGTTGATACGTCCAAAACGTATCTATAATTTCTGCTTGCTCCATGCCACTTTTGGGTGATATTGCTATGATATTTATACACTTCCATACACTTTTGATCATATTTGGACTAACCTACTAATCCAGTGCACCCCGGTGCCAGTTTCTGTTTTCGGCTGTTTTTGTATTTCACGTTTTCACATAACGAGAACTGTCAGGAAAAATGCAGAAAAATTATATAAAAAATCAGCGTTACGGAACCTACCTTGCGCCCGAAGTACAACCGGGGGGGGGGGGCACCTGGGCCCCCCGAGCCCCGTCTGGTGCCCCCCTTCGGCATATATTTAGAGCGTCCTTTGAAACCCTCGCGACGGAAACTCTTTTTCATGATCTCATCTCTGTTCCGCCGCCGCCGCCGCTTCCAAGATCGGGAGCACCAGGAGAACTCTTCCCGACACCCTGCCGGAGGGGAGGATCACCATCGGGAGCTTCTCCACCACCATGGACGCCTCCCGGATGAGTTGTGAGTAGTCTCCCTTGGACCATGAGTCCATGACCAGTAGCTATGTGATGTTCTCCTCCCGTTCTTGTGCTTCACTAATTAATCCTCGTGAGCTGCCCTACATGATCGAGGCACATATGTAATCCTTATGCTGTTGCTATGATGAGTTTGCTGGGATCCGATGGATTATGAGATTATGTTCAGATTGTGATTGAGTAATATATTTGATCTACCTCTTTTATATTTATGTTCATAAGTAATTCTTGCATGTTCTCCGTTGTTATTTATTGCTTTGGCCAAGTAATGCGTAGTGACTCCAAGAGGGAACGTTATGCTCGATTGTGGGTTCATGCCCCTCGATGACTAGCTTGAGTGACAGAAACATGAGTCTAGGGGATGTGCTGTTGCCACAAGGGGGAAAACAACGGTGCTTGTGCCCGCGGGTGCAAGGATTGTTTACTTTACGCAAAGTTCTTTTAATGCAGTTGTCTGTTGCTTTGAGTTTACACTATGGGTGGGGCTCGCAACTTAATAGCAGCGAGATGTTCTGGATAGATATCTCAAGGTGGATGATTAGTAGTAGATATTGATGGATTTCGGTCTACTTACTTTGGCGTACCGCCCATGCTTTGAACCTCAACCTTTCTTGCAATGTAGTCAGCATTGGTTTGCGTTCGTGGTCCTGTCAATTGCCCAGCTGTAATTCGTTTACCTCACATAGCTGTTTTATCGTCTTTTGGGAGAGAGACATCGCTAGTGAACATCATGAGACTCCGGTCCATATTATCATCATTGATCACATCCGCTATTTATTTTCTGCTATTATTTACTATTGCAAAACATTATCTATCACTATCATTTGCGTTTAATCCTTTGTGAACTACAAGGCCGGAGGGATTGACAACCTCTCTGTACTCGTTGGGAGCAAAGTTATTTGTATCTGTGTGCAGGTCCACGTTGATTGCTAATCCGGCGTAGTTAGCAGTTGACACCTACTTGTTGAACCTAGGAGTCTCTGGGGATTCGATCCTTGGCATCTTTGCTAAGGGAAAAACTTCCACAACACTGCATCTTACACCTTCCACTTGGGGTAACCAACGAGGGGTTAGAGGCCCATCAGTTGTAAAGTGTAGATTCACTCATTTTGCTGCGTATGTAGTCACTTGTTGGAATCTCTAGAAAGACTTATATTTGGGAATGAAGGGAGTACTTTGTAGTATAATGCATGGCAATAAATAGGATCAACTATGATACTACATACTCTATGATACTATGTACTATGAAGGTAGTATCATACACTAGTATCATATGCATGATACTAGTCTATGCTACTATTCCCCACTATACGCAAACAAAAAAGGTCTGGAGGGAGTATGAAGCTTTCAGATTTTGTTTCATGTATATGTATCCTGACTCCAAGGTTGCCCCATTACAAAAAATAGAGTTAGTGATGATGGTGTGCCTGCCATCCTGCAATATAGGCCGCCTGATCTATATCTGACCGATAGGAAGGAAACTATGATAATTTTGCAAAAAAGAAACCCACACTCATCTCCACATTTGCAGATAAGGCCTTCCCTCATTCATCCTTATCTTCCACGGGATATATAAACTACTCATATAAATGCATCTTGATGTTCCGTCCAATGCACAGGCATCTTGATGTTCCGTGCAATGCACGGGCATCTTGCTAGTGTTTAGATAATTGACGTACACGTAATTTTTCGGCAACATGAAATTGTACAATGCTTTCATGCTTTTAGCTTTTGTTTCATGAGTCTTGCTAGCTGGAAGGTTGTCTCATTACAACATCAATCAAATATGGAAACTAACATCCAAGATCTTTCGCAAAAAAAAACTAACTTCATGCTAATGCATCTCAATGATTAGCAGATCAGAGCTAATATTTACAACACAATTGAAGACAAATTTGTGAGAAGGTGTTATAAAGAAAAAATAATTAAAATTGATCCATGCTTTCATTGGCAGCAACCTTCTCACAGCTCTGTCTAAATCAACAAGACATGTTGGAAAAAATTTAGAAGTCAAGAGCATGGAACATTCCGATCATTTTGTGCAGATCCACTAAAATAGAGTTAACCGTCCCTGTTCCAAATATATTGAGTAAGTGTGATTACAATAATGTAGGACTGTTGATGAAACAATAAACACACAAATAGAAGCCGGTCACCTTTGCAGTCTCTCTTAAGACTAACTAGTTGGAGAAGATTAGCCTCAGTGTTTGATGAGGAGGATAGAGCAAAACCAATCTCCCTTTGTGCAGTCCCACTGAAATATGGAAACGTTACCCATGTGACATTTCAGCAAAACTGCACAAAACACTCTTAAGAAAAAAATAATTTGTGCAGTTCACCAAAAGATCGCAATAGCAACGAGGTGAAATGGATATCCCTGTTTGCAAAAGAGGTAGAAATGAAACAATTACTGGCCAATAACATTTGAAGACACATACGCCGACAAAAAAGAAGCATATTCCTTGTCCTAAGGGAAGATGGCAACCCGTTTTTTTATGTAACTAGCATAAATGCCCGTGCGTTGCAACGGTAGAAAATAAATATCATACATACCTAACTCAGGTATCATCTTCCACAACGTCCCGTAACAGTGTCATACAGTGTACAATCAAGTTTAATGAGAGCATCTATAACAAGTCCACCCAACCAGACAACTCGTTTACTATACAGACAAAAGTGAGAAGGAAATAAGCCACCGAACCAGACCTTCACTTTATCCTCAACTCACACGGCAGTCTGCAAATCGCCATATCTAATATGTGGAGGATATAGGAATGTCCGGGCATATTTGGGAAGTCTTCAATAGGATGTACTCACACCAAACCCCCACGAATCACATGTAATTAACCGGACAATTTAAAAAGGAAGAAGGGAACATGGTCGCATGCATGCATAAGGCCGACTCCAACTCACAACCCCAAACAAACGTCCATTTTATCTGCATTTTGTTCGTTCGGGTTGGGAAAAGTGGCGGCATCCAACCCTTTCTACGTTTGCACTGGCATGCACCCAACAGACTGACGCATTTCGCCCGCTCGCCAGATTTTTTTGGCAAAGGCATAGATACTGGAATTTTAGCACGACGACTGTAGTTCATGCCAACCAGAGAGCAAGCAGCCGTCACACGCATCAGCCTTCAAAAAGGAATCACTCCCAAGTTTTATCATCAGCAAAGAAGCCAACGACCGACACACATGCTAGCCTTTTAAAAGGAACCACCCCAAGTTTTATCATCGGCAACAAAGCCAGTGACAGGCACACATGTGAGCATTAAAAAAGAACCACCCGCAAGTTTTCTCGCCGGCCACACTACCAGCCTTCAAAAAAGAACGGCCATAGACCACGACCAAGACCAACCTAATTCTTGTCATCTTGCTCGAACTCGAACTGCGCGAGCTCCGCAGCGTGAGCTCTGACCGCAGTTTCTTCCTCTTCTTTGTCGTGGGTCGGGCAGTGGCGGCGGCCTGGTCGGCATGATTCTTTGGGGCATCGGCCATGGAGGAGGGAGGCGAGCGGGAGCATGGGAGGTTTTTTGGAAACGATAGGAAAGTGGGCGTGTTGTGGCACCACGTGCGGGCCGGGGGACAAGGGCGCGCATCCCGCCCGTCTGCGTGTGGTCCGTTTCGATGCAAACACAACCAAAATATGAGCCAGGATTAGACCAGCAGTGGACAAAAAAATCGGATATTTGTTCATTTACACCCGCACATTGGGCCATGATTTATGTCCCTTATATATACCTCATATACGCATTAATTATACCTTTTTATCATTCTCAATATACTGCATTAAATATTCTAAGATACCTCAATACAAGTTTTGTTGAAAAAATATCATCTGCGACGTACTTTTTGTAATATACCTTTTTCACGTACAAACACATCAGTATATACGTAAATACTTAAAAATATGTAGACTCGCATTAATTTTTTCATGAAAATCATTTGGGATATCTAATAATTACTAATGAAGTATATTAAAAATAATAAAGATGTATAAAAGATTCATTTATATGGTATATGAGTAGCGGGAGTATGTACTCCCAGGAGTACACAACCATTTTCTCTACTACCTCCGTCTAGGTGAATAAGTCATTCGCGTAGTTCTAGGTCATTGATTTGATGAATTAAATATATGTTATATGTCATGAAAAGTATATCACTAGATTTTCTACACGGATGTAGTTTCTAAATATATATATTTTGTCACATATAATACATATTTAGATAGTTAAATCGTCGACCTAGAACTACGCAAATGACTTATTCACCTAGACGGAGGTAGTATTTTTTTTGTCCATCACATGTTTTTAGTACGTTTTACGTTTTTTCATCCATCAGCGTTTTACAAAAAGAAAAACTCTATATCGAACACGAACCCTGTCTGTTTACTTTTAGCCGCACAACACCAACCAGTCCACCTAGCAAACGTACTGCTAGACAAAAGGTAGGAAGCATTCTATTTATATGCTTTCCAACCGTGCGCCCTTTTGGGCCAGCCCATTAGCGGGGAGCCCTGTCTTCTTATTTCATTTTTGTTATTTTTCCTTATATAAAATAATTTGAGATTTTAGAAAATTTCCAATTTTTCAAATGGAAATCTGAATTTTAAAAAAAGTTTCTGGAACTCGTGCGCCCTATTGGGCTGGCCCATGAGCGGGGAGGGACGACACCATTTTTTTATTTTTTGCTTTTTTTCTTTTTGAAACTATTTTGGGATTTTAGAAAAGTTTCAAATTTCAAAAGAAAATGTGAACTTTTAAAAATGTTTCGGAAGTAGTAAAATGTTCATGAATTTTAACAAAGGTTTCACGAATTCAAACATTTTCATGAATTTTTTAAACAATATTCACAAAAACTAAAAATAATCATGAATTACAAAAAAAGTTCGTCAATTCAAGAAATGTTCGCTGATTCAAAGTCTGCATATATAGTAATTATTATATATCAATATTATATACTAATTGTCGTATATATCAATATTAAAGGAAGGAATGATTCTTCCCTCCAATTTTAGTTTCATCCATCATCTATCTCCCAATGGACCACACGACATTTCTGTTTCTCCGACACATGGGCCGAGCTAGGCTACTCCACACCTTCTTCTTTCTTTGATCCAGTCAGTTGTGGATTAGCAAAAAATAATATGTTTTTTGTTACTCCCCTACATGGGTTGAGATGGCCCTATTCCAAAACAACTTTTTCTTTCCTCTCAATTGATCCTGGCATGGAGGTGAGAACGGAACCATGAAGCCGCAAACTGAACTGTATTCATTTTGCAAAGACAGTATGATTGAAAGCATCATTCTTTCCTATTTTGCGTAAAACTCTTCTGGATTCTAAATTAAATAATGTATATTTTAGCCTAGGCTAGGGAAGTTAATTAAATTTTCTCCTATTGCAAAGCACGACTATTTTTGCTAGTTATTTCAAACACACGCAACCGAGCAATTTAGGATCGTGTGCTGGAGTTGCCCGAGGCGCAAATGGACACATCCAGAATTAAACAAATCATCACGTAGAGCCATCTCGTGTTTATGCGCACAACCCAAAAAAAAGGAAAAACTGCCTACTCGTTGGAGTCGAGCGGCTGTCACGTATAGGGTACATCCATCTGTTCAAGTGAGCCGCTCACTTTAAAGCTTATCGTGTTGGTTCTATCGCCCTCTCTCATCCCCTGTCTCTGCGTGTACGCTTGCGAACCGACCAGAACGTCATGAGAGAATATATGCCAATAACTTTGACGCGGCCTGCACCTGAGCTCGTGCGCGCCTCAGCCTTGCACCCAACCCCGCCACCACCCACAGTGCCTTCCTCTTTGCTCTGCTCCCCGCCCCCACCAGCTCGGGCCTCGTTGGAGGAGCACCGCCGCCACTATTCCTCCTTTCCTCTCCTCCTGAGCTCCCTCCCTATGGATCCACACGTTGAGCGCCCCACCCCGCCGCCAGCTCGCCTCGTCGGAGGAGCGCCAGCGCCTCTGCCTCCCCTTGTGCCTTCCTTTCCCCATCGCAAGCTCGCCTCGCCGGAGGAGCGCACCAACACCACCACCCACTATGCCCTTCCCTCTCCTCGCGCTGTGTCAGTTTTTTGATTATCATGGTAAGTTACTCCTTCCAATTTTTGATGAACCTGGGTCTGCTGTTCCTTCATTCCCTTCATTTGTTGGGTTAATTCCTCTTGGCCTTATTCCCTTGGGTACCCTGGGCGGTAAGAATGGTGTCAATCCGGCAATGCCCGGTTGGATCACATGGATCGGCTCCCATCCCCAACGGCCTCCTTGTGGTGTCGCGTGCGTCAGGCTGGCTCGACGGTGAGAACGACGGCAATCCGAAAGTGCCCTTGGTTGGATCACACGGCTCGGCTCCCATCCCCCTAATGACTTGTTCACATTCATGCATGTGCTCGTGGCTTCTGGCAATGGCTGACACAGGTGCTCCTTGGTTTCCCTGATCCACGGCCGAGTAGAGGCGCGCGAGAGAAACAGGGGGCGCTTTTTGGTTTCCCTGATCTACGACGAGCGGAGGTGTGAGAGAGAGATTGGGACAGAAAAGGGATTGAGGAAAACTTGGATTCTTTCATGTAAATTGGGTTGGTGCCTACATTTTTTACATTAACAGGAAACCCGTGCCGATACCTTTTCCTTCTTGATTTTCTTTCCTAGTCTGCGTCCATATTTTGTCGCCTGGTTTCTTTACCCACCACCGGAGAGTTTTATGAGTTTTTTTTCAAAGTGTTACGTAGATCTACTTTATATCTCAGTCGTCAATCTTTATGGGTAACACAAATTAACGGTTATAAATAGATGACGGATGGAGAACTATGAAAGTCTCCGTCCTTTGTTATTAGGTAAAGAAAAGGGTGTGAGGACGAGATTGCAACATGGAAAGTAGGCCGACGGAGCTACGATTTGGGCAAAAAACTAGGTAAGATCCACATGCACGATTTTCCACATGCAGCGACGTGGGGAGATGCCAAGATGGGCTGTGGAGCAAGGCCGGAGTGGTGGAAGATGTACCTGGGGGTAGTCTGGATGTAACTAGGAGGGTGCCGGCGGGCGGGATCCGCCCTACCGCGCCGGAGCTTTGTCAGAGAGAACGGCTGGTACCGCAGATCGGGACGTGCTGCCTCGACGCCGTCAAATGGAGCAACGATGCATGTCCTCCCTTTCCGCCACCGGACGGGATCGAGCTGGATTCTGTGACCAGCGGTGAGAGAGAGAGGCCACTGCCATCTTGTGTGAGAGAGTGTGTATACAGACTGACCCCAGCAGGCAAGCTCCATTGTATATCGTGGAGCGGATTACCTTTTTCTTCATAACAATCATTTTATATTCTATACGTGCCACTGAGCAATGTAACTTTATTTAAAAATAACGCACCAACGCGTCAAGTCGAACTTTGTTTCGTGCACGCGTGGTAGACGACCCTCCTTCAAGTAAACAAATGCTACATGAGTCAAATTAGCATGTGGGCAGCCTTTTCATACAGAAATGAGCTCCATCGTGTGTACCCGCGTGGGTGTTGGTGGGAACGGGACGTGGGTACGTGCATCGTGCGTGCACCTCTCATCTTCGTGTACGTACCCCACCTACGTGGGTGTGTGTGAGAGAGATGGTGTGTGAGTTTGTGCGTGAGAGATAGACACGGAATATGTGTCGATGATATCTCAAACAACAAATGTAACATATGCAATTTGTGTGAAACAGAGGCATGTATTTATCATATGTAGAGGCGGCGATCCACCAGAAGAGAGTGGAGGGATCACCGCCGTGAGATATCAATAGAATTGAAGAGAGGGATGAAGTGTATGGGTGCACTAACGACAAAGAAAGCCAACGAGATTGTGTGTGCCCACGTCAAAGATATAGGGCGGCTGGCCTACCAAAACGTTAGAGGGGAGAGCTACAGTTTGTTAGTGTGGCATGGATACCTACCTACACCGTTCGATAGTCGGTGTGTGTGTGTGTGTGTGTGTGTGAGAGAGAGAGAAGGGTGGGGGAAGAGACCTGACTATATGGAGGTAGATCGACTGGTATATGTTAGGAGAAGGAGAGAGACCCGGCTATGTATTGAGGGAGATTGATCGACATCCATGAATATATGTACGAAAGGAACATGGTTGGGAGAGAGATAGAGCTAGTGCCGGTGAGTTAGTGGTGGAGTTGCTTCTCGAAGAGGGTGGGAGAGGCCTACTAGACAAACAGAGGGGACGACTGCAATAATAATAAGAGAGGGGATATGTCTCTATGTGTGCACGTGCATGTGAGAGACGGGTCGGGAGGCATGCATGGATGACGAGGGTGGACGATGTGCGTGTGGTAAGCAGACCTAGCTAGATAGGTAAATCAATCGATGTGTGTCGGAGGAAGTGAGAGACATAACTAGTGAGTAGTGAGGTACATCGGCCGGTGCATGGGAAAAAGAGTTATAGTCCACCTAGCTATATGTAGGGAGATCAATCAGTATACATGCATGTGTTAGAGGCAAACAAGGCCCGGAGAGATGGACACAGAGAGAGGTATGCGGCTAGAAGGTGGCTGGTGTGAGAGACCTACTATGTCGAGAGGAATGAGTGTGCGAGTGCGAGATCAATGAAAAGAGGGGTGAGAGTGTGCATTTGTGTGGGACCATATTAGACACATGGAGGCATGGACACTAAGAAGAGAAGAGGGAAAACATGTGTTTGTGGTACCCATACCTGGCTAGAGAGGTATAACGATCGGTGTGTGTGCCTAAATGAAGGGTGTGGGAGACGTGCAGACACCCTGGGAGAACGACCTAAGAAAACTAATGAACGTGCACAATGTAGAGGATGCTGAGGGAGGATTCGAATATTTAATTTGAATAAGAGATCATAGTGTTTTTAACCCACACATGCATGAATATAATGGTGATACGCATGGTAGGTCATGAGCATGTTATACTACATAAGCATTTTTTTGAATTTGTGATAATATGTGGCTTTTGCAGCTCAGGGCTAAATTCTTATCATAATGTAGGGGGTGGGGCACTATACTTTGTGTGATAAACATAGTGTACGTATGAAACATGGTTTAGATTATGAAGATCTAGTTAGTACATCAAATGTACTATTATTTGAATCGACATCAAGCATATTCAAATATTTGAATTCGAGTTCATATAGTGCACATAGTTCATATCTATCTCTATAGCAATCATGTGGTGTGTTGTTAAGATAATATACAAATGTTGTTTAACTTGGCAACAATCATGATTGTAGATTCTTATTCAAACTGAAAAATGAATTCAAATTTAGTTCGAATTGCAGCGGTAGTATAGACATTTGGAATGCACTAAAATGTTTGTATGAGTAGGTTACATGCATTATATAGCCAGCGAAATTAATTAATTGGACATAACATGGATTCAAAGTTTTGAATAGCATTTGTAATAATCCATACAATGAAACGGGACAAGACTCTCTGTTTGTGTGGTGCGAACTATTTGTTTTTTTTGTTTTTCTCGTTGGGAAGTGCGATTGGATTTGGTACTCTCCGAAAACTCGCTCCCCGCGCCTTGCTATCCTAAAATTACAACGCGCGCGAAAACTCCCTCCTGCTGCCACATCCCATCATGCAAAATCCCCGTTCTAACCCTGAGCCGAAAGGACAACTAGTTCAAATCGGTGGAGGTACTTTTGTAATACACCCTACATTTCGGACAAGAGCGTCCCTCATGGTTCCCTCCTCCCGTCACCTCCTTTTCGCCATTCGAAAACCCAGGCCGCCATAACCTCTCTGCTCCAGCAGCGAAACCCAACCCTCCGCCGTCCACCATCCCATCGCCGCCCAGTCGGAGCCTCTTCCCCTAAGACGTCATCCATCGCAAAAACTCGACGTCCCTCATCCACCTCCCCAGATGAGGATCCGTCTTCGATCTCGTCTTCCCGCCGGTTCAGCCGCCCCGTCCTCCTCCTCAAAGGAGCTACTCCGACGATCACCTCGTCTATCACGGCTGATTCATCCCCACAGCACCGCCTTAACCTGCTCCACCAGAACCACAACGTCCTCACCGACTCATCGGACAAGACCGAGGCCTACTCGGCGCCACCAAAGAGGTTGTACACTCATCGCATCACACCTTCTCCTTAACTCGACCTCCCGGCACCGACGGAGCTCGACCCCGCACTCCCATGGCGCGTCTACCTCGAAGCCGGTGCCACCGGCGTCATCTCCATGGCGGCTCTCCCCCAATGCGAGGCTCCCTCGGTGGCGGTGTCCATACCAGTCGAATCTGCTGCTGCTGCTCCGACTCTCGCTCGCTCGCTCGCGTTGCTGCTGATGCTCCGGCTCTCGCTCGCTCACGTTGTTGTTGCTGCTGCTCCATCTCTCGCTAGCTCGCGATGCTATTGCTGCTGTTCTGACTCTTGCTAGCTCGCGCTGCTACTGCTATGCTCTTCCCCTCGCTCGTGTTGCTGCTCTGTTCTTGCTCTCGCTTGCGCTGCTGATGCTGGTACACGGGCTGCTGTAGCTACACAAGTTGCTGCTCTGGCTCTAGTTCGCGCTGCTCCTCCAGGCGCAGCAGCTCCGGCTGCTATCTGCTACTGTATTCCCCGTTGATCGCTTGCTGATTTAGATCACTGTTTCTCCACTACTAGTGCTCTAGCGGCCTAAACTACATGTGAAGTGCCTCTCTGCTACCAGTGCGTTCAGTATCGACATTAACATTCAGATACCATAGTAAATTTTAGTTTCGATAGTTAAGTTCAGACTCAACAGTTTTTACCTCATCTATGTAGTCAGGTTTTTTTCGGTGATGTAAATTTTACATCTATCACTTTTTGGTAATGTATTTTACATCATCTATTGGAGATGCTATTAGAATCCCACTTGAGATTAACAATGTCTGTCTTGTACTACTTCAGCCTCGATGTCTTACGGCTCGCCGGAGCTGCTCCAACGACGGAACCATCCATCACAACAGAGAAGTACCCTGGAAGCCATCTACAAACACCTCAGATCTTCCTCCACACATCCGACATCCACCTCTGCTGCAACTTCTTCAGCGACCAACCCAATGATGCTGAGGTCGACACGGCTACGCCAAAGAGGTTGTACACTTGTCGCATCACTTATTACTCTATATTCATGTCGATTCACTAGGGCTATTTTGGTTCAAAGGAAAAAAGTGAAGGGAAAACATAGTAATAGGAAATTTTCCTATTGCACTCTACTATTCAATTATTCATGCATTTCGATGAAAGAAATGGAGCAAACCATCCACTTGGACCTACTTTTCAAAATCCTATGCATGAAAACAAGACTAAGTGCATCAATGGCAGAATAACATTCTAACTGTACACACTTTCCTTTGGTTTCACTTTAATTTGGCCATGTTCCTTTGCATTCCTATGCTCTTCCAATTCCTGTGAACCAAACACCCAAGTTGATAGAAATCTTGTGTTTACAAATGCTCTGTTTCCCACGTGCATTCCTATCCTATTCCGGTTTTTTCCTATCCCTGTGTTTTAGAATCCTGCAAGCCAAAGGAGCCCTTACAGAATTACTTCAGTAAGAGATAGGCGTCGAAGAAAACTGTGTGTGGTTTGTCCTGCTCCTGCCGCGATGTTGTCCACCTCACCTGAGCTGCTCCATCGATAGAAGCATCCACCATACCAGACGTCATGATTCCTGACCGTCTTTCGCCGCCTCAGATCTCCTTCCCTGCTACCGACACCCATCGCAACTGCATCACCATCATCGACTCAGCAGATTAACCTGAGGAGTGCACGGGTCCGCAAGAGAGGTCACACTCTTTTGTTTTTGCTTATGTTATGCATTTCTTAATATTACCTACTACTTTATCGTCCTATTCACCTCTTAGATTCCAAGTCAGGTCCAAATTAATGTTCAAACTTGAGTTTTAAAATGCTTGTGGGCATGCATTTCGAGTCGCTCGACTAGTCGCGACTAGTCGACGACAAGTCTATGAGTCGCAAAAATATGGTCGACTCATCTTAGTGTCGACTTGCGACTCTGAGTCGCGACTAGTCACAACGCATGCTCGAGTTCTTCTGAATTGCTGCCCAGAGCGCCTCGCATGAGTCACGACTCGAAAACCATGCTTGTGGGGCACATATCGAGGCATCAATGAATAATATCTTTGTCTATTATCTGGTTGTTCATTTTGGGTGGGAAACAAACAGTAAAGCAATCATCATGTGTCTTTTTATTAAACTAAAGCTATCATGAGCCTGCTATCATTATTTTTGGATCTATCCATTAGTTGTTACCATCACTCTAGATTCTGCATGCTCTCCTTACATAATCTCACTATATTTCTTTGTATGCATGCCAGATATTGTACACAGTCATGCTGAACATGTAGAGAAAAAGATAAGAGTTTTGCGTGGCAATACAATGTCACACAGACATCGCTCGATGGTGGGTGCAATGGCAAACCCTCCCCCCCTCCAGATTGTAACCCAGAGGAAGATATCTTTTCCTAGGCTGATTCAGACGGAGCTGACCACTTCTATTTACCCCCTGAGGTGTTTGCTCTAACTTGGCATGATGATGTTGGTCATATCATGCATATGTTGCCTTGTAGTGCCTACTTTCAACATCATGCATGTCATCTGCTTAGTTTAGACATGTTCTGTAATGCCACCCGTTTAGTTTCTATATCATACATGTGAATTATGCAATCTCATCTCTTTTAGGCAGACATAATATATGTGAAATATGCAATGCCATCTTGCTTAACCAGGCATCATATATTTGAATGATATCTTGCCAATCCTTTTCTTCATTATGTTTCCATTTGTCGACAATGTTTGTACATTCAACTACTCTTCCTATGAATAAGCCATTTGAGTGGGTGATGGAAAAATCTGGAGTGAAAACAAGGTCTTCAGAGCAAACAGTGCTACCTGTCAAAGCAGATCTCTTGATGGGTCCCGCTAGCTCCAAGAGAGGGATTCAGAGACAGATGACCAGTCCTATTCCCCCACCGAGGTGTATGCTCTAACTTGGCACGATTATACTGCTCATATCATGCACATGGTGTCTTGCATTGCATAGTTTAGACATCATATACACAATATTCAACACCATGTTCCTAGTTCAGACATCGTATATGCGAATGCCCTCTACTTAGTATATAAATCACATATGTGAATTATATCATAAGATCCTGATTACTTATATAACATGTATGTGAATTATGTCATGCAAACCTGTTTACTAAAGACATCATATAATTATCTCATGCCATCCTATTTAGTTAGTCATCATATCTTTGAATTATTTCATGCTATGCTATCCAGTTTAGATACACATAATATATGTGAAATTATGTCATGCTATCCTTTTTGTTAAACAATATACATGTGAACTATTTCATGCTCTCTTTTTTCCACACTGTCTATCGCATCTGTCTCTCATACAGGGTCCGTACATTCAACTATGTTTCTTGTTTATCAGCCATTTGAACTGGAGCGCGTGATGGTAGTATCTAGCGGAGTAAAAACACGGTCTTCAAATAAAACAATGCTACCTCTTGGTGGAGATAGCACCCCGGTTGTACATGCACGAGAACGAGCCCTACCACACATAACCCAAACGCATGCAGATTGTACCCCTACTACGATGGGTAGAGAACCAGCTTCACCCAATCTAACCCCAACCCCGGCAGATTGTAACCCAGTTCCAGTTGACATAGCACCATCTCCACCATAGAGCTCCCAAACAAGAGCAGTTGGTAAGGCAGCTCCAGTGCCCAAAGCGCTAGTACTACCACGGCGAACCCCAACTCCATCAGTTAGTACACCTATTCCTGTGGATGAAGCACAACCAGCCATTCGTAGTTTAGCATCTATCACATTTGATGTTGTTAAATGATATGTGTGTATCTTCCCATCATGGAAATATTATACTGAAGAAGTGAATATGAAGGAAAATGCCACTTGCAGGTGTTCGTCCAGGAGTTATGTGTAAGTAATGTTATTCATGACAATTACTTTGCTTTGTACCATACATTCTACCTCTATGCTGGTTATAATACAACACATGTTCCCATTTTTCTCTATAGATAAGGACTGATTTGGAAACTCGGGATGAGGTAACCTGTGCTAATACCTCTGCTATCTTCAAGAATGCTTGGTGGCAATATTGGAATTACCTGAAGAAAACGTACTTCGCCGGCAAAGAAACTCCTCAAATTCCCTTACGTTCTCCCGAGACACATTTACGGGACGATGACTCGGAACGCCTTGGTCTGTACTGGTCCCGAACCAAGAATGTGGTAAGGTCTATGAGCTCATTTTTTTATTTTGAAGTACTGTATCCTCTGTGTTACTGTACTCTGTTCATGTAGAACAAGTGCTTAAGACTGAAGAATAAATGTTCTCATTTAAGATTCCATTACTATGGTGCATACTACCTTGCTCTTGTATCACTGTATTTACTCATACAAACTTATTTTTAAATTGAAGGATCCAATCGAAACTCCAATGGCACAATAGGTATGTTTAAGCATGTTTGCCTTCTAAATTGCTCTGTTGATTTCAATTTGAATTGTGTATATAGTTGACTTCTCATATCATGCACATTACTAGCATCACGACAGAGCCAATAGTGTTGTTGTACATGTTCACCCGTGGTACCTATCTGAAATCTTGTTGTGCCGTGTAGTTTCCCACACTTGTATTCTTTCAATGCTGCTTTGTCTTGAACTGATATGATTTGAACTATTTTGATTTGTCAGGGCAATGAAGTGACCATAGGACATAGATATATGTTTGTTTGATGCTTTTATTATGTATTACTTGGCAATAGAAGACTTGGTAGTTTAATCATGTCCACTATACTACAAAACTGGTTCACCAAAATGAGTTTCATATACAACATGCTAAACCTGTTATGTGTCTGCTTGTTTCTTCTTTTAGAATGCTGACAAAATATTGGGGAAGAGTACCTTATTAAGCAATGGTAAAGGAAGTAATGTAGATAAAGTTCAGGATATTAAGATATCCTTGTTGGTCTCTATAAAAGCTGATAAAACAGCTAAGGAAAACTATCTTGAAGACAGTGAGACAACACCAAAGTCTTGTCTTGGTGTAGTGTTCGAGTTACTGACCACCACCACAGGCACAAGTTCCTTGAACTCACTGTCTGAATCAGTTTGGTTTCTTGTGTCTCAACTACAAGCTGAAAGACATCGATCAGCTGTGTTGCGACAAGAAGCCAAAGGACTGCGGAAGTCCCTGGAGAATTCAGATGCATACTTTCTAGTGCAATAGAAAGCGCTGGAGGATTTAAGCGCCAAACAAGAGAAAGCTAATAAGCTTGCTAAGAATCTTGCCAGTATGGTGGATACCCAGGATATTGTTTCTTGAGCTCTTGTGAAGTGGTTTTAGTTATGGACTTATTTTGCTACAACGTTTATTTGCACCGGGTGCCATCTTTGACAACCAGTGTATGTAATATGCTGCTTTGTTCCCAATATTTGCACTCGTGGCGAACTTTGATGCCCAGTCGTTGTAATATGTGTAATAGCCGTAATAGCTTAGCGTATGTTGCTTGCTTATTTATATCCTTGTTGTCTTGTTTATTTGTTTGCTTGTAGTCAATGCAGTTCTTTTTCCGCGGTTTGCTAGTGGCCGCAATAACCTATTTTTTAAAACTAGGACACAATAACCATGAGCAACATGTGGACCATTGTCACCATGACCTTCTATGGGTGTAGCGACCAGACCTCAAACAGTCTGATCTCTGTGCATCAGTGTCATCCCTGGATAAGTAATGCTAACACGCACAGTACTTGAAGGATTTATAACAGAGTAGCAATCACACACTTATTACATCGATAGTCCAACGATGAATTTATTACAATAAATATGGCTGAAGGCCATCCAATACGATAACAGCGGAAGGCTTGGAAGATAAGTGAGTCCATCAACTCCAGCGGCATCACTGAGTATAGAACCACGACCTAAAAGGCATCTTACTCGTCGTCTGAAAAGTCTGCAACATGAAACGCTGCAGCCCGAAAACGGGTCAGCACATGGAATATGCTGGCAAGGTAACACAAGTGAGCAATGAAAGTAAAGCTATACTATATGCAATATGGCTGGTGGAAAGCTCTATGGTTACAGTTTTTGCGTAAAGCCAATTTTTCCCTACTTCAAAGGAATAGATTTTAATTAACTATCATGGTAGTTGAAACATCGTTGAGAAGATAGACATCCTCTCAACCCCAATTAAAATAATCATTAAACCCAACAATATTAAGTTAAAAGTAACATGATGAGATTCACATGAAAATCCAAGTACTAGATACTCAAGACGTCCATAACCGGGGACACGGCTAATCATGATCAGTTTGTACACTCTGCAGAGGTTTGTGCACTTTTCCCACAAAACTCGATCGCCTCCGTTTGGTTTCTCGCACTGCATGGTGTTTGAGAAACGGATGACCGAGACATAGTCTTTCAGAAGCGCTAGCACCTTACGATCGGGCGGACCGTACCAACCTACATCCCCTACATCTGCTAGTCCACCACTGTAAGAGTTCGCACGATTTACTCATACTATGCTAGAGCCCATAATAGCATTGTGGCTGCACACGGAAGTTTCTAGTATGAATAATCTCATGATCCCTTTGAGCCTGGGTGGCGGTCCAAAAGAAAAACAGGCAATCACCGGAATACCCAGATGCCCCAATCCACTCAGATGTGTATTAATGTTGCCACCTTAAGTTGAACCATTAATTAACAAACTCACATCTGTCATGGATTTCACTCACCCAATCTACGTCTACGAGCATAGCATGTCCTAACAGCAAACGTAGAAGTAACTCCCAAAGGTTTGAATGTAATGCAGGTAATAGGTACTACCTCAATCTACTTCCCAATCCCACAAGTTAATTGATCCTACTCATGCAATGTGTGAGGGTTGGACTAATGCAATGAAAACTGGGTAATTGGAAAGTATGATCAAAGTGTTACTTGCCTTGCTGATGATCCGCAAAACCTAGAGACTGAAAGTAGCAAGCGGCGCACTCCGGGTACTCTATCGCAATCAAACAAGCATACAATAAGTACTTAACTAATGCACGGGTAAAACTAAAATAAGAGATCTAATCAGAAAGTTCAACTTAAGAACTCCGGTTTGCAAAAGGAATCAACTCGAAAGAAGCAACGAAACTCAAACTGCGAAAGAAACGAGCTCTGGTTTGCTAGTTGGCCTAAAGTCAAATTTTACAATAGCCAAAATCTTGTTCAAGTTGGTTAAACGTAAAGAGGGCATCGAGACGAAAATGTGGGATTTTGAATCACCTGAGTCCGACTCTCGAGCGAAAAGAAAAACGAAAAACAAGATCAGGGCAGAAATCGCGATCGGAAAAATCGCGGATAAATACCCCGAAAAAGAAAACGGACGAACAGGCTAACGAACGAACGTTCGCTGTCTGCGGCTAACTGACGAAAACCGTTCGTTAAAACGAACATACGGACGAACGTCCGCTAAATAACTAAACCGACGAAAACCGATCCGATCTAATCTAATAAAAACAGATCTACGGTTTTCTTTAAAAAACCGAGCAGTTCTTACTAAAAAAACGGCAACTACCTCGCGAACTCCGGCGGGATCCGGTGGTCCGGCGGCGGCGGTGGTCCGGCGGCGGCGGCTAGCGGTGGCGGGGCAGCTAGCAATGGCGGGCGGCGGCGGCGGACGGCGGCGCGAGGCGGCGGCGGTGGCAAGTGCGGCGGCGGCGGCGGCGGCAAGTGCGGCGGCGGCTAGGGTTTCGCGGGCGCGGCGGCTGGCGGGCTGGCGGGGCGAGGCGGGGTGACTTGGGCCAGCTCTGGCGCTTATAAAGCCCAGAGTCCCAATCCTATACGAGTCTAAGTCGGTTCACTTTTTTTTTATATAGAGTGCCGACACAGAAAAACTAACGAAAGAAATACTAACGGACTCCAAAAATTCCGAAATAAATTTTCACCGTCCTATAATAATATTTAGGACAAAGTGAACATTCTTCCCGAACCTAAATGCAATTTTGAAAAATGCGCATTTTTCCTATGCAAATAAATTCGCAAATAAATCCAGAAAAATACCAAAAGTGATTTTAACATTTTTCCTCCAATATTTCTGTTATTTTGGAGAAGTCATATTATCTCCGCTCATATTGAAAAATAATTAGAATCACACTGTCCTCGTACCGGTATTCGAGCGAACTCAAATACGAAAACGGTAAATTCGCAACTCTCTCCGTAGGTCCTTGAGTTGCTTAGAATTTCGAGGAACGCCACAACAAAATGCAAAAAACATGAAATGCAAATTATGATCTATGTATAACATTCCAAATTGAAAATTTGGGATGTTACAAACCTAGCCCCCTTAGAATGAATCTCGCCCTCGAGATTCGACTTGGCTAGAGAACATGTGTGAGTGGTCTTTGCGTAGACCATCTTCTCGTTCCCAGGTGGCTTCTTCCTCGGTGTGGTGACTCCACTGAACTTTGCAAAACTTGATAACCTTACTACAAGTGACTCTGCTCGAAAATTCGAGAATCTTAACAGGCTTCTCCTCGTAAGTCAGATCACTGTCCAACTGAATTGCTTCCAGGGGTACTATGTCCCTAAGCGGTATATCGGCCTTCTCCACATGGCACTTCTTAAGCTGCGAAACGTGAAACACGTCGTGCACTCCTGACAATCCTTCAGGCAATTCCAACTTATAGGCAACCTCTCCCATGCGTTCCAAAACACGGTAAGGTCCCACAAATCTCGGGGCTAACTTCCCTTTAACTCCGAAACGTTTAACTCCTCGCAGAGGCGGTACTCTCAAGTACGCTCTATCTCCGATCTCATAGGCTATCTCCTTGCGCTTCGAGTCTGCATAACTCTTCTGCCTAGACTGAGCTACCTTCAGTCTATCTCGAATTAACTTCACCTTCTCCTCAGACTCTTTGATTAAGTCTGGTCCAAACAACTGTCGGTCTCCAACTTCATCCCACATCAACGGTGTTCGGCATCTCCTTCCATACAATGCCTCGAACGGTGCCATCTTCAAACTGGCTTGGTAACTGTTGTTGTATGAGAACTCCGCGTAGGGCAAGTTGTCATCCCAACTAGATCCATAATCTAATGCACAGGCTCTCAACATATCTTCCAAAATCTGATTGACTCTCTCCGCCTGTCCATCTGTCTGCGGATGAAAAGCTGTTCTAAACTCTAGTCTGGTACCCAAAGTTTCATGTAACTGATTCCAGAACTTTGAGGTAAACTGGGTTCCTCTGTCTGATACGATGCTCCTGGGAACTCCATGCAGACATACAATTCTGGTCATGTATATCTTTGCCAACTTTGCACTGGTGTATGTGGTTTTCACAGGGATAAAGTGGGCTACCTTTGTCAATCGGTCCACTACTACCTAGATTGAATCATATCCTGCTTTGGTCCTGGGCAATCTGGTGATGAAATCCATGCCAAGCTTCTCCCACTTCCATTCGGGTATTGGCATAGGTTGTAACAATCCGGCTGGCTTCTGATGTTCTGCCTTTACTCTCTGACATACATCGCACACTGCTACATACTCCGCGATATCTTTCTTCATACCGGTCCACCAGAAAATGTCCTTCAAATCCAAATACATCTTAGTATTTCCTGGGTGAATCGAGTATGGTGAATCATGGGCCTCCGGTAGAATCAACTTTCTGATCTCCGGGTTATTTGGCACATAAACGCGGTCCTCAAACCATAAGGTGTCGTGTTCATCCTCACGGAAATCTTTAGCTCTTCCTTCGCTCATCCTCTCCTTTATAGAGACAACCTCCTTGTCAGTTTTCTGAGCTTCTCTGATTTTATCCATCAGGGTAGACTGGATTTCTAGTGTTGCTACATAGCCTCTCGGAACTATCTCCAAACGTAGTTCTCGTAGGTCCTCGGCTAACTCCTTTGGAAATTTCTCCATCATTAGGGTATTGACATGGCTCTTACGGCTTAGCGCATCGGCTACTACGTTCGCCTTTCCGGGATGACAATGCAATCTCATGTCATAATCCTTAATGAGTTCCAGCCATCTCCTTTGCCTAAGATTCAGCTCCTTCTGAGTGAATATATACTTCAAAATCTTGTGATCTGTATATACTTCACAATGGTTTCCAATAAGAAAATGTCTCCACGTCTTCAATGCATTCACTACGGCTGCTAACTCCAAATCATGGGTGGCATAGTTTAGCTCATGAGGTTTTAGCTGTCGTGAAGCATACGAAACAACTCTTCCTTCCTGCATAAGAACAACTCCAAGTCCTCGGCGTGAAGCGTCGCAGTATACCTCGTAATCCTTATGTTGATCTGGCAGAATCAACACAGGGGATGAGACCAAACGTTTCTTTAATTCCTGGAAACTGGCCTCACATTCTTCGGTCCAACTGAACTTGGTGTCCTTCTTTAACAACTCCGTCATTGGCTTTGCAATCCTCGAGAAATTCTAAATAAATCTTCGGTAGTATCCTGCGAGTCCAAGAAAACTCCGGATCTCTCCAACTGTTGTTGGTGCTTCACAATGGGTCACAGTGTCCACCTTAGTGGGATCTACTGCTATTCCTTCTCCAGATATAACGTGTCCGAGAAATCCGACTTCCTTCAACCAAAACTCGCATTTGCTAAACTTGACATATAGCTGATGTTCTCTGAGCTTCTCCAATACCAAACGCAAATGCTCTGCATGCTCCTCTTCATCCTTCGAGAAGATCAAAATATCATCTATGAACACTACGACGAACTTATCCAAATACTCCATAAACACTTTGTTCACCAGGTTCATAAAGTATGCCGGTGCGTTCGTCAGACCAAACAACATAACGGTATACTCGTACAACCCATACCTAGTGGTAAAGGCCGTCTTAGGTATATCCTGCTCTCGGATCTTCAATTGGTGGTACCCTGATCGCAGATCGATCTTGGAAAATATCTTAGCTCCTTGCAACCTGTCGAACAGATCGTTGATCATTGGCAATGGGTACTTGTTCTTGATCGTTACTTCGTTCAGTCCTCGGTAATCAACAACCATTCTTAACGATCCATCCTTTTTCTCCACTAAATGTACTGGTGAACCCCAAGGCGAAGAACTTGGGCGTATGAATCCTTTATCCAGTAACTCCTTAATCTGCTTCTTAATTTCCTCCAAATCCTTTGCGGGCATCCTATATGGTCTCTTAGAAATTGGCCCGATGCCTGGCAAAAGTTCAATCAAAAACTCTATATCTCTATCCGGTGGCTTTCCTGGCAGTTCTTCTGGAAACACATCTGGATAATCCTTCACTACTGGCACTTCCTCCTGAACAACTCTTGATAGGGAATTTAACCTGTTCCTCTTTGACTCATGCCGGGATACATACTTGATCCTTCCTCCTTTTGGCGTAGTAAGCAAAATGGTCTTACTGGCACATTCAATATTCCCTTCATACTTAGTTAACCAATCCATGCCTAATATCACATCCAGTCCTTGAGATTCCAATACTATTAGGTCCGAAGGGAAAATGTAATTACCAATCCTCAAGGGCAACTGATCGCACCATGACTTAGCCATATACTTCGCTCCTGGTGAGGTTACTAACATGGGCGATCTAAGGGCTTGGGTCGGCATCTTATACTTATCCACGAATCCCCTTGAAATATATGAATGCGATGCACCGGTATAAAAAAGAACGAGTGCAGTAAAGGACTTAACTAAGAACTTACCTATAACCGCATCTGGTTGCTCCTCTACCTCCTCCACGGTCACGTGGTTCACTTGTCCTTTGTTGAACGGGTTGGGCTTCTTCCTGGCGCTTCCATTGCCATTCCCATTCTTAACTTCTGGGCATTCATTGGCATAATGTCCATTCTTCCCGCACTTGTAACAAGTGACATGGCTGAAATCCCTCTTGGTGGGTGTGGACGGTGTAGGGCGGTTCTGGTTTCCATTGGCTCCATTTCTATTTCCATTCCCATTCTTGGTGCCATTGTGATTGTGCGAGCTACCTCCTCCATGGGTATGCTGAAACTGTCCTACCGCTTTAGGGGTAAAACGAGGTTTCTGCTGAGCTCCAGAATTATACTTTCCTTGCCCATACTTCCTCTTGCGACTTTCAATCTGTTGATGCTTCCTTTCAATCATTAGGGCGCAGTCAACCAACTCCTGGTATTTATTGAAAGTTGCCACCATCAACTGTACACTCATCACATCATTCAGCCCTTCCATGAATCTCTCCTGCTTTTTGGCATCTGTGGCCACATCATCTGGGGCATAACGAGATAGGGTACTAAACTCATCCACGTACTGGACCACAGTACGATTGCCTTGGCGCAAATTGCGAAACTCCTGCTTCTTCATACTCATTGCTCTAGTTGAGACATGGGCGGTACGAAAAGCTTGCTGAAACTGATCCCAAGTCACATTGGCTATGGGGTAAGTGGCTGTGTAATTTTTCCAGCATGCCGTGGCTGGTCCAGACAACTGGTGTGCGGAAAATCGCACCTTCTCAGCATCCCAGCAACTGGCGGTGGTCAAATCCCTTCCAATCTTGCGTAGCCAGTCATCAGCCACTATTGGTTCGATGCTGCTAGCAAACACGGGTGGTTGCAACCTTAAGAAACGTGTCAGGTTGTCCACAGGTGGTGGTGGTGGAGGGTTGTTGTTGTTGTTCTGGTTGTTCTGAGTGTTCTGGACAAGAAGTTGCATCAGGGTGTTCTGCTGCTGGATCAACTGGGTGAGCTCAGGGGGAAACTCAAATTCACATCTTGGAGGCATCTGATGGGTGTAGAGGAAAGATATTAGAATAGAAAAGAGGTCTAAGGGGAAATTCACTACCTATATGCACATGAGACAAACACAATCATATCACACCAATCAATTTCAAGCAAGATCTTACAAATCTAACGATCGTTACAAAGTGTTCTAAAACTAATATACGGGATACACTACTAGTCTCAGGGTGGTCATCTAGAAATATTGATCGGCAGAGGATTCCATGATATCTGCTCCAGCTTCATCTTCATAGTCTTCGTCCTTGCTATCATCAGCTTCCGAATCTATGTCGTCTATGATGATATAATCTTTCGGTGGAATCTCTTTGGGTTCTTCTTCCTCGTCTTCTTCTTCCATGAGTATTCCTAACTTCCGTGTCAAGTCATCATTCTTCTCCACAAGTATTAGCATCTCCTCCTCATATCCGTCGCGTGTAGACTTGAGTTCTTCCTCTAGCTCCAAATTCCTATTTAGGGCCTTCTTCAAATCTATCATCCCTGCACACATCTGGTGCTCCTGGCGACGAATGTGATGGTTCAACTCCTGGATGAATGCATCAATGGATCTATCCTTCCGGGTGCTGATCATATCCCAATTCTCATCGCGACATCCACAAATCTCGTAGATGGTGTCCTTTAGCTCCTGCTTGTAGACTTCTCCGATCCTTCCCATAGCGATGTGGGCTGCCATGCTCTTGCCTAGGGTCTATGTAGGCGCATTGAAAGAAAATGCTATGAGTGAGGTGACGGGTGCGAACGTCCTTCCTGGAACTTGGGCTTGAATCAACCAACGCTCCTCCTCAGGTAGAGTGGCATTGTAGGTTCCGGTGAAACTTGGTAGTCCAATGTTTAGATATCTTGTGACTTCCTTCAGGTGTCGTCCAAATGGTCTATCATCATCCGGTTGCATGAACTTGTTCTTTGCATCCACCATCCTAAAGAGTAGAAAAGACGAGGAGTCAGAAAGAGAAGAGTGAATAGTGCTCTAGGGCTTTAGCTTAGTGGTCGTGTCCTACAGTCAGCGTGTGCTCTGATACCATCTTGTAGCAACTAGACCTCAAACGTTCTGATCTCTATGCATCAGTGTCATCCCTGGATCAGTAATGCTGACACGCACAGTACTTGAAGGATTTATAACGGAGTAGCAATCACACACTTATTACATCGACGGTCCAATGATGAATTTATTACAATAAATATGGCTGACGGCCATCTAATACGATAACAGCGGAAGGCTTGGAAGATAAGTGAGTCCATCAACTCCAGCGGCATCACTGAGTATAGAACAACGACCTAAAAGGCATCTTACTCGTCGTCTGAAAAGTCTGCAACATGAAACGTTGCAGCCCGAAAACGGGTCAGCACATGGAATATGCTGGCAAGGTAACACAAGAGAGCAATGAAAGTAAAGCTATACTATATGCAATATGGCTGGTGGAAAGCTCTATGGTTACAGTTTTTGCGTAAAGCCAATTTTCCCTAGTTCAAAGGAATAGATTTTAATTACCTATCATGGTAGGTGAAACATCGTTGAGAAGATAGACATCCTCTCAACCCCAATTAAAATAATCATTAAACCCAACAATATTAAGTTAAAAGTAACATGATGAGATTCACATGAAAATCCAAGTACTAGATACTCAAGACGTCCATAACCGGGGACACGGCTAATCATGATCAGTTTGTACACTCTGCAGAGGTTTGTGCACTTTTCCCACAAGACTTGATCGCCTCCGTTTGGTTTCTCGCACTGCATGGTGTTTGAGAAACGGATGACCGAGATATAGTCTTTCAGAAGCGCTAGCACCTTACGATCGGTCGTACCGTACCAACCTACATCCCCTACATCTACTAGTCCACCACTGTAAGAGTTCGCACGACTTACTCATACTATGCTAGAGCCCATAATAGCATTGTGGCTGCACACGGAAGTTTCTAGTATGAATAATCTCATGATCCCTTTGAGCCTGGGTGGCGGTCCAAAAGAAAAACAGGCAATCACTGGAATACCCAGATGCCTCAATCCACCCAGATGTGTATTAATGTTGCCACCTTAAGTTGAACTATAAATTAACAAACTCACATCTGTCATGGATTTCACTCAGCAAATCCATGTCTACAAGCATAGCATGTCCTAACAGCAAACGTAGAAGTAACTCCCAAAGGTTTGATTGTAGTGCAGGTAATAGGTACTACCTCAATCTACTTCCCAATCCCACAAGTTAATTGATCCTACTCATGCAATGTGTGAGGGTTGGACTAATGCAATGAAAACTGGGTAATTTGAAAGTATGATCAAAGTGTTACTCGCCTTGCTGATGATCCGCAAAACCTAGAGACTCAAAGTAGCAAGCAGCGCACTCCGGGTACTCTATCGCAATCAAACAAGCATACAATAAGTACTTAACTAATGCACGGGTAAAACTCAAATAAGAGATCTAACCAGAAAGTTCAACTTAAGAACTCCGGTTTGCAAAAGGAATCAACTCGAAAGAAGCAACGAAACTCAAACTGCGAAAGAAACGAGCTCCGGTTTGCTAGTTGGCCTAAAGTCAAATTTTACAGTAGCCAAAATCTTGTTCAAGTTGGTTAAACGTAAAGAGGGCATCGAGACGAAAATCTGGGATTTTGAATCACCTGATTCCGACTCTCGAGCGAAAAGAAAAACGAAAAACAAGATCAGGGCAGAAATCACGATCGGAAAAATCGCGGATAAATACCCCGAAAAAGAAAACGGACGAACAGGCTAACGAACGAACGTTCGCTGTCTGCGGCTAATTGACGAAAACCGTTCGTTAAAACGAACGTACGGACGAACGTCCGCTAAATAACTAAACCGACGAAAACCGATCCGATCTAATCTAATAAAAACAGATCTACGTTTTTTTTTAAAAACCGAGCGGTTCTTACTAAAAATAACGGCAACTACCTCGCGAACTCCGGCGGGAACCGGTGCTCCGGCGGCGGCGGTGGTCCGACGGCGGCGGGGGTCGGCGGCGGCGGCGGCTAGCGGTGGCGGGGCGGCTAGCGACGGCGGGCGGCGGCGGCGAACGGCGGCGCGGGCGGCGGCGGCGGCGGCGCTGCGCTGGCGGCGGCGGCGGCAGCAGGCGGCAAGTACGGCGGCGGATAGGGTTTCGCGTGCGCGGCGGCTGGCGGGCTGGCGGGGCGAGGCGGGGCGACTTGGGCCGGCTCTGGCGCTTATAAAGCCGAGAGTCCAAATCCTATACGAGTCTAAGTCGGTTCACTTTTTTTTATATAGAGTCCCGACGCAGAAAAACTAACGAAAGAAATACGAAACGACTCCAAAAATCCCGAAATAAATTTTCACCGTCCTCTAATATTATTTAGGACAAAGTGAACATTTTTCCCGGACCTCAATGCAATTTTGAAAAACGCGCATTTTTCCTATGCAAATAAATTCGCAAATAAATCCAGAAAAATACCAAAAGTGATTTTAACATTTTTCCTCCAATATTTCTGTTATTTTGGAGAAGTCATATTATCTCCGCTCATATTTTGTATTTAGAAATATTTTTAGGAGAGAAAATAATTAGGATCACACTGTCCTCGTACCGGTATTCGAGCGAAACTCAAATACGAAAACGGTAAAATTCCTAACTCTCTCCGTAGGTCCTTGAGTTGCTTAGAATTTTGAGGAACGCCACAACAAAATGCAAAAAGCATGAAATGCAAATTATGATCTATGTATAACATTCCAAATTGAAAATTTGAGATGTTACAATGGGTCTTCTACGGGCCGTAGAATCAATGGGCCTTCTATGGACCGTATGGTCGATTGGCCAAACATGGGCCAATAACAGACCACATTATGGGCCATAAACGGGCTAGACTGGCAGCCGTCTGTTCATGGACCAACCATAATGGGCCTTTAAGAGGCCAGCGAGTATAACGAGCTTAATTCCATTGTCAGACATAACGGGTCGTTAATGGGCCGTATTTGATGACGCTACGAAAACGGCCCAACGGGTAACGGGCCACAAATGGGCTGACTTTAACCATGTGCTGAATTTGGCCCACTAGAGGAAAAGGCCAGTAACGGGCCGTAAGCTACCGAATGCTGCAAATCAGCCCAAGAATAAATGAGCCCTTAAAAGGCCGAAAGATAACACGGGCTGGGAGCGGCTCAATGGAGTAATGGGCCGTAAACGAGTATGAAGCGATATACTGTTCATTATGGGCGAGTTTCACTACGGGCCGTTAATGGGCCAAGAGTTACAAAGGGCCTCATATGGGCCAAAAGACGTCATGGGCCGTACATGGGCCGGAAGTTACAACAGGCTGGAATCATATTGGACGACCCAGATGAAGCTAGTGGGCCGAATTAGGAAATGCCATGATGGGCCGTGAGTTATCAGGCCTAAATGGGCTATATGCAAGAAGGCCGTTAGCAGGCTTTCGATGGGCCGTCCCGTTATCCTTTGACCAAGTCAAACGGGCCGGCCTTTTGACCTGAATGGGCCCCTATTGGGCGGTGCCACATGTCAATGTATCATTGGCGCATCCTGTTCATTGGTTGCTTGACATCTATCCGCACGTGGAGCTGACACGTGGTTCCTTCGGCCAATGAGAAATTTACACGTGGAAAATTCCCATTGGTCCTTGCTGTAAGCGGATTATCGGATCCAAAACCGGACCTGATAGCTCAACGGCGACCCATTACGATGGATGCCATGTGTCGGCTACCCTTGACGAAAGCACTTCCATGACGCGCCATTTATCGTCATGGAAGTGAACACTTCCGTGATGATAATTATGGTATTGTCATGGAACACTTCTACGACAACACAGGTATGACTATCTTGATTCTGTCATAAAATCGTCATGGATGTACATGCATGATAGAAAACGTGACCTACTATGACAAACACTTATTATCATGGGAGTGTTTTTTTGTAGTGTATCTAGATGCATATTATTTGCTATTACGGTTACAGGCTTGTTACAAATTATCTTGCTACCAAACTATATACTACTTACAATTTCAGTGCTTGCAGACATTACGTTGCTGAAAACCACTTGTCATTTCCTTCTGCTCCTCGTTGGGTTCGACACTCTTACTTCTCGAAATGACTACGATTGATCCCCTATACTTGTGGGTCATCACTTACCCCGGGTACTTGAGGTACCGCAGGTCGTGGGTGACACGAAAGCTTCTCGGATCTTGTGGGTAAAGTGTGCAACCTCTGCAGAGTGTAAAACTATTCGAATAGCTGTGTCCACGGTCAAGGACAGTTGGATAACTGCTCTTAGGCTACGTCCATTGCTTACAAAACCTGGTGCGTGTCTGAGGCAAACAACATGGTTTGGTAATATTGTTGGTATGATTTGTGAGGAAGTCACGATTAGCTTGAGCATGAGTTGTTCATAACTCTTTCTCGATGTTGATGTCTGTAACCTCCTGATACATGTTTCTGACGCATTCATGTCCGTGATAAATGTTGATCGTACTTGCAAGAGAAAAACTAGCTTTGTGCAAAAATGCCAATTTAGCAGTAGAGCCTTGCATAATTATTCTGTTATCACTCTTGGGTTGCTTGCGAGTACATTCAAAGTACTCATTGGCTTGCCACTGGTTATTTTATTAGCCAGGCATGAAAGAACATCAGTAATATGAAGATTTCTTTGGTGACGAACATGTGAGCTAAGACGTTTCCCAGTCAGAATGCCTGTAGGGTTAAGGCAGATCGCATGGGTCCAAATTGTCACTAAAGATTTCCGCTGCAATGATATACTCAAGACTTGACCATAATGGTCCTACTTGTGTAAGACGGTATGTACGGATGTAAGACTCTTGTTATTCTACTTCTGTGTGTTCAATGAGCATTGGTCTCTGGGATCACTATACACATGCATTTGGTGATCACGACTTATGAGTCAGGGTCCCCACAGAGTTGGTATCAGCGCCATCCTAACTGTAGGAAGCCTTAGTAAGCATGGTCGTTAGTTAGGGTAAAACTATTTCCAAAACTATCACTAATTTTGAAAAACTATCTATACTTCTCTTCCCTTCTAAGTTTGTCAAAAAACTAAGATATATTTTCCTTATTGATATCTTCCCCTTCAAAACTGTTTGAAACGGTTGCTAGTGCCCTTATACCAATGACCATTGGATTCCTTGTAATCCTTGTGGATAACCCAGAAGGAACACACCTTGCTAGTAATTCACCCACGTCTTCTGAACACAAGTTTGGTGACACCACGACAAGATGATACCAACAAAAGATACCTTCTCAAGGAATGAGGACGTCAAGACTCAGAAGATGGTGACATCCTCGACACTGCCCCAAAATGATGGAACCTTAGCCTGCAATTATCAGGGCATAGGATATGCCAGGTCATGATATTCATCGCTAATAGAGTAACCATGTCACTACTATTGCTGTATCGGCAACCACTGGTGGATGAGAACCTCGCCATTTGGTCCGCCTCAATATAGTGAGCAGGAAAACCTATCATTGCAAAAAGGATTGCTTACATAGAACCCTTGATGCCTTAGGAGGCAAAAGGGATCGTCATGATTAAGAAGACAATAGAAGACCGAGTCAATGCCAACTAGGAGGAACCACCTTCACACCGTGTGCTCATCAGGCGAGAAGTTGATGACGATTCTTCAGGCTCAAGCCAGATTGTTTCATCAAACAACTACGAGAGCCGTAGCGACACCCGAGGAAAACCCACAAGACTGCACGAGGCACAGAGCAAAGCATGACTACTGAGTCCGAGAACCCCTAGGGTAGGATGAGTCGTGTACCCCCTATGCGCAGTCGAGTCCATGTGATGGTTCGAATAGAACCACGATTGTGTGTTGCTTGTTTTTATTTGTTTGTGTTTCGATATCAGTTGCCCTTTTGCCCTAGGAAACAAGTACGCGACTATATCACCTTCCTTATCTTAATGCTTGTGTTTGGCTCTTTTGGCACTTGTTTGTTTGCACATGCACTATAGAACCCCCTTAGGCATTACCCATCTATGTTACTTTTCTCTCTCATCTCTCTCATCAACTGAAGACTGGCAAGATAAGATACACCAAGGATTCAACTTCGGCAACCAACTAGCACTGAAGACTTTTGCTACAACCTCCTCGACCAAGTGCAACCCCATAGAGTTATGTTTACCACTCAAGATTAGAATCCCATCCCTAGACCATTTGAGACTTCACAAGATACCCCAACTCGAATCCTTAACCCATAGAATAGCAAGAGACCAGTTAAGCCTCCGTAACCTTGCACATCACTGGGTTCATTATGGAACTAGTGAACATAGTGAACGAGCACATTATCATCTTAAGTGTAATGCCCAGGATGGGACTATACCTCCTACGTGTCGAGGCACGACTTAAAGGTATAAGCCCATTCTGGAATGATCTCAAGTTTGGTATCTTTGCACGACTCATGTAAAAGAGGGATGAAATTGCAAAAGGATATAGTTGGCTTACACTCGCCACTTCACACAATACATTACATAAGAAAAACATCATTCAAAACATCACAAACCGACTACGGGCGAAGATCCAAAAGAAATATACCAAAAACATAAAGCCACAGGTCCGAATCGCCCCTAGTAGAAACCACTACTGATCGTCGAAAACGTCACAAGCATACGGCCTCTCTCTTCATCGAGCTCCCAGCGAAGTACTTGAACCAGCTCCTGCATCAAACTCGGCTGAACCTGCATCTGGTGTTGTAGTATCTGTGAGCCACGAGGACTCAACAATCCCATAACCATGGGTATCAAGACTAGCAAAGCTTTATGGGTAGGAAGAGGTAAAGTGGTGAGGTTGCAGCAGCGGCTAAGCATAATATGGTGGCTAACTTACGAGTACAAGAATAAGATGAGCATCTATGCAAACGGTCGCAACTAGTAGTGATCGCTAAAGATCCTGAACTACTTACGAGTCAAACATAACCCCATCGTGTTCTCTTCTCAAAGTGAAAAGAGACAGTCACGGTTACTCACACAGTTGTGTGTTTTACTCGGATCCTCTGTCAAGTTTTCTACAACCGGACATTAACAAATTCCAATCTGCCACATAACCGCGGGCACGGCTTTCGAAAGATCATAACCCTGCAGGGGTGTCCCAACTTAGCCCATCACAAGCTCTCACGATTAGCTGAAGTGATAAATATAATATCATCACCCCTTATCTTGGGAAATCCGATCAGGCTCGGCTTCCCGGTGCACAAGACATTTCGACAATGGTAAAACAAGTGCAGCAAGACCTCCCGGCGTGCCGACACCCTGATAGTAGCTGCGCGTATCTCGTCTCAGGCCACGTCCGGATGAGCAGTACGTACAGCAACCGAAGACCCCAGATAACTGGGTTGCACCGCAAGTGGCTCTAGTTTGGGACCAACACCATCAGCACTGTCCCCCCTATTATGTAAAATTAAGAACCCGGGGACATGACCCCCTATGCAATTAATTAATTAATTAAGTTGTTATTATGAGCAAATTAAAACCAATGTTGGGCCTTGCTGGAGGAGTTTTATTCAAAGTCGAACTGTCAAGGGGTCCCCATCCACCCATCATGTAAGGAACGCAAAATCAAGGAACATAATGCTGGTTTATCGGCGCCTAAGGTGGCATGAGTGGAACAAAACACCGAGCAAAAGGCCAAGCCTTCCACCCATGCCCAGTATATAGGTGTGTTAATAATAATTATAGATATTGTGATATTCCAACAACAAGTTCCCTCCTGGAACGATTTTCATCTTCACCTGCAACTAGCAACGCTATAAGTGGGGCTGAGCAAGCGGGTAACATAGCCAAACAATGGTTTGCTAGGAAGGTGTCAAAGGTTAGAGGTTTCATGGCAACAAGGAGTGGCTGACATAAAAGATGGGTAGCGCGACATGTAACGATAGCATCGAGAAAACTAAGCATGGCAATGGTAGTAAAGGTATCCAAGGGTATGATCATCTTGCCTGGGATTCCACAAGGAAGACGAACGGATCCATGAAGTAGACGGAGCAACATAGTCGAGCGAATCCTCACAACTCCGGAACGAAACCGAAGCTAACAAGGGAAGCAACCGGAAAGAAGCAAACAACACGGTAAACATACAAGCATAAACATGGCATACGATGCACATCCAAGTATGATGCATGTCCGGTTTAATTAAGCATGGCATGGCAATGTGCACAAACAAAACTACAAGTTAAGTGGAGCTCAATATGCAACGAGTTGCATATTGACGAAACACCACATGTTATTTATTTATTTGACTCTCGTTTATTTACAAGACAAGATTAAATGTTTGTTAACATGGCAAGAGGTGAAGCAAGAGCAAACTACCTATTTAGGCAAGTTTAAATGAGGCCGGAAATAACAACAATAATTCCGGAAAATCCCCATGAGCATGTTTAGCAATTCTTAAAGCAAACAACATTTTAAACATAATGTTGTTAACATGATGCGGATGACATGCTCAAGTTTTATGCAATTTTTATTAAAAGTTAACATGAAGAGATATGAAGTATTGTCACCGTGGTGGAAGAAAAGGGTGCCACGGCAACGATCCGAAAATGATGCAACAGCAACATATCGGTTCTGGTAACTCATTGAGAGACCGGTGCAAAAGATGACGGAGAGCGAGCAGAACAAGATGAAAGGTGGGGTGATCCCGTCACCGGGTTCCCACGAGTCGGCGACGAGGCAACCGAGGAGCATGACAAAGGACGAAACGGGAACAGTGCACACAAGGGAAACAACTCATACAACACATGCATTCCACGGGTCATCGTCTCGGGTTATACCTTCGGAACATTCATTCTCGAAGCGGTTCGAGTCGTCGAGGGACGTAGTGGAAGTAGACGTTCTCGAGGCGGTCGTTGTCGAAGTTGTACATGTACGTTTCAGAGAGGTACTTGATGAATCCAACATCTTCGGGGCGACGGTAGTTGTTCACTCGATGGCCTTCGGCGACGGTAGTCGTACACGGTTCGTAGGCGTTCGGGTATCCGTAGATGTACTTGTTTCACCTCCGGGCATAGTCGACCTTGGCGTTTCCGAAGGGGTACTTGCCGTAGGGGTACTTGGCGAACAACGGTCATCGTGGTACTCGTTCATGTAGTAGTCGTACACGTGTGGTAGTCGAACTTGATGGATCCGAGGGCTCCGAGAATGCGTCGTGGTACTTGTCAAAAACAACATCGGAGGTAGTCGTACATGAAGAGGAACTTGGCGGATCCAGTTGTCGCGGTACTTGACCTCCGAGGTCCTGGGATAAACAACAACAGCAACAAAAAAAGGAGATGGGCTGCGGGGTGCTCGTCTCCCGCACAGCTCGGGCGTGAGAGAGGTCGATGAGGCACACGCGGGGCAGCAGCCTCGCTGGAGGTCGCTCGGGGCGACGAGGGGAAAACACGGCTGCTGGCTGCGCGGCTTGAGGACAGGGAGGACGGGGCGCCAGGGAGCTGCTCGAGGGGGCTGCTCGAGGGCTCGGCGCACTGGACGAGGCAGGGACCTGGGCGCACTGGAGACGAGGCCTAGGCGGCGACGGTGCTGCCTGGCCGAGGCTGGAGGCGAGGCAGGGGCGAGCTAGAGGACGGGGCGCGCCGGGCTGCGGCCTTGGCGACGGACGGCGCGTCCGAAGGAGGAGGCGAGCGGCTGCGGCCTTGGCGGGCCGGGGGCCGGCGCGAGGTGCGGAGGAGGCCGGAGGCGAGGAGGCGCGCGGTGAGAGGGAGAGAAGGATCGAAGGGAAAAAGAAAGGTGCGGGCGATGGGGACGATGGGAAACGGGCTGCGAGGGAGAGCGAGGGGATGCTGGCGGTGGGGGTGCGGGAGAACGAGGGGAGAGATGGGGTCTAGATAGGGTTCGGTTGGCTGGGCCGTGGAGGCCAGATGGGCCGGCGGCTGGCCTGGCTGTTGGGCCAGCTGCGGCTGGGATGGCCTAGAGGCCTATCTCTCTCTCCTTCTCTATTTCTTTAGCATAAAAAAATAGAGAGGGCTCAAAATTATTAAGAAAAGAGGCCATGAACAAGAAAATAAATGATGGAACATTTTTGTAAGGCTTTAAGGAATATTACCAACCCAACAAAAGTGGTTCCAACAAAAAATAGGGAAGTGCAAACCAAAATGTTTAGCTTGCCTTAAAGGAGTTTGAAAGGAGTCTAGATTTTTAGAGGAGCCTCGATACAACGGAAAAGAATTATAGACAAGGTTTAGAAAGCAAGGAATTGAGAAAGAAAAGGCATGGGGAATATATGCAAGTGTGTTTGGGTTAATTCCAAACAAATGGAATATTTATTTATAATAGCTCCATAATATTAGGAGGATATGTTATAAAGAGAAGTCATCCTTCCCTCGATTTAAATGGATCGAAGATCCACACGATTTATTTAAGTTGAGATGCAAGATTAATGACATGATGGCATGATGCAATGCAAAATAAATAACACAAGCACAAATGAAACACACGGTAGAATCCGGAACATCTGGAATCTCTGGAATCTTCTGGGACGTCGGTCTTCGGGCGTCACAACTCTCCCACACTAACAGAGGATCTCGACCCGAGATCCTAGAGATAGCACCGGGTAGAAACGGAAGAGGAAGAGGTAAAACAAAGTTGCTTCTTTGACAAACGAGTGAAACCAAAGAACCTTGAGAGGTTAAACAAGTTGAAAGAAGAATACAACGGCGATGAACGAATATGAAAACTCCATTTGAAAGGAGGAACAAGGAACATTATGCGAACCTTGTAGGTTAAAAGACATGAAACAAGAGCTTACATACCAAAAGAATATGAACTGGAACGGTATAGCCAAGGAATAAGAATGGCATAATTCGGACAGCACTCCGACTGAAAATGGAAGGAATTAACATGAACTTGAGGAGATGAGATGATACTTGATGAAATGAACAACATACTGCCTCTGAAACAATTGAAAAATGGCACAAGGGGTAAGAAGGATTCAGACAACACTCCGGTTGAAAAGATAGGCAGAACTTGATAAGATGAGGGAACTTGAATGAAGAATACAACACTCCAGTTAAATCATAAGCAAGGAAAAGAACAAGATCTCGATAAAACGAGATGCTGGTTTAGAGAGATCATCATCACAATGCCTCCGGAATGGAAGAATATATGCTAGGTCGTTTGAAAGAAAAGAACGGAGAAGAAAATGACAACTTCTCCCACGAATGAATTTGAAAGAGCATCCTTACAACGAAGGGTTGAACAGAATTGTTGGAATTCAACAACGAAAGAATAAGCTTGATGTCGGCTTATGGAAAACATCTCAAAATTAAGAGGTGACAACCAGCCACTTACGAAAACATTTGATTGGATTGATATCAACAAGGAGACGCTAAACTTATTTCACCGGAATGATAAATGAAGAACTTGGGTCATTTACAAGCACCATACTTAGCAACAATCCTTAGGGAAAGTTTTTAGGTGAATTATAACCCAAGATAAGTCCAACGAATAATTAAAGGGTTGAAAAGATCTCGTGAACAAGGAAAATGATGGTTTTAAATATCTCATTCCTGACAACTTGTGAATCATGAAACATGAAGGGAAATTGTCAAAATGACATACCACCATCTGAAAAGATAAGGTAGAAAGAATTGCAATTGGAAAGCATGATGAAGAATGCTTGAGCTCCAACAAGAATCTTGATGAAAACTTCGAGGATGAATTAAATGATGATGAACCACCATGAGAACTCCGGTAATGAAAGCATGAGAAGTGAAAGATGAAAAGAATAAGATTCAAGGCCTACGATGAATTAGATGGAGCTTTGGAATGATATAATAGAAATAACTTGGAGCTCCGGAAAACAAGATGAAGAACTTAGGACCGAGAATATGATATGATGAACAAACTCCGGAAAAGAGATTAGTCACTCGAGTAAATAAGAATAAGATTTACTATATGCTTATCCTTCATCAAATTAAATTGATGACCAGCAATGGATTTGGCATACTACTTATTCTCATTGCAAAGAATTAAAGAGAGATCTCGCACAATCTTGAGTAAATCTTCAACGAACCACCGGTAGGATTGTGAAAGAACAAATGAATTAAAACTATAACAACGGAAGGGTAATCTTGAAAGAACCATCGTAAAAATATGGAGACGAATAAAGAGGCATCAATGAAGAATAGTTGGAGGTCGAAGTTGAAAACTTAGAACGAAGAAATCTTCTGAAATGATGGCCTTCGGAGGATCACAATGGAAAGAATCCATGAAAAGCTTCGGAAGGGTATAAAAGAATTCCTCACAATCGGAACAATAATGAGGATGGCAAGAAGCTAGAACCACGAATCTTGGAAGAACGGATAAGGATTCAAGAGGAACTCGTCTTCAGGTCTTCAAAAACTGAGAAGACGATGAGATACACCACCATGAATTGTATAGGCACTCCGTAATGAAGAATTAAAAGGTTGAACCAATGATGAAAAAGAATTTGAAAGCGGTCTTGGAGAAGGACTATGACTGATGGGATTCAGACTTACGTCACACTTTGAAAAGAATTTGAGTATATCTTCGGAAAAAATTGGAAGAGTCAGGTAAGATCCTGGAGAAAGACCTATGGGTTAGGGCCCACTCAAAAGAAATCACCGTTGAAAAAAAAGATTGCTGAAGAGATATTGCACCGGTTGAATTAAATGGCTTGAGTAAGATGATAAACCTTAAAATAGCTTGAACGGATTAAGAGTGGAATTACGAATCTTCTGAGATATCTTCAACACTCCGGATATGAATAAAGAGATGTGAAGAAATAAGAGAGCCTTCGGATAAGAAATTTCAACATGTGAAAACATGTGAAACAAAAGGAAGATATATGATCAACACCGAAGCTTGAATTTATTCCACCGGAGAATTTGAGAACAAAAGAATGATGAACTTGAAGCTCTTGAGCATCTTCACGATAAATCACCGGATAAGAACATTGAAGGAAATGAATGAAGAAATATCACATGAATAAAATGGATATTTCGTCTGAGAATTTATGGCTCCGAGAAGAAGAAGGGTGGGAGGGTGGGGAAACAAAGACAACTTGGGATGAATGAAATAGACAAATCGTCAGAATTCTCAACGGCGTCCGTATGGAATAACTTGAAGAGAAGGCACACTGGTTGAAAAGGATTAACATGAAGATCTCGATGGTTAATAAGGACTAGCACTCCCATAGAAATATGAGAACACCGATTAGGAAAGGTATGGAATCAACATTTGACATCGAAGCAACTCGAATACCAGAACCAAAACAAAAACAAAGGATAGATATGTTGCAACATAATCTTCACAATATCATCTGAACAGAAAATTGAACGAATGAATTCCGTAGGTACATCAACTTGTCGAGAAGCCACTTGGAGAACAAAAGGTAAATAAAAGCAACAAGGAGCAGATAGAACAAATACAAGATAGAAGCTTCGTTCGACATATTCGTGCTGAAAGCTCATGGAACGTGTCACAAAAGGGTTTTGCAATCCCCGGATCAGCATAGCCAAGGACCCTTTAAGATGCAACTCCCAATCGGAACAAGCCCATAAAACCACTTCACTCAATGTAGAACCCCGAACTCCATATCATGCACTCGTTGGAAGAATGCCTAGAACTACTAGATGAACCCACCTATTAATTTTCGAAAGTTTCCAGTTATGCAATCAGGTGTTGGGGATACAGGGGAAGCATCGCGCACTCAACTCTAATCCTACATCCAGCTGTATCCATCCTTCAACACATAACCAGTTATTTCCGGAAACCGTTTACCTCGGACCTTCGGAACACATCTACTATACAAGCTATGGCAATACTCCCGAACTACCTCCCCGGTACTGGGTGATGTCGGGGTTATCTTGCCACTAACCGTATAGGAGAGTTTACGATGTCGGCCGTCTTAAATATTCTAGAACTGATGCGATGGATTTGTGACGACAACACCTCGGAGCTCAACTCCCCGGGACACTGCCACAACCCCTAATGATAGGAGGCATCGAGAACAATGTTCTCGTCACAAAGTCATCGTAACAATCCAAACAATACTCGCGTGATCCTAAAAAAAATTTGGTGCATTTTTGAGAGTAGAAGAGATAAGAGTAATCATCAGGAGTCCTCACTAGAGTGAAAAGAGATGAGGAGCAAAAGAAATCCTACTCTCCGATATATATATAGGACTCAAAACATTTTCAAGTGTGTGCCTAGACTCAACCGTCAACGATTCGATCAATCGGTGGGGGCTCCTAGGTCGGAGAAGGCTCTGATACCAACTTGAGATCATTCCAGAATGGGCTTATACCTTTAAGTCGTGCCTCGACACGTAGGAGGTATAGTCCCATCCTGGGCATTACATTAATATAGCACCAAAGCTGGTGATGCCATAGGGAATACCAATTTGAGGATATAGGAATAGAGAGCAAATGACTTGATGAGGCTATACTAGTAACCTTGAGGAAATATCTGAGACTCTTTGGTGGGTTATGATGCTTTCGTGTTGGTAGATGGACTTGGTGGGATCATGATAATAGAGTAGCATAACTTTCATTACCCCTAAGTAAATTGGACTTTGTAGGACAATTATGATCGCAAGCTAAATTCTTGGAAGTGTAAAAGGTTGACTTAACCAGGGGATATTGATAGGAGATAATTGACACTACGATAATGACTTGGGGGGAACATGTGGGAATTCTCGTTGGACATGCGATTCAGATTTAAATAGGTGATCCTTGTGGAGTATAGGTGTTGAGTAAGTCTACATGGTTCAGAGTAAATTGGATGTAGACCGGTGATCTCGATCATGATACCATGTTTCTTGGTGGATGATAAACTAGGATATTAGATTAATTGTCGGAGTTGATCAGGGATCTATATGAGCTTGACATTGGAGTTTATTAGATTGCTATACTGGGGATTGGTGGAATGACTATACTAGGGATAGCCTTTCAAGGATTTGGGAGTTATAGGGACTTTAGAAGATCATGTGGAACACCACATGCATTGGATTTGTAGAATTAATGAACTATGTAGTGATCGATGGAAGTTAATGGGCCATTGGAGTTGATACATAGGAAGGCAACAAGATCTTAGATTGGAATACGACGTGTTTCCTTAGGATAGAGATGCACTATCTTGGACCTTGGAAGGATAGGTTGAGAACTTGGGTTTTCATGTTTAATTCATGCTTAGCAGTTGTATGTTCTACCCATGGATTTTTACAAGAGGATAACCATACTTATGAGTTTGGGGATAGTTGACATGTATGATTTTGTTCGACCTCCTCTTGGATTTTATTGGAAGACTAGGTAGAACAATTGGCATCTCAGAAACTGTGCTGAAGGATAAGATGATAAATGTTCACTCGCACACTAGAATCCTTGAAACCCTTAAGTCCTACCAAGCCACAACATGGTTAGACCATGACCATGGGCTTTGGCTCTAGGTCGAGAAGACCTTAGCCAATACTCAACCACCACCAATACCCCAACCTACTTTACGTACCACGTAGACTTCATGGAATACTTAGACAAGTTAGTTGTCATCTTTATTTGGTGACATACTTGCCTACCCGAAGACGGAAGAAGAGCCGTTCAGCTGGTTAGAGGACATTTGAAGACCGCCATGTCAAGAAGGAAGAACTAGAACAACCACCATCATCAAGAAGTGAACTTCCGCGTGGAAGGCCATGTGTATCTACAAGCCTCCCCTCTCGAAGGAATCGAGCATTTCCATGTCAAAGGAAGACCCACTCCAAGATTTATCGAACCCCCTCAAGATCACTGTAAGACAAATATCGGTTAGAATTTCCACTAGAGTCATCTGTTGTGCACAACGTTTTCCACACGTCATAACCCCGGAAGTGTTTTCAACTTCCTAACAAGCATGATTCCTACAAGGACATCGATCATCGAGCCATTGACCCCTAGCCCGATATGACCTATAGCGAGAAACCCATTGGCAACCGGGATAAAACAGAATGTTATACACGAAGGTACAACACCAAGTACCTCAAGGTTCAATGGAGCACCACACGGAAGCAGAAGCACTATGAGGACATGAACACTACCCCAGATCTAAGTTTTTGTATTCTTTTCCGCGCCTAGTTTGGGAATCTCGGGGACGAGATTCTTGTAAGGGGGGTAGGTCTGTCACACCCTGATTTCCATGCCACAACACTTAAGCTAATAAATCATGATAAAAATGTTGTTTGACAAAAACTTTTGAGTGTTTTGAACTTTGCTTGATTGGATTTTAGTTTGCAGTTTGCAAGTGCTCTAAAAATCAAATAAATCCTCCAAATCTTATACTCCTTCTCCTTGATCCACAACTTTGTCCAGTGATCATGCCATGTGTATACAACAGAATATTATTTTCTTACAACAATAATTTGGCCAAAAATTATTTTCTAAATTAGGGTTTCCAAAACCCCCTAATTTAAGATTTGAACTACAAGTACTTAATTAAGGGTGTGAAAAATCTTTCAAAAATTATATTTGAGTCATATTAGATATAGGACTCCCGAAAACCACAAAAATATTATTTTCAAAGTTATTTTACTATCTTATTTATAGGCTTTTTCTTAAGCCAGAAATGGTCTTTAATAGGTTAAAATTATTTTAATGTTCCTCAAATATTTCAGAAAATTTAGGGAAGCTCAGTGGGCACTTATTGTCCATATATAAGAGTTTCAACATATGGTCAAGCTCAAAATATTGGTCAAATCCATCAAAAACACTTTTTGGACATTTCAAGCTTTTGAAATATCTACAATGAAAATATTTTCTATAAATTCCAGGAAAACTCTAGCATGTCACAAATGCCCTATTTGGTGATCTTGTTAAGTCTCATGTCTTGAAGAACAAGATAACATCACCAAAACCACTCAAAACTATTTCTGCCCATTTTGAAGTTTCAGCAACTTTACATTGCCAAACATTTCCAAATGCTCTCAAACTTGGTACACCTTCTCAAATGGTCTAATCATTCATCTAGACCAGATGGCACAAGTTGGAAAGAAGTATATCTTGATCAAAGTGCCACAAAACCCTCTCTGTCCAGAGCAAAATTTGAACAACTCTTCATTGCCAACCGTCTCTTCTTGATCTCAAATTTTGTGGACATGCTCAAATCTCCAAATGATGACACTACACCAAGTGGTGCATCAAGGAGAAAAGATTTGCATGACTAAATCTTGGAAAATCTATTTCTATTGATTTCCAGGGTTTGCCAAAGTTATATTGGCAACTTTCTTCAAATGGACTCAAAATTTGTGATCAACCATATTTTCATGGGTTATTTTATCCTGTTAATTCTCAAGTCAAGGAGAGTCCATTTTCTTTCCCAAAACAACATCAAACACCTTCTGGCATGTAGCCAAAACCATCATTTGGACCCCTTTTACTATTCTCCTTCTCCCCAAATTTTTACCAGAGCTTCTCCTGATCATCATCTACCTCTAGTAAGGTTTACAAGCCCATGGCTCAATCATTGGTGGGATAAAACCCCCATTTCTCCCCCGGGCCAGCCACTTTTCACTCTCTCTCTCAACCCCTCCTCTCTCCCAGTGGTTCACCAGGGCATCGAAGGCCATCTCTGCGTTGTTTACTCACCCCCAAAACCCCTAGACACTAGTGGACAAGCCAGGACACGTCCGGAGCACGCATGGCATGCCAAAAATGCGCTCTGGAGCACGCTACAGTGCCTAGTCGCACTGTAGCTGCCCCCATCTCATTGACCCGACAACCTCGGGCCTCCCCAGCATGTCTGCCGAGGTCACCTCGGCGTCCCGGACACGGCACGCTGTCGACCCCCTCCTCCCCCTCTCTCCTCACCCCTCTGTAGAGCTCGCCCGAGCATGGCCTGGACCGTGCACACGGTGCACTAGTGCTCCTCTATATAGAGGCACCCCCGCCCATGCTCTCTCTTGCCTCTGCTGATCTCCCTCTCCCCCGTGCATCTCCAGGACAAGCTCTCTCTCCCCCTCATGCTCTCCTGCCCCCTCCATGGTCGGGGTGCCGCCACCGTGCCCCCGGACCAATTTGAGCCCCCTCTACTTCCCCACCCCAACTAACCACCCTGTAGGACCCCACGGCCACCAAGAAGCCTCGCCGCCCCCAATGCTCCCTCTCCACCGCTCGACCGTCAGTTCCATCCTCACCTTCGCCTCCCTCTGCCTTGGACAATGACAGGCTCGCTTTCGAGCTTGATGGCGGCCCTATCAACCCCCATCAGTCGCGACATAGTTCCCTAAGCGCGCCCTTGCCTCTAGCACCTCCAACGGTTGCTGGTGGCGTCGACCATCGCCGTAGACGCCACCCCCTCCGCCTCCCATCAAGGCCCACACGAGGAGGAAGAAGGAGGCCTACGAGCGGGCTTTGCCTCCTCCTCTGGCCCACCTGTAGTCTACCGAGCGGCCGATCCCCACCGTTTAAGTGGAGACAGGGCTAGCAGAAGCCACTTCACTCATGGGAAAACGTGTTGCACCAAAGGTGCCTTCGACATCACCCCTATCCACGCGCAACTGAGCTGCTGGGCCAGCCCAGTGGCTATCCAACGCCCACTGCGCGTTATAAGGAAGATTCCCTTTTTCTTTTTCTTTATCGAGTGAACTTCAAAAACCCCTAAACAATTCAAATGGACTCCAAATTTGATGATTCAAATTTCTAGTAGTTCATAAAATCACGATCTATGACATAGTGCTATTTGCAAATTTGTTAAGAAATATTTCCTTCACATATAATTATGAAATCCTATTTTTGCATTTCTGTGATAAACTTTAGAAAATCACAGAGAGCCCATTTTTGATCCAAATAACATGATTCAAATCCCTAGATACTTATATGTTAATAACTTAGAATGTGAACATTTTTCTCAGTACTTTCTATGCCACATGAAATATTGGTCCATTTCTCCATGTATAGCCAAATTTGCAAATTCATAGGAAATTCATTTCAAGTCCAAATCTAGTGAAACCAACTCCTAGATGCATCTACAATCATGCCCTGTTAAATGGGTGCCTTTGGTCATTTTTCAAAATAATATTTTTGTATACTCCTTGCAAATCCATAAATCCCTTGAATCCTTCATATTGAAATGTTCCAAAATATCCATTGATCCAATACCAATGAAATCACTTTGGTCATTTTTCATATGACCAAAGGTATCCTAGAAAAGTCCAATTCACATTTTTAGAGCACTTCTATTTTTGCCTTATTGTGTTGCTTATTGTTATTGTTTCCGATGTTAGTTGACCAATTAGACGGAATACTCGGAGACGGAATAGATGGATTAAAGACCTTGCGGAGCCAGGCAAGAAGCCCTTTGACCATGTCTATGCAACTCTTTTTATGCATGTCATATGGCACTTTATTATTGTTGCATCGGAATCATGATGAGATGGTAACCACTTTTGTGGGTTGCCTCCGTTACTTCTTGTTGATACTTGCATTGTGCACGACCCTGCCTTTCTATGAGGGTTATGCGGGTGGAGTAGATAGGATACCAAAGTAGTTGCTACGCGATGGAACGAGTGTATGCATGGTGATGGAGACAAAAGTATTTTCAAAGTCTTTTTTTGGAAACCCCGCCGGGTGCCACTAATGCCCGAGGGAGGTGTTGAGCTAAGTAACCACTTGATGACGAAGTGGTGTACCGAGGCAAGTGAGTGTGTTGTTTTCGAAAACGGATAGGTTTAAGTTGCGACCGTTACTCCAACCTTACATGCGCAACCACTCTACCCTTATATGGGAAAGGGCTTTATTGATTACCTAGTCCGCGCAAGCATGGAGGACGCATTACTAGTGACGGGAGTGGCGTGGTAACTCTCGGGACGGGGTCATGCTTGGATAGGCAGCCATGACTGTTTTCACAGGTCACCGAACACACCGTTGGTTCCCCCGTGTTTGTGCTATGTGTTGAATATGGGAGCGTGGCTCCCTCGAATTAAACTTGTGAGCACGATTGTGGAACGGGGGGTTGATACCAATCGAGTGGACTCCATGTTGGTGGCTTCCAGGGAATGGTAGTGATTGGATGCTTACCCCGGGTACTTGAGGTACTGCAGGTTGTGGATGACACGAAAGCTTCCCGCATCTTGTGGGTAAAGTGTGCAACCTCTGCAGAGTTACAACTATTCGAATAGCCATGTCCACGGTCAAGGATGGTTGGATAACCGCTCTTGGGCTACGTCCATTGTTTACAAAACCCGGTGTGTGTCTAAGGCAAACAACACGATTTGGTAATATTGTTGATATGATTCGTGAGGAAGTCATAATGAGATTGAGCATGAGTTGCCCATAACTCTTTCTCGATGTTGATGTCTATAACCTCCTAATACATGTTGCAGACGCATTCATGTCCTTGATTAATGTTGATCATACTTGCATGAGGAAAACTAGCTTTCCACAAAAATGCCAATTTAGTAGTAGAGCCTTGCATAATTATTCTGTTATCACTCTTGGGTTGCTTGCGAGTACATTCAAAATACTCATTGGCTTGCCACTGGTTATTTTATTGGCCAGGCATGAAAGAAGAGGAGTAAGATGAATATTTCTTTGGTGACGAACATGCGAGCTAGGACGCTTCCCAGTCAGAATGCCTGTAGGGTTAAGGCAGATGGCATGGGTCCAAGTTGTCATTGAAGATTTCCGCTGCGATGATATACTCCAGACTTGACCATAATGGTCCTAGTTGTGTAGGAAGGCATATACAGATGTAAGACTCTTGTTATTCACCTTATGTGTGTCGAGTGAGCATTGATCTCTGGAACCACTGTACACGTGCATTTGTTGATCACAACTTATGAGTCGGGTCCCCACACAACAATTTCTCAATTACCTCCGGAGAGATCATTTTCAAGCCAGGCCCACCATCAACTAGCGGCTTTGTGACCTGGAGGTCGCGTATTGTTGATGAAAACAACAACGACAAGCACCCGACCGCAGTGGTGCGATCGGGGTGACCCTGGACATCAAAAAACGATATACGTCCATGACCACTTGATGGGTTTCTGAGCATCTATTGCCGGTTCCGCCGTATTGACTTCACATGCCCACTGCTTGAGTTGGCGGTGACAGGAAATCAAGGACGCGCCCCCATCAATGTACATGGCTTCTGTTGCCTTCTGGAAAGTTTGCTCGCTGGACTCATCATCGTCCTCATTTCCACTGTCATCTTCTTCCTGCCCCTGGCAGGTTTCTCGTTATGCTGATATGACTTGCCATGATTGTTGGATCTAGGGTTTCGGCAAAACCCTTAAGGTTTGAACTCTGGGGTGCACACGAAGATCTCTCTTTCTGCCCTAGCTCGTATACTCACCGATCCCTAAGCCTAGCTTGTCAGATCCGAAGAACAAGGGACACAAAGTTTATGTTGGTTTGGGCCACCATTGTTGTGTAATACCCTAATCCAGTGTGGTGTGGTGGATTGCCTTGTAGGCTAATGAGGAACTAGTACATGGATGAACTGCCTCCTGAGGAGAGGGGTTCTTGTGCTCGGGTGAGCTTGCGGTGTGTAGCCTACTAACTGATCAACTCAAGATGAGTTGATCCCAATGGTGGTGGCTAGCCTTATTTATAGTGGCTCGGGTCCTCTGCCCAAATATTGAGCGGGAAGGGATACCACAACGACCAAATTTGAAGGGGAAAGCTAGTACAAGCTATCCTGACAAAAGGTGGTCTTTGCGTGCCAAAGGCTCTGGTGGTGACACCATCATGGGCTCCACAATGACCTCCATTCTGCCGTCCTGTTGGTCTTGGTCTTGTTGCACCGATATGGAAACCTTTGCCTGATGCCTCGGGACTCCGCGCCTGCACCTGCTCCTTTAGCACCAAAGGGGGAACTGGCACTCTATGCCCGCTGGCGCATGCCTGGCCTTGGTCGTCACTGCTCATGTCACGAGGACCTCGTGAGGTGTCCCTTGCCTTGATATCTCCGATTCTCATGAGCCGGCCTAGTGAGGCCGCCCCAGGGGATGCCTTGTGTCGTCTGCCTCACGAGGCTTGGCCCCTCGCGAGGGACTTGAGTGGTTTGCCGAAGATGCTAGGCCGTACCAGGCTGCCTGATGAGCCACGCCCTGGGCCGCAGGCAGGCAAGTCTGGGTAACCCCGTTCCTAGAACGGCGACAGTAGCCCCCGGGCCCAAGGTGGCTCGTGCTTGGCTTCGCGGCGAAGCCAAGGGTCAAGTGCGGAGCGCCGCGGGCCCCAAAAGCCTATGGCCTTGACTGGCGCGTGGCGATTGATGGGACATGGGCGTATCCATTTCTCCACGCAGCCTTGGCGACTGCGCGACTTGACAAGTCCCTTCATGCATAGAAGTCATCATTACATGCGATTAAGGAGGCCGACAGTTGGCCTTCTTCTAGCTATAAATAAGGTGGCATGCGGAGTCCTCGCTACCCATCTTCTTCCTTTGTTCCTCTTGCTCCTTCTTCTCTCTTGCCCTTTGCCTAACCGAGCCGCTCATGGCGCCGCCCAGGAAGTTCTCGTCCGTGGAGAAGGGGAAGGCTCGGCAAGAGGGGACCGACTCACAGCTAGCTAAGAGGGGACGAGTCCGTCCCCGCAAGCATGCCACGACTCCTGTCGGAGCGGCTAGCGGGCGTGGTCGGACCCCCACGGCGTCGGCAACCGCTCCTGGTAACCGTGGTAGCGGCTCTTCGAGCGGCGGGGGCCGTCGTTGCGCTGGCGGTCCTGTGAACGAAGGGAGGCACTCTGGGGTCACAAGGCCTCCCCAGCCGCGCTCCCACTTGTCGGAGGTGACGTTGGAGTTCGTCGTGTGGTCAAGATCCCAGTCGGCACCCGGCTCCAGCTCCCGCGCTCCTTAGCCAGCGAACTCCTTGCTGCAAGCTCCGGAGGCTTTTAGCTGCAGGCGGATGGTTGTTGCAGCAGGGCTTCGTGGGTCGCGGTGGAGGTCTCCGCCTCGGGCGCTGTGACTTTGGCTCGTGGCTGGCAGACGTCTGCCCGCGCGCGTGGCTCTGGCGGACGGTGCACCTTTCATTTCAGATATGGCGACGACTTGACCCTCTTTGTGAGGGTGTTTGGGGAAGACGGGCGCCACGCCGAGTGCTGCCCCAAGGACAACGGCGGCGGCGAGGTGCTTGGCCTAGGCGATGGCCGCAGCTCGTCCAACTACGATGGCTCCTCCTTCAGTGGCAGCTCTAGCAGCGGTGGCTACGACCGGCCATCACGCCTCCGTGCCCGCCTGGAAGGTGGTGCTGGGTCGTCTCTTCGTCATGCTCAGGTGAAGCGTGAGGAGGGCTCTGGCTGAGCTCGGGGTGTAGGTCCTCGTGAGCAGTTGCGCCTCGAGGGTCCTCGTCACCCATTCTTGGTTTTTCTTTCTTCGTGCATCATTCAAACAAACAAGTATGGAGCCCTGGAAGGGCATGTATTGAACCGTGGTTTTATGATATTTAGCACCATGCTTAGTGTCTCCATCCATTATTGCGCCATCTGTGTGCTACGCACCCTTAGGGTGAGGAGACTTATCTTGATGCACTCGGGATTTCCCTCATGTCATGACGTTTGACCCTCCGTGAGGCTGCAAAAACTCGTTAGGTGGTTATTATCCTTTACTACCCGAGGCCCTTGACGCGGGCTGAGCATGGTCGGCCGCCCCTTGTCGCGGTACCCGTGGGGCACAAACATAAGGATGGGGCGTGCCAATCATAAGCCCTGGTTTGGGCGCCTCGTGAAGGCTAAGGGGGGAGCGCTGTGGAGAGCGTCATGCAACTGACGCTCTCCCTGAGCTAGCCCGAAAACAGAGAGAAGGGACACAGACGGAAATCAAAACCAAGCAATCGAGGAACGCCAGAACCTTCAGAATCCATTAAGAAGACATGGGCAAGCTAACTCCAGAAAGCAAATGAACGGCCGCGTCCGGCACCTAATCTAGTCTTCTGACCAGCGCGGAGCTAAGTGCTGCCACTAGGACGTGGGAGGGAGCCCCCGAGGCCCGAGGGCGGCTCTCCGGAGACTCCGGGGCGTGTACAGCCCCACTCATTATTACACGAGAGTGTCATGAGCGGAGATCTTCACAGGCGCGAGCCTTGCTTCACATGCACTGGGCCTTGGCTTCTCAGGTGAAGGGCCTTGTTCCTCGCAAGCACGGAGCCTAGTCTTCTGAGGCGCAAGGGCCTTGTTCCTTGCAGGCACGGAGCCTGGTCTTCTCAGGCGGAAGTACTTGGTTCCTCGCGGGCACGGAGCCTAGTCTTCTCAGGCGTAAGGGCCTTGTTCCTCGCAGGAACAGAGCCTAGTATTCTTAGGCGCAAGGTCCTTGTTCCTCGCAGGCACGGACCTGGTCTTCTCATGCGCAAGGGCCTTGTTCCTCGCAGGCACAGAGTCTAGTCTTCTCAGGCGCAAGGGCCTTGTTCCAAACAGGCACGGAGCCTAGTCTTCTCAGGCGCATGGGCCTTGTTTCACGGATAGAACCTCGGGAGTTGCCGGATGTTCCACGCATTCTGGACGGGGACGACGTCCGCTGTTTCCAGGTGCACGGTGCCATGCCTGGAGATGTGGGTGATCTTTACCGGGCCTCCCCACAGGGGTGAGAGCTTGTGCAGCCCCTCCCTGGAGAGGACTCTCCTAAAGACGAGTGCTACTTCTTGAGATTGCATTGTATTCCCTCGAAGAGGAAAGGGAGATGCAGCACAGTAGCGTAAGTATTTCCCTCAGTTTTTGAGAACCAAGGTATCAATCCAGTAGGAGACCACGCACGAGTCCCTCGCACCTGCACAAACAAATAAGAACTTCACAACCAACACGATAAGGGGTTGTCAATCCCTTTACGGTCACTTACGAAAGTGAGATCTGATAGAGATGATAGTTTATATTTTTGGTATTTTAGTTTATAAGAACAAAAAATAAAAATGGTAAAAGTAAAGTAGATGTAGAATAATATATTGAGAATAGACCCGGGGGCCATAGTGTTCTCTAGTAGCTTCTCTCATGATAGCGATATTCTACGGCGGGTAAACAAATTACTGTCGAGCAATTGATAGAAAAGCGAATAATTATGAGACTATCTAGGCATGATCATTGTATATAGGCATCACGTCCGAGACAAGTAGACCGACTCTTGCCTGCATCTACTACTATTACTCCACACATCGACCGCTATCCAGCATGCATCTAGTGTATTGAGTTCATAAGAACAGAGTAACGCCTTAAGCAAGATGACATGATGTAGAGGGATAAACTCAAGCAAGATGATATAAACCCCATCTTTTTATCCTCGATGGCAACAATACAATACGTGCCTTGCTGCCCCTACTGTCACTGGGAAAGGACACCGCAAGATTGAACCCAAAGCCAAGCACTTCTCCCATTGCAAGAACTATAGATCTAGTAGGCCAAACCAAACCAATAATTCGAAGAGACTTGCAAGGATATTATGAGCACACATAAAAAGTTCAGAGAAGAACCAAATATTTCTCATAGATAATCTTGATCATAAACTCACAATTCATCAGATCTCGACAAACACATCGCAAAAAGAGATTGCATCGAATAGATCTCCTCGAAGACCGAGGAGAACTTTGTATTGAGATCCAGAGAGAGAGAAGAAGCCATCTAGATACTATTTATGGACCCGAAGGTCTGTGGTAAAATACTCACAACTCATGGTGAGGGCGATGATGATGATGATGATGAAGAAGAACTCCATGATGGATCCCCCTCCGGTGGAGCTCCGAAACAGGCTCCAAGATGGGATCTCACGGGAACAGAAGGTTACGACAATGGAATTAGGGTTTTCTCTCTGTTGTCGAAGGTTTCGGTGTACGTAGACTTATATAGGAGGAAGGAGGACACCGGGGAGCGGTGGGTGCTCGAGGGGCCCAGGAGGCAGGGGGCGCGCCCCCACCCTCGTGGACGCCTCGATGCTCCCCTAACGGTTCTCAAGTTCCCTGTGCATGATTTTCTCCAAAAATATCTCTCGCGAAGGTTTCATTCCTTTTGGACTCTGTTGAATATTCATTTTCTGGAAAACCCTAAAACATGCAAAAAACAGCAATCTGGACTGGGCCTTTGGGTTAGTAGGTTAGTCCCAAAAATGATATAAAAGTGTATGATAAAGCCCATTAAACATCCAAGACTTCATAAATAATAGCATGGAACAATAAAAAAATATAGATACGTTGGAGACGTATCAAGCATCCCCAAGCTTAATTCCTGCTCGTCCTCGAGTAGGTAAATTATAAAGAAAGAATTTTTGATGTGGAATGCCAACCAACATTGTTTCTCAATGTAATTTCTCTTAATTGTGGCATGAATGTTCAGATATGAAAGATTCAAGATAAAAGTATATATTGACATAAGAGATAATAATACTTCAAGCATACTAACAAAGCAATCATGTCTTCTCAAAATACTATGGCTAAAGAAAGTTATCCCTACAAAATCATATAGTCTGGCTATACTCCCTCTTCATCACACAAAATTTTCATATCATGCACAACCCCGATTTCAGCCAAGCACTTGTTTTCATACTCTATCTTTTCAAACCTTTCAACTTTCACGCAATACATAAGCGTGAGCCATGGACATAGCACTATGGGTGGAATAGAGGTGGTTGTGGAGAAAAAAAAGGAGGAAGATAGTCTCACATGAACTAGGCGTATCAACGGGCTATGGAGATGCCCATCAATAGATATCAATGTGAGTGAGTAGGGATTTCCATGCAACGGATGCACTAGAGCTAAATATGAATGAAAGCTCAACAAAAGAAACTAGTGGGTGTGCATCCAACTTGCTTGCTCATGAAGACCTACGGCATTTGAGGAAGCCCATCGTTGGAATATACAAGCCAAGTTCTATAACAAAAATTCCCACTAGTATATGAAAGTGACTAAACGTGAGACTCTCTACAATGAAGAACATGGTGCTACTTTGAAGCACAAGTGTGGAAAAAGATAGTAGCAATTGTCCCTTCTCTCTTTTCTCTCATTTTTTTGGAGGGGCTTTCTCCTTTTATTATTATTAGCCCCTCTCTATATTTTTTTTGGGCCATCTCTTTTTTTGGCCTTTCCTCACATGGGACAATGCTCTAATAATGATGATCATCACACTTTTATTACAACTCAAAATTACAACTCGATACTACAACAAGTATGACTCTACATGAATGCCTCCGGCGGTGTACCGGGATGTGCAATGAATCAAGAGTGACATATATGAAAATTATGCATGGTGGCTTTGCCACAAATACGATGTCAACTACATGATCATGCATGGCAATATGACAATATGATGCGTGTCATATGAACGGATCGGTGGAAAGTTGCATGGCAATATATCTCGGAATGGCTATGGAAATGCCATGATAGGTAGGTATGGTGGCTGTTTTGAGGAATAATATGGTGGCTGTTTTGAGGAAGGATATATAGTGGGTTTATGGCACCGGCGAAAGTTGCGCGGTGCAAGAGAGGCTAGCAATGGTGGAAGGGTGAGAGTGCGTATAATCCATGGACTCAACATTAGTCATAAGAACTCATATACTTATCGCAAAAATCTACGAGTCATCAAAACAAAGCAATCAACACATGCTCCTAGGGGGGAGGTTGGTAGGAGTTAACCATCGCGCGCCCCCGACCTCCACACAAAGGTTGGCACTCTACAAATACCTCATGCTCTAACTTCGTCACATAGCGGTTCACCATACGTGCATGATACGGGAATCACTAACCTTAACACAATTATTTTTCAATTTCATAATGACTCCACTGGCATGACTCTAGTATCACTATCCTCATATCTCAAAACAATTATCAAGCATCCAACATCTCATTATATTCAATGCACTTAGTGTGATTTTTTTTACTACATTGACATTGGATGTCTATCATGTGAAGACTAGTTTCTTAGCCTAAACACATTACCATGCTGTTTTAATAGACTCTAAAATAGATATAAGTGAAGCATGAGAGTTCAACAATTTCTACAAAATATTACCACCACCGTGCTCTAAAAGATATAAGTGAAGCACTAGAGCAAAAACTTATACAACTCAAAAGATATAAGTGAAGCACATAGAGTGTTCTAACAATTACTAGGCCATATTTAACTCTCTCAAATAGGTGTGTCCAGCAAGGATGATTGTGACAAACTAACAAACAAAGACTCAAATTATACAAGACGCTCCAAGCAAAACACATATCATGTGGTGAATAAAAATATAGCTCAAAGTATAGTTACCGATGGATGAAGACGAAAGATGAGATGCCTTCCCGGGGCATCCCCAAGCTTCCATGGGCATCCCCAAGCTTAGGACTTTGCTACTCTTTGTTCCATAGTCCATCAAAGTTATACTCAAAACTTGAAAACTTCACAACACAAAACTTAGACAAAAATTCTCGTGAACTCCGTTAGTATAAGAAAGCAAACCACTACTCAAAGGTACTGCAATGAATTCATTCTTTGTTTATATTGGTGTTAACCTACTGTATTCCAACTTCTCTATGGTTCATACTTGCCAATACTACTCATAGATGCATTGAAATAAGCAAACAACACACGAAAAACAGAATCTATCAAAAACAGAATAGTATGTAGTAATCTGCAAGTTTCGCCTACTTCTGGAACTAAAAAAAATTCAAACTAAATTGGTAAATTTGAGGAATTTGTCTATTAATCATCTGCAAAAAGTATCAACTAAATAGCACGCTCCAGTAAAATATGACAACCACTTTAGTTAGCGCTAACGATTCTGTTTTTCACAGCACGATCACATAAACTTCACACACATCTTCCCAAAGGTTCTACTTGGCACAAACACTAAACAAAACATGAAACCACATCTAAACAGAGGCTAGATGCAATATTTATTCCCTAACAGCAACAAAAACAAAAAAAATATAAAGTTGGGTTGCCTCCCAACAAGCGCTATCATTTTACGCCCCTAGCTAGGCACGATACAAGATAAATCTAGGTATTACCATCTTTGGAAGGCAATCCATAAGTGGTTCTCATGATAGATTCATATGGTAATTTGCTTTTCTTTCTAGGAAAGTGTTCCTTGCCTTTCCTTAATGGAAATTGGAATCTAATATTTCCTTCCTTCATATCAATAATTGCACCAATCGTTCTAAGGAAAGGTCTACCAAGAATAATAGGACATGAAGGATTGCAATCTATATCAAGAACAATGAAATCTACGGCACATAATTCCTATTGGCAACAATAAGAACATCATTAATTCTTCCCATAGGTTTCTTAATAGTGGAATCCGCAAGATGCAAATTTAAAGAACAATCATCAAGCTCATGGAACCCTAGCAAATCACACAAAGTTTTTGGGATAGTGGAGACACTAGCACCCAAATCACACAAAGCATATCATTCATGATCTTTTATTTTTATTTTAATAGTAGGTTCCCACTCATCATAAAGCTTTCTAGGGATAGAAACTTCTAACTCAAGTTTTTCTTCATAAGATTGCATCAAAGCATCCACTATGTGTTTCGTGAAAGCTTTATTTTGACTATAAACATGCGGAGAATTTAGTACGGATTGCAACAAGGAAATACAATCAATCAAAGAGCAATTATCATAATTGAATCCCTTGAAATCCAAAGTAGTGGGTTCATCACTATGCAAAGTTTTAATCTCTTCACTCCCACTTTTAGCATCAAGATCTAAAAACTCTGAATCATTGGGACACCTTAAAGCATAATCATCTCCAATCCTATCTTCATCAAGATTTATACTAGAAAACAAGGATCTAATAGGAGACACATCAATAACTTTCAGTTCTTCATCTTTATTTTCATGATAACTAGAAGAACACGCTTTAATATAATCCTCTCTTTTAGCACGCATCCTAGCGGTTCTTTCTTTGCATTAATCAGTGGAAATTCTCATGGCTTTGAGAGACTCATTGATATCATGCTTAGGTGGGATAGATCTAAGTTTCAAAGAATAAACATCAAGAGTAATTCTATCCACACTTCTAGCCAGTTCATCAACCTTAAGCAATTTCTCTTCAAGCATAGCATTGGAATTCTTTTGCGAGATCATAAACTCCTTAACACTAGTTTCAAATTCAGAAGGCATCTTTCCATAAGAGTTGTTGTAGGAATTACCATAATTATTAGAGGAATTACTAGGAAAAGGCCTAGGATTAAAATTACCTCTATAAGCATTGTTACCAAAATTATTCCTACCAACAAAATTCACATGCGAAGATTCATTGTTATTCTCCATCAAAGTGGACAAAGGCATATCATTAGGATCAGAAGAAGCACTCTTAGCAGCAAATAATTTCATAAGTTCATCCATCTTTCCACTCAAAACACTAATTTCTTCGATAGCATGCACTTTTTTACTAGTAGATCTTTCGGCGTGCCATTGAGAATAATTAACCATAATATTATCTAGGAGTTTGGTAGCTTCTCCTAAGGTAGTTTCCATGAAAGTGCCTCCTGCAGCCGAATCTAAAAGATTTCTAGAAGCAAAATTCAAGCCAACATAAAAGTTCTGAATAATCATCCATAGATTCAAACCATGTGTAGGGCAATTACGCATCATCAATTTCATTCTCTCCCAAGCTTGTGCAACATGCTCATGATCTAGTTGCTTAAACTTCATAATATCGTTTCTAAGAGAGATGATCTTAGCAGGAGGGAAATACTTAGAGATAAAAGCATCTTTGCACTTATTCCATGAATCAATACTATTTCTAGGAAAATAGGAAAACCAAGTTTTAGTACGATCTCTAAGTGAAAACAGAAATAACTTCAATTTTACAATATCGTTATCCGTATCCCTTTTCTTTTGCATAACACACAAATCAACAAAGTTGTTTAGATGGGTAGCGGCATCTTCACTAGGAAGGTCGGAGAATTGATCTCTCATGACAAGATTCAACAAAGCAGCATTGATCTCACAAGATTCAACATCGGTAAGAGGAGCAATCAGAGTGCTAATAAAATCATTGTTGTTGGTATTGGAGAAGTCACACAATTTGGTATTGTTCTGAGCCATAGTGAAAAGCAAGCAATCCAACACGCACAAGAAAGCAAGAAGCAAGCGAACGATAAATACACGGCAGAAGAAGGGCAAATAAAACGGAAAGGGTGAAGTGGGGGAGAGGAAAACGAGAGCCAAAAAATGTAATGCGAAGGATAAGGGTTTGTGATAGGTACTTGGTATATGACTTTTGCGTAAGCCTCCCCGGAAATGGTGCCAGAAATTCTTCTTTCTACTTCTTGAGCTTGCGTTGTATTCCCTCGAAGAGGAAAGGGAGATGCAGCACAGTAGCGTAAGTATTTCCCTCAGTTTTTGAGAACCAAGGTATCAATCCAGTAGGAGACCACGCGCGAGTCCCTCGCACCTGTACAAATAAATAAGAACTTCGTAGCCAATGCGATAAGGGGTTGTCAATCCCTTTACGGTCACTTACAAAAGTGAGATCTGATAGAGATGATAGTTTATATTTTTGGTATTTTAGTTTATAAGAACAGAAAATAAAAGCGGTAAAAGTAAAGTAGATGTAGATTGATATGTTGAGAATAGACCTGGGGGCCATAGTGTTCTTTAGTGGCTTCTCTCATGATAGCGATATTCTACGGCGGGTAAACAAATTACTGTCGAGCAATTGATAGAAAAGCGATTAATTATGAGACTATCTAGGCATGATCATTGTATATACGCATCATGTCCGAGACAAGTAGACCGACTCCTGCCTGCATCTACTACTATTACTCCACACATCGACCACTATCCAGCATGCATCTAGTGTATTGAGTTCATAAGAACAGAGTAACGCCTTAAGCAAGATGACATGATGTAGAGGGATAAACTCAAGCAATATGATATAAACCCCATCTTTTTATCCTTGATGGCAACAATACAATACGTGCCTTGCTGCCCCTACTGTCACTGGGAAAGGACACCACAAGATTGAACCCAAAGCCAAGCACTTCTCCCATTGCAAGAACTATAGATCTAGTAGGCCAAACCAAACCAATAATTCGAAGAGACTTGCAAGGATATTATGAGCACACATAAAAATTTCAGAGAAGAACCAAATATTTCTCATACATAATCTTGATCATAAACTCAAAATTCATCGGATCTCGACAAACACACTGCAAAAAGAGATTACATCGAATAGATCTCCTCGAAGACCGAGGAGAACTTTGTATTGAGATCCAGAGAGAGAGAAGAAGCCATCTAGATACTAGCTATGGACCCGAAGGTCTACGGTAAACTAATCACAACTCATGGTGAGGGCGATGATGATGATGATGAAGAACTCCGTAATGGATCCCCTTCCGGTGGAGCTCCGGAACAGGATCCAAGATGGGATCTCACGGGAACAGAAGGTTACGGCGGTGGAATTAGGGTTTACTCTCTGTTGTCGAAGGTTTTGGGGTACGTAGACTTATATAGGAGGAAGGAGGACACCCAAGGGGGGGGTGCTCAAGGGGCCCACGAGGCAGGGGGCGCGCCCTAGGAAGGGGGGCGCGCCCCCACCCTCGTGGGCGCCTCGATGCTCCCCTGACGTGGTTCTCAAGTTCCCTGTGCGTGATTTTCTCCAAAAATATCTCTCGCGAAGGTTTCATTCCGTTTGGACTCTGTTTGATATTCGTTTTCTGCAAAACCCTGAAACAGGCCAAAAACAACAATCTGGACTGGGCCTTTGGGTTAGTAGGTTAGTCCAAAAAATGATATAAAAGTGTATGACAAAGCCCATTAAACATCCAAGACTTCATAAATAATAGCATGGAATAATCAAAAATTATAGATACGTTGGAGACGTATCAACGATGTCACCTACCTCAAGTGTCCTGGGACGGATGCTACGGCAATGGTACCGCCATAGCGCCTGCTGGTATCTTGCCGCTCGGAGTGAAGCTGTAATGTCCCAGATGTAACACTTTCCCTATATGGCAATATATAAACTTTGGCTTCATCCATTCCTTTCCGGGCTCTTCTTTCTTTTCGGGTTCTTCGTTTTGTCGTGTGCGTGTGTGCTTTTCATCCATGTCATGTTGTCATGTGCATTGCATTGCATTTGTCTTGTCACTTGCATCCTGTCCCACTCGTCTCTTCCCGTTGTCCGTTTCGAGTTCCGACGCTCTCACACGTGCCCGTGGCATCCCCGAGTCCTTCTTTCGTGTGTGGACGTGTAACGTTTCCAGAATGACGTGAGACTTGTTGTGCGATGTTGTTTTGGTACGTGTAGGCCGCCTGTCAAGTTTCGTCGCGTTTGGAGTTCGTTTGGTACTCCAACGGTTAACCTAGTGGGCTAAAAGAACCTCTTCTTTGAGGCCCAAGACCCCCTCCACAACAGCCCACCAACCCAGCACAACCCTTCCCATCATCTCGGTCATCGAATTGTGATCGCGTGGCCGAAAACCGCTCCTCATTTGGACTCTCCTAGCTCCTTGTGCCTATAAAAACGTCCCCCCATGCCATTTTCGTCCAAAAAACCCTAATTCTACTCCTCCCCGCCGCGCCGGACACGTCCGACCGCCGCCGTACGCGTCCAGCCGACGGCCGCACCAATCGCGAGCTGACACCTGTCCGCCGCCGCCGTCCCACCGCGCCGGCCCGCGAGGCCCGACGCGGGCCCGCCGCCGCCACCGAACCGGGCCGCGTCCCCGCGCCGCAACTCCGCGTCCCCACCGCCTCCGGTCGCCGCCCCGCCGCCTCCGGTCGCCGTCCCGCCGGCCCCCTCACAGATCTCGCCGCCGTCGGGCCGAGCTCCGCCGCCGCCCTTGCTCCGCCTCCTCCGCCCGACGGCCCGGGCCAGAGCCGCCGGCCCCCGCTGTGGATCCATTCTCGCCGCCGGTCGCCGTGCTCCGCCGACCGGGATCGAAGCCGTCGCCGCCGCCCCGTCGAGCGCCCGAGGCCGATCCGATCGATCCGCGGGTTCCAGCCGAACCCTAGCGGGTCCGCGCCCGCTCCGCAACCCGCAACCCGATCCGCCTCCGGCCCGATCCGCTAAGCCCGATCCAGATCTGAGGTTGACTTTTGCCTCTAAGTCCTTTGTTAACTTTGTTGTCTGATGGCATTTTGTGATGGCGATAACTTTTGGTGTGTATGTTCGATTTGTGCATATGATATGTCAAAATGACCGTGGTGAAGTGCTCTATGTTTTGTTCCATTGTGTCTTGCTTGTTTGAGTCCATCTAGTTGTCTTAATCTTCGTGACAAGAGTGCTACTTGATATAAACTGCTGCTGCTAGTTATTTTCATGCCATATTTGAGATGTGATAACTTGGTGCATGTTTATCCAAATGAAGCAAATGATATGTCAAAATGTTCATCATCAGATGCTCTACATGTTGGTTGCTGTAGCATGCATGTTAGAGTTCATATTGCCATGTTTATCTCTATTGCAAAAGTGCATGTGGCTGTTAGGTTTTGTAACTTGTTACGAGATGCCTAGTTGAGGAGCTCGTTGCTATTGATGTGTTTGTCCCCATGTCACATGCTCATATGTTTTAGATTCTCCATCATGTGATCTTTGCTGTGGTGCAAACCATTTGCCATGATATGCCTTGAGGTGACTTAAACATGCTCGCAAACATGCCATGCCATTGTTACTGTTTTAACACTTAGTAAAATTTCACTAAGTCTGAAATCTGTCATATCCTGATGCTATGTTTGCTTGATGCCCTAGGCAAATCCATGTTAGTTTTGGGGTGGCCATTGATCATTCCTTGATTTCCATGTTGTTGTCTATCCATCCATGTCCTCACTTGCTCATATGGCTTGCTGTAGCTTATTTAATTCTTGCTCCCAAGTTGCTATAAAATATTACTGTCAGGTTTTTAACGTCATGATCAAAATGTTGTAGCTTGTTGCTATTGATCCATGCGTCCTATGGAGTTGCTCCAATGGAGTTGTTTGCTGTAGGATATGTCTACTTCATCTACATGCTTCTTGTCACCATGTTTGAGTGCTGTAGAGTATATATTTCTTGCTCCAAAGTTGCTATGTGGCTGTTAATTGCAGCTTTGCATTGTTTCTTGTTTCGAGTGTATGTGTTGAACCGTTGCTCCGTTTTGAGCGTGTCTACATGAAACTTGTGTGATTTTGCATGTAGAATCATAATATCGTCTTGTTAAGATCTTTGGAGTATGTTTGCTTGGTTTTTGGGTGCATTTTGCACCGTTGCCATGCTTAACTTGTTTTGTTCATATCTTCTAGACCGTAGCTCCGTTTTAAACAAACTTTATATGAAACTTGACTAGAATTTCGTGCAGATCATCATGATGCATGCTAATTTGCTGTTTATCAACTTTAACTTAAGGTTTGATAATATCTGGACTAATTTCAACTATGCATATGAGGACTTACCGGATTTGTCTTAAGTAGTTTCCGACCTCATTTAAACTTGTTGTTCGTATGTTGTTTCTCTGTGCTTCCTACTTTGTCATGTTTTGCATCCTATATAGATCTATCTTGCATCCTACTTGCTTGAGCATATTGTCATGTTCTTGTGTTGTTCTGGTGTGCTTCCTACTTTGACATGCTGTGCATCCTAAGTGCATCCGCAGTGCATCCTAAGTGCATCATACGTGCATCCTATAGATTGTGCATTGCACCTTGTTTGATTTCGTGCCTCGTGTGTTCTTGTGTTGAGTAGAGCCGGAAGCCGAGACCGAGAACATGAACGAGGGTACTACCGAGGTTGAGCACGAGGAGCCGTCTTACGATCCCATCGACGACTCGAGAGGCAAGATGACCTGACCCAGATATCATTACTATCTTTGCCTATTGCTAGAAGTCTCGCTCTTTAGCTTATTGCCTCGATGCCCATGTTTGTTTGTCAGCCTCCTATTGTAACCATGATTCTGTCTAACCACCCAACCTATGCAAACCTTTGATTGGCTAAGTAAGCTTCGCTCGACCCCTCTTATAACATTGCTAGTTGCAGGAGAAGATTTGAAGATTCTTGCTTCATGTTGAAGTTATGTTGGGATATCAGACTATATATCTATTAAATGAAATCATCTATATATTGGTAATGGATGGAAGACTAAGCCTCTTGCTTGGTGATTTGTTCCATTCATGCCGCCCTAGGAACCGTATAAACCGGTGTTATGTTCCTTGATTTTGCGTTCCTCACACGGTTGGGGTTATGGGACCCCCTCAATAAACCGCTTAGCGCCAAGTCTTTTCCAGCAAGTCCCAACATTGGTACTATTTGCCTAACAACTAAAAACTTGCATAGGGAGTTATAAACCCTCTTCTTAATCAACAACCCGGGCCAGTGCTCCACATGAGTGTTGGTCCAAACTGGGGGTCCTGCAAGGCCACCTTTGGGGAACCCGAGGGCTGGTAAAAACCTGTAGCATCGCCCATCCGGTCGTGGCCTGAGACGAGATACGCGCGGCTACTATCAGGGTGTCGGCACGCCGGGAGGATTTGCTGGATTAGTCTTACCTTAGTCGGAGTATCTTGAGCACGGGATTCCGAGAATACTCGGGCCTTCCCACCTTGGAGTTGCGACTCCGCGGATCGTGGGCTTGTAATGGGCCAAGTTGGGACACCCCTGCAGGGTTTTGAACTTTTGAAAGCCATGCCCGCGGTTATGTGGCAGATGGGAATTTGTTAATATCTGGTTGTAGACAACTTGGCACCATGTTCAGAACACACTACCAGCGAGAGTAACCGTGACAGTCATTTTCCGAAAGGGGTTCGGGAAGTGAACACGGTGGGGTTATGTTTGACGTGCTTAGATAGGATCACTTCGTGATCACTTTGACGCTCGTGGCACTTCTCTTCTCGCTCTAAACACGTAAGCTAGTGCTAGTGCAGCTGCAACCTTTTATCTTTCTTCAGCCTTGTTCCACACCCAAGGCTTAGATAGTTTTGCTACTCGAGAACGGGATTGCTGAGTCCTCCGTGGCTCATAGATTCTACACCACACCAGATGCAGGTACTATGGTGAACTACTTAGGTGACGGCACATAGCTGTACTAGGAGTACGATGAAGAACGTAGTCGATACTATGTGCACTATCCCGATGATCAGGAGTGGTTTCTACTAGGGGCGATTCGGACCTGTGGCTTTATATATTTGGTATCTTTCATTTGGATCTTCACCCGTAGTCGGGTTGTGATGTTATTTGGATGATGTTTTGCTTATGTAATGAATTGTGTGACGTGGCGAGTGTAAGGCAACTATCCTTTTGCAATTTCATCCCTATTTTTACATGAGTCTTGCAAAGATACCGAACTTGAGATCATTCCAGAATGGGCTTATACCTTTAAGTCGTGCCTCGACATGTAGGAGGTATAGTCCCATCCTGGGCATTACAGAAGCGTCACGCCGACGCTCCTCCCCCAGCACGTGGTCCGCCCCTTGCACGGCGCCCTGTCGCATCTCGTCGAACGCTAGGACTCGCGGGGACCAATGTGTGACCTCGTGAGGGAGGACCGCTTTAGCTTCGTAGACGAGGAAGAATGGGGTCTCACCTGTTGGTTTGGTGGCAGTGGTGCGAATTGACCATAGCACGGACGGGAGCTCGTCGTGCCAACCCCTTCCGCAAGCTTCGAGCTTCTTCTTGAAGGTCCTGGTATTGAGTCCTCTCAGGAGCTCCGCGTTGGCGCGCTCGGCCTGGCCATTGCTTCTGGGGTGTGCTACAGAAGCGTAGCAAATCTGCGTTCCAAGGTTAGCACAATATGTCTTGAAAAGGTTGCTAGTGAACTGTGATCCGTTGTCAGTGATGATTCGGTTAAGGACCCCGAACCGGTTTACGAGGCCCTTGATGAACTTGACTGCAGAGCCGGCTGGGATGTTTCGGACAGCTTCCACCTCAGCCTATTTGGTCAATTTGTCGACGGCGACGTAGAGGTATCGGTAGCCCCCGGGAGCTCGAGGGAAAGGGCCCAGGATGTCCAGCCCCTAGACTGCAAACGTCCAGGAGAGTGGGATGGTTTGGAGGCCCTGAGCCGATTGGTGGATATGCTTGGCATGGAACTGGCAAGCCTCGCAAGACTTTACTAGTTCGGCGGCATCGTTGAGTCCCGTGGGACAGTAAAAACCATTGTGGAACGCCTTGCCGACCAAGGTGCGCGATGATGAGTGATGTTCGCAGTCCCCGGCGTGGATGTCAGCTAGTAGCTCGCCTCCTCGCTTCCGGGAGATGCATTGTCAAGAAACGTCATTTGGTCGCTTCCTGTAAAGCTCACCATCTTGGATGTAGTATGTCGTAGCCTGTCGGGCCACGCGTTCGGCATCCTCCTCCTTTCCTGGCAGCGCTCCTCGCACCAGGTATGACTTGAGTTCCTCGGTCCAGCATCCCTCCTGAGGCTCGAGCGCCAGGAGCAAGCAGGCTCCTGAGGCCGGGCCGCATGTGGGGGCTCCAAAGGTTGGTGGCTGGGGGAGTTCCTCCCGAAGCTTCGCCGCCCCTTCTCGCAGGGGTCACACCGAGGGCCTGAGGAGCCTCTCCTAGAAGACACCCGGCTCTTGTGGCAGGCGTCCGGACGCTCTCTTGGTGATGTCGTCGGCCTCCTTGTTAGTGCCGCGGGGCACATGCTCTAGCTCCAGGCCCAAGAACTGCTTCTCCATTTTGCGTACCTCCGTGAGGTATGCCTCCTTATGCTCGTCCTTCGGCTCATATACCTTGTTGGAGAAGTTGACGAGGAGCTGGGAGTCACCCCTACTGACAAGGCGTTTTACCCCTAGGGCCTTTGCCGCCTTGAGACCGGTGATGAGGCCCTCGTACTCCGTGATGTTGTTGGAGACCTTATCGCCTGGCTGAAAATAGAGCTGCATGGCGTAGTAGAGCTTGTCTTGAGTGGGCGAGATGAGCACAGCCCCAGCCCCCGTGCCCTGGCGGGCGAACGCGCCGTCAAAGTACATGACCCAGTCATCCAGCGCTTTGCTCCCCGGCGAGAGGGACTGGTTCTGACTCGCTTCAGGTCTTGGGACGTCGGTCCATTCTGCCACAAAGTCAGCAAGTGCAGCCCCCTTGATGACTCTGGCGTTTGGGCTCCGGAGTACCCTTTCCAGAGGGTAAGCTGAGACGACCTGGATGGGGTGGCCTTGGAAGTAGTTGCGCAGCTTACGTGAAGCGACGAGGAGCGCAAGCAAGAGCTTCTACAGCACGGGGTAGCGTGATAGGGCATAACGGAGCACTGTGCTGATGAAGTATACCGGGTGCTCGGCGGGGGTGAAGTCTGGACTCGCCTGTGGCTATGTAGTCTGACTAGGTAAAGGTGCTCCAGGGGCTTGGTCGTCAGTTGGGGCAGCTGCGGCCTCAAGGGAGTCGTCTTGCAGGACACGATCGTCCTCTAGCCCGGCTGGGGCCTCGGGAGTGACGCCCTTGGGTTGCAAGGTCTTGTCTTGAAGCTCCTCTCGAATAGCCACCAGCGCTGTACTAGCTAAATGTGGTGTTGCGGCCAGGTAAAGCACCAATTGTTCTTGAGGCTTAGGTGCCACCATTACCGGCGGACTGGTGAGGTATCTCTTGAGGTCTTCGAACTCCGCATCAGCCTCAGGGGTCCACTCGAATGGGCCCTTCCTTTTCATCAGCTTGAAGAAGGGGAGGGCTCTCTCTCCCAGCTTGGAGATGAAATGCCCGAGCGACGTTACACAACCGACCAGTTTCTGCATCTCCTTGAGGTTCTTGGGCGGATTCATCTTTTCTATGGCCTTGACCTTCTCGGGGTTTGCCTCGATCCCTCGGTGCGACACCAGGAAGCCAAAAAGCTTGCCTGACGGGACACCGAACACGCACTTTTCCGGGTTGAGCCGCAGGTCCACCTTGCGCAGGTTGGCGAAGGTCTCTTCCAGATCCGTGATAAGGGTTGCGACCTCTTGAGATTTTACCACGATGTCGTCTACGTACGCCTCAACGTTCCTCCCGTGCTGTTTTTCGAGTGCAATGTGCATTAACCGATGAAAGATTGCTCCTGCATTCCGTAACCCAAACGTCATGCATGTGTAGCAGTATACTCCACACGGGGTGAGGAAGGTAGTCTTCTCGATGTCTTGCAGCGCCATCTTGATCTGGTGGTAACCTGAGAAGGCATCTAGGAAGCACAACAAGTCACACTCGGCAGTGGAGTCGACGATCTGATCGATGTGAGGCAGATGAAACGGGGCACATATTGGGGCATACGTTCAGGTGATGCTCGATCAGCTCCCTCGGGACTCCCGCCAGGTCCTTGGGTTCCCACGCGAACACATCCCTGTTCATGCGCAGGAACCCAACCAACACCTCTTCTTGAGCTGGGGGAGACCAGCACCTATGGTGAAGGCGACACCCGACGGCTCGTCTTCATCCACGGGCACCTGCTTCGTCTCGGCTCGGTCTTGAGAGAAAAGTTGCTTCTTCTTGGCCGGTGCAGCCCCCTCGGTTCCAGGGGCGGCTTCACCAGACGGATGCGCCGCCGCAGCGGTCAGGAAGACACGGTTGAGGGCCGCCAGAGCTTCCTTGGTGTCCCCCGCCACGGTAAGGACACCACTGCTCCCTGGCATCTTCATGAGGTTATAGGCCGGATGGGTCACAACCATGAACTGAGCCAGCGTGGGGTACCCGAGGATGGCGTTGTACAGGAGGCCGATTCGGGCGATGTCGAAGTCGATCAGCTCGGTGCGGTAGTTGTTTCGGGTGCCGAAGGTGACCGAGAGGCGGATTTGCCCTAGAGGGCTGGTGGAACCGCTGCTGACTCCTAAGAAGGGTTAGGTGGGGCGCAGCCGCTCGAGTGGCACTTGAAGGAAGCTGAAAGCCTCCACTGAGAGCACGTTGAGGCCAGCCCCACCGTCGATGAGGGTCGTGGTGATTGCCACATTGCAGATGGTGGGGGTGCAGAGCATCGGGAGAGCGATCTGCTTGATGTGGCAGCTGGAGGGTGGTGCTTGGGAGCCGCCGAGGAGGGCCGTGACGTCGTGGGGCACCGGCGCCCCGAAGCGTGCGACAAAGAGGTCGCGCAGCTCCTCCGAGGACGCCACGGATGATTCTGGGAAGCTGAAGAACCAGGCGCGCGGCACGCCGGTGAGCGCCATGGGGAGCCAGCTGGCCATGACCTTGCTATCGCCGCCGGCCGCTAAGATGGCCTCTTCGTAAGCCTGGAGGAAGACGGCCGGGTCCGCTGGCCCGTTGTAACGGGGTGGCAGATCTGGCCTAAACCTGGGTGGCCACTGCACTCGTCGTAAGGTGGGGGTGAAGGCCCGGTGGCCTGGAGCGCCGCCACACGCGGCCGGAGGAGGGACACCTGCCGTGGGAGCTTGGCGGATGGAGAGCGGGACAGACGGGGGAGAAATTTCAGCACACCCCTACCTGGCGCGCCAAATGTCGGATCTAGGGTTCCGGCAAAATCCTTAAGGTTCGAACTCTGGGGTGTGCGCGAAGATCTCTCCTTCCACCCTACCTCGTCTACTCACCAATCCCTAAGCCTAGCACGTCAGATCCGAAGAACAAGGAACACAAAGTTTATACTATTTCGGGCCACCGTTGTGGTGTAAAACCCTAATCCAGTGTGGTGTGGTGGATTGCCTTGTAGGCTGATGAGGAACTAGTACATGGATGAGCTACCTCCTGAGGAGAGGGGTTCTTGCGCTCGGGTGAGCTTGCGGTGTGTAGCCTACTGACTAATCAACTCAAGATGAGATGATCCCAATGGTGGTGGCTAGACCTATTTATAGTGGCTTGGGTCCTCTTCCCAAATATTGAGCGGGAAAGGATCCCACAACGGCCAAATTTGAAGGGGGAAAGCTAGTACAAGCTATCCTAACAAAAGGTGGTCTTCGCCTGCCAAAGGCTCTAGTGGTGACACTGTCGTGGGCTCTGCGATGACCTCCATTTTGCCATCCTGCTGGTCTTGGTCTTGTTGCACCGATATGGAAACCTTTGCCTGATGCCTCGGGACTCCGCGCCTGCACCTGCTCCTTTAGCACCAACGGGGGAACTGGCACTCTGTGCCCGCTGGCACCCTCCTGGCCTTGGTCGTCACTGCTCACGTCACGAGGACCTCACGAGGTGTCCCTTGACTTGATATCTCTGATCCTCATGAGCCGGCCTAGTGAGGCCGCCCCAGGGGATGCCTTGTGTCGTCCGCCTTGCGAGTCTTGGCCCCTCGCGAGGGCCTTGAGTGGTTTGCCGAAGATGCTGGGCCGTACTAGGCTGCCTGATGAGCCACGCCCTGGGCCGCCGACAGGCAAGTCCGGGTACCCCCGTTCCCAGAACACCGACAACGATGCCCTCCTCGACTACCACTGCCCTTCTTTGCGGACCGAATATCACCATCTTGGCCCTCCTCCTTGTCTCGTTTCTCATACTCACCTTTCTGTTTCTCAACCAGCTATTCAATTTGCCGACATTCCTAGAGGTCGTGACCTTTGGTGCGGTGAATGTTACAGTATGGCCCGTCGGATTTGCCAGCCTTCTTGCCCGCCACAGCCACCTGACAATCAGCGCACATGGCAGTCTCCTTATCGGAGCTATCTGCCTTGGCTTTCTTGGTGGGATTGGAGTTGCCAGACCCTTCCACGGCCATAAATGTCTTTCCCTTGCACTTTTTGTTGCACTTCTGGCCTTTCTTCTTTAGGTTGGAGATGTCGTCGTCCTCAGAATAGAGTTTAACATCCGCATCTTCCCCGGGGAGTCTCCTCCCCTCCTCTGCACGCGCACATTTATTCGCCAACGTGTAGAGCTCGTAGATGGTCTTTGGCAGTTGGATGTTCGTCTTTTCCCGCATCTTTGGATTGCGCACATTCATGTGGAATGCGGCAATCACTAATGCAGGGTGTACATCTGGAATGCTATGTTGCACGTGATTTAGTCTTTGGATATACTTGCGGAGATCTTCCCTTTCCCTCTGAGGGATCACTTGCAAGTTACTAGGCTACCTGGGGCCCTCCTAGCTTCTGGTGAAGTCACCAATGAACTCATTGCAAAGATATGACCATGAGGAGATCGAGTTCTCCGGCAAGTTCATCAGCCAAGACCTCACATTGTGTTTGAGTACCAGTGGAAAGTAATTGGCGAGGAATTTTTCATCTCTTCCCCCAGCAGCGTGCACAACAATCGTATAGATGCTCAAAAACTCTGCCGATTTCAGCTTGCCATCGTGTTTCTCGGGCACTTATTGTTTGAACGCCCAAACGGAAGGTCAACAGACTTGCAGTAGCTCATGCGTGAAAGCAGGACATCCAGCCTCGTAAGGTAGGTACCCGCCAATAGCGGGCGCATGCTCGTCGAAGATTGGACCATTGCGCTCGTCAGATAGACGGTGTGCTTCTCGGCATCGCTGAATGGTGGTGCAGGCATCTTCTGCTCGCCTATCTTACATCACTTGCCGCTAGTCCTACCGTATCCGCGGGTCCGAAGAAGCCATCGATGCTTCATCAGGCTCTGCATCCAGTTGGGAGCACTCAGGACGCTAATGCTGTTGCTGGAGTTGTTGCAATGGGGGTGACTACATAGTTGGCGCAACTCCCGCAACATGTTCGAGCTGCTGGTATTTCCTGGGGGCGCCGGGACGGCTCCGTTAGCTGGGACTTGTTTGCCTCCACAAACCCGATCATACTATGGATGGTGGTTCTCCATTCATCCATCTTGTCTGGTACTGGAGGGAAGTTCAATAGGATTTAGACCCATGCCATCGCCCGCGTCATTGTCGAAGGCATGTTGGAGCGAGAAGAACGTGTCATCACTTGACTCCTGGCAGAGCCAGCACGAGCGCCATTGTGTTCTTGCCACTGTGCCACGATCGTTACGAGAGGTTGATGTCGCGGGAGTTGGACCTGAGGATCCTGGACTTGGCCTTTAGGTGTCTTGCCATGTGGGCGTTGTTGCTTATGATCAACAACGCCGCTCGGGGTCACATCCCGCCCATTTTTTGATGGCCGTGGCGTGTGCTTCGATGTCGTCTCCCTTACCGCTGTTGTAGCCATCAGCGGCAGGAGGATCCCGGCTCACGCCTGATTGGGCGGTGTTGCTCGGTGGCTGCGTTCACCGTCGCGCTGAGGGGGTGGAAGTTGCGCGCTCGCGCCGCCACCGCCATTATTGTTGTTTTTGTCTGAGGGTCGTGGAATATGACCGTCTCCAGCACCTCCGCCGTCCGCTCGTGCAGCAGCGGGCACGACGACCGCGCCGCCTGCGCCGGTCGTGCCTACCACAACGCTCGCACCATCTATGGTGGTGGCGCCTCCTGCGCCACCCATAGACATGCATCAAGGAAGCTTGGATGTGGAAAGCTTCATCACCATGGAGCCCTTTTTCTTGGGCGCAACGAACGATGAAGACGGTGATGAAGCTTGATGAAACTACACACCGTTCACCAATCCGGGTTCACGCTGGTGAGCCCCCAACCTGGCGCGCCAAATATGAGGGTTGGTCTTTTCCACCTCACCTACACCACATGAGTGGAATAAAAATGCAACATTGATGAAGGTAATGCTCTTGTCCCACTAGTGGGCATTGATTGCTTGCATGATGTTGATCTCCATATTGCCATGTCTCATGCTAGTATAATTTCCACATGCGATGATTTACCCGTTTATGATGAGTTTGATGATTGCTATGTGGAGTCTATTAGTTGTGATGCCGTGTTGCATAGGATTTCTTGTGATAATTCTCTCAATCACATCATCTTTGACAATCCACTTGACTTGTCATATGCTATGATGAGATCAGCCATATGGCTAGGCATGAGATCAACCATGAGGGGAATGAGAGAGGAGGTGCTCGGGTACTTATAAGGAAACAACTTGGGAGAGCGGAAAGGCTCGGGCTTGGGTTTTCATGAGCGACACATCACGATCGTGTCCGAGCAGGGTTCTGGTGCCATGGGAAGGAAGAAGATGGGTGGGGACCCACATGTCAGCGGCAGTGGGAGAGACACAGGGGATTGGGTGGCCGATCGATAGCTTGTTTGGCACGGGGCAGCGGTTGTGGGCCGAAAGGCCGGTTGGGCCGGCCTGTCGGCGGTCTGCCTAGTCGGTTGGTTTCCTTTTTTATAAACAAACTTTTCTATTTACTAGATATACAGAGGCATTTTCGGCTAAAGTAAGATAGTAAAATAAAACAAAAAATTCAAGATAAATTCAAAAAAATCCCACCTAATATATGGACTTGTGTGAACTTTTTCCTCGCCTAAAATGCAATATTTTAAAAATACTTAATATTATAAAAGTGTTTATTTTAGTATTAAAAATAATTTCTTAGAAACTTAAAAAATAGCAACTAGTATTCAAATACTTTCTCCAACTCTTTTATATTAAAGAAGTCAAGTTTTCTTCTGAGTGAAAAAATTATTCGAATATCTCCAAATAAAGCCCAAAATGCAAAAATGGCATGACATGCATATGATGATGAGGACATCAATACTACAATTACACCCACGATGCCTGCAGTTGCATATACTGGACCAATTACTCGAGTTCGTGCACATCAATTAAATTAGAAGGTACTTTCGTTTCTTGGTAAAGATTCTAATGTTCATGAGAATATGATGCTTCCTAAATTGGATACATTTGTTTTTTTACAAATGAGGGGACTAGCCTGGATAAGAAGGATGCACGTTGGAGCAAGATCAAGCATGGAGATGATGGCATGCACAAGGGGAACCATAACAGGGTTTCAAGTGATGATTGTAGGGCTTTGAAGCCACCGTAATGAGTGCATGAAGGCTTGGATGAAATGTACAAGATGCTACTTCATAATTTTCATCCAGAAGCTATTATATGTGCTGTGTCACCTGATTATTGGTCAGGCCCATGTAATTTTGAAGTAGTTTAGTATAGGCTATTTTTAGAGTCCGTACGTGTGGGGAATTAGAGTTAGGGTTGGTTTCGGACCCGTCCTCCAAGGGGTGATGAAATTTCCCCCCATTCCTCCATATATACAACCCTTAGGGCATCGCTTAGACTTTGGGGTTTTCTTGGATTAAAGTTCACCATAGCTACAACTTCGCGTACTTCGTTTGTGTTCAGCGACCAAACAAAGACGTCACATAACCTCACTTGATCAATAAAGCTTCCCTCTTAAATTCGCAATATCCAGATTGCAATCTTAGTTTCTTGCTTGTTCTTCATTTGCCTTCAGGAAAGAGACCCTCGTGGTTAGGTTGATCATGCTCCAGCATGGTCAATAACCACTCAGAGTTGTATAGCGATTGCTAAGACGTGACATCCTCGCACGTTCATAGTCGGATCGTCAAAGTCTACTCCACCAAAATCGGATCGTCAACGAAAGACAGGACACCTTTGCCTCTATCAAGTGGTATCAAATTTCTAGGTTACTCAGCGAGATTTTCCAGTTTTTCATAGTTTATATCGCATCTTCTCTTCATCCTACAGTCTGAAAAAGCCAAAAAATAATAGGGTTAGATCATCATAGCTGAACTAATCTGAGCCTATTGCATAATCTTTTGAGTGTTTTGCTTTGTTGAATTAACGGTTGCATCATCATGTCTACTAGCTGGTCTTAGCATCTAGTCTTTTTGAGTTTTGAGTTCTGGTCATAGGTTTTCACCGCTGCCATATACCACCATGGTTATCAGCGCTGCCATATATCACCATCATCATCACCACTACATATACCACCAGCGTCATCATTGCTGCCATATACCAGCATCGCCATCATCACTGCCATATACCACCATCGTCCGCTGCCATAAACGACCTTCTTCATCACCGATGCCCTATACCACATATCCGTCGCCATCATGCTAATTCAAGTCCACCTCCATCACAAATTCTTCACTAGTCCGTGTTCCACTACCCTACATATATTTGCCACCAGTCCGAGTTCCACCAGATTCATCTCCGCCACCAGTCCGAGTCTAGTATTTGTTTCTCTGTTTTTCATTTCCAGATCATGCCCAAGTATGTGTCGTGAAAGACTTAGATTCCCCAATGTCAGTGCCACCCATACAAGAAAAATAGTTCTCTTAAAAAAACAAAGTATGAAGAATTTTTGGTAGTCAGTTTTTAGACCATTTGTAGACTTTTTCGGGAAAAAATTGTTGCAGAGCAAAAAAAGAGGAAAACAGTTTAAAAAAAAGGAAAAAAAAAGATTTAGAGTGTGCTCCCTTGTTTATGTGTACCCCATGATTTTGTTAGTGTTCTAGGCTCGCATCTCTAGTACGGTCTAGCCTAGGACCAACACGGTATCATCGTTGAGCGTTTATTCAACTTGGCATCTTTGAATTGATTATGGCCGACATTTTTGGTACCATATCATAAGCCTTCCTAGATCCACATACATCTACATCGTGCATTTCACACCATCTAGAAATTGCTCTATCCATGCTTTGAGAGTTTTGACTAAAACGGTTACCATCACCGCCTGCTGCTTGGCAAGAATTGGTAAGAAATTGAGATTTGCTTGACGGATTTGTGAATCACTACCACTACCACTTCTTAGTAGTCTGTACGATCATATTGTGTGTTTCTATTGCTGCTAACCATAACGGGACGACAAGGAGACGAGCTTGACTGGGAGAACATGACAAACAAGGCATTACATGATAAATTCCAGCAGATGTTGGGTCAACAGGTGGAAGACCTGATGACCAGTTTTGGCAAGGCACTAAAGAGGATAGATGACATGGGGAAGACAATTGACACCAAGTTGGATGCTAAGTTTGTTGAAGTGCTCGCCCATCTACATCCACCTACTTCCTCTGCTGTACCACTGCAACAACAACAATAACAACAACAACAATAACATCAACAACAACAATCACCTCCACATCGCGATCTAGTCCTCCACCGAGCGAGGCATGTTCATTTTGAGGAAGGATAAAATTCGGGTGCTGCTGCTATTTTTGTTGCTGCGTTAGCTGCTGCTGCCGAGGAGGACGCCGATTACAAGGGCGATTATGAGGAAGAGATTGATGGAAATCAGACCTACGTGTAACCACCAATACCAACAGAAGGTCGTCCACACACATTCCATCACAATGTTAGGGCTTCACCACCACCTTAGTTACTTGATCATGACCATCTTCCTAAACTAAATTTGAATATTCTGACTTTTGAGGGTAGATACGGAAAAACATTTTACATGTTTACAATATCCAGAGGATAGACGTGTTGTTGCTGTTGTTTGTGCATTGAGTAGTTTTGCTTGTGTTTGGAGGTCTGACCATTGTGGACTATATCATGAGAATATCCCAACTACTTGAGTTGCTTTGAAAAATGCTATGCGTACTTGTTGCGTTCCACCATATTATCTTCAAAAATTGCAGCGTTCAAGACAAGGAAAAAATTCGGTAGAGGAATATTATCAAGAATTACAAACTGGCATGATTAGATGTGGTATTGTTGAGGATAATTAAGCTATGCTTGCATGTTTTCTGGGTGGTTTAAATAGAGAGATTCAGACCATTCTAGAGTATAAGGCCTATAATGAAATCACTTGTTTACTCCATCTTGCTTGCAAATGTGAAAGTGAAGCACAGGATCGACATGCATTGGCGTGAACTAATTTTTCTGCAGGTCGATCTTCCTCATGGACACCACATACCTCTACTTCCACATGTCCTCCTGCAGCACTTCCGACTTCATCCGCCAATTCCAACCGAGATACAAGAAAACAGGCACCACCACCACCATCTGCCAGGAGCGAGCCTTTTGGTCTCACACAGAGCTCTTCTTCATCCATGGCATCAACAGGGCAAACACATGAGGTTATATGCCATCATTGCAATGGCGAAGGTCACTATGCGAGCAAATGTCCATATCCACGTGTGATTGTTACTGAGGATGGTGGGTATGTGTCGGTGTACAAAGTAGGGGCGCTCTTTTTTAGCCCTTACTTGTGCACGGGCAGTCGGATCCACGCCTGTGGCCGAACATAACAGGGCAGAAAGGAGGAGGCCAGGAATGCGGAGTTACCAGAACAAACGCCAAGACAGACAGCACAAGAAGACCAAACAAGGAGACAGGCTCCCCCAGGAAGGACTCTTGCCGGGGCAGCCTACGCACCACCCAGCAAGGGCTCTTGCCGGGGCGATCCACCCAGACGCCTCCATCGTAGCATATGGGCTCCAACGGTACTAACAACATTGGAGCCAAGGCACGGGAAGCGCCCACATAATGGCATGCACATCTTTGTGAAGACAAAGATCTATGACTCCCAAGGTAAGAACCAGAAGACATGGCAATCACGAGGCTCCTTGCCGAGGACGCCCGCGAGGCCCCGGCAAGGCTCCTTGCCAAAGACACCCCGAAGCCCCGGCAAGCCTCTTGCCGCAGGGCACTCACGGAGGCCTCGACAAGACCCTTGCCGGGAACGGAAGCAAGTCTGCGGCAAGCTCTTGCCGCCCTGTCGCCGCCCCAGCTCGGCGGCCGACCCGCTGGCCTAGGCAGGCACCCACGTGGTGATACGTGGTTCCTGGGCCACCTAGCCAAGCACCTGTGTGGTGGCATGCAGATCTTCGTGAAGACCCTGCCGCGACGCCACCTCAGCAGCCTGCCTCGCTGGCCTGGACACGTGTCGCGACCAGACAGAGCGGCCACAGACGGGACGGGCTTCTTTCCCGTCCACGATAAAGTATGTAGACACCTAAGCAGCACATTGAATGCGCCTTGTTCCGTAATTGCGTGGGATAAGCCTATGCACTGCACACCTTTCCACCTCCTGTGTGCCACTGTGGCAGCCCCTTTAGACTATAAAAGGAGGCCCGCAACACACTGGAGGAGGATTCGGATCCTGAAAAGCTGGGAGACACCATAGCTAGCTCAAGAACTCAAGAACACTCAAATATACACCAAAGCAGGACTAGGGTATTACGCATCCTCGCGGCCCGAACCTGGGTAAACGATCATTGTGCTGACTCTTAGACCTGCTCTTTGCACAACTTCGCGCCCCAACCATAGAAGGGATTCCAGTGATTACATAGGTGTCGTTTCGTACCGACATCTTTGGCACGCCAGGTAGGGGGCGCAGTTGTGAAAATCTGGTCTAGCAGTTAGTGTGGTAGTTCTTCATGGCAATAATTTCCCAAGAAGGAAGTGACCAAGTGCGGGGCCTCATCAGCGGATTCTGTGGATGCCCACGCGACGATAATAAAAGTTAAGTCACGCAAGTCTTTGAGTAATTCCATTTCACATGAAGGTTATTCTCCTTGGAGATCATCCTCTCTGTATGATAAACCTGTATGCAATGGGGCCCTTCCACTATTGGCATAGCCCTCGCCCTATTTCGAGTCCGCTCAACAGTTCGAGTGGCCGTGTCGAGAACGGCAGTGAAGCCTTTCCGTTACCAGCAATGCTTTTGTCCTGTCTCGAGCTTGCTCGACAGTTCAAACGGCCGCGATGGGAACAGTAGGTTGGCTTGCCCGACAGCAAGCATACCCGGCAGGATGTGGAGGATCCGTCCTCAAAATGCCATGGCCTGGGTTACGCGCCGGCAAGCCCTCCCAATTAAACATAGGGTAGACATACAGAGAAGGATCATACAGGAAGATAACATGCATTGCTACAAAATATTGCAGAGTTATATTACATAAATTGTTGCTGTGGTTCTGACTAAAGATAAAAAATGTCTCGGTTTTGAACCCGCAACAGCAACAAGAAACGGGGTGCCTAATCCCGACGCTGGCCCTCTATCCTCAGAACTCCGCCGACGCAATCGATGATGGGCTTGATACGCTCCTTGAGCGTCATGAGATCTACATCATCCGGTAAGCTATCCAGCGCGGCGTCGAAGTCGAGGTTAGAGTTTCAGTAGGCCATCTTGGTGAGGACCTTGGTCAGGGCACGCCGGCAGAGCTTCTGGGACTCATCGGCTAGACAAGCCACCCAGTCGGAGTGGAGCTTTCCCAGGGCCTCAAGAACGCGTTCGAAGAACACGGTCAAACTGGCGTGGATGGAGAGGTTCACCTCCAGGGAGAACCTGAAGCTTGGCATGCCCATGGTGGCCAGCTACGCAGTAAGTTCCTCCGCAACGGCGACGAGGCGGCTGATCCAGAGGTCCACGCCCTTTAGGTACTCTGCATAGCCAGCAGCGTCGTCCTTCCGCAGCCGTTTCTCCTCCTCCAGGCCCTTGTTCACAGCCTCCGCCCGAGCATTGGCCTCTATGAGTGTCCCCTTGAGGCGCTCCAACTCCAGCTTCTGATCCTTGATGGAATCCTAGGCCGTGGAGAGGTGTTCAGCCTTGCCGAGGACCTTAGACTGCGCATCCATCAAGGTGGCATGGATCGTGTCCCTCTTTGTGGTCAGCTCCAGGACCCGCTTGTTCAAGCCTTCTCGCTCCACCTCCAGCTCCGTTACCATGCCGTCCTGGACCCGAGCCTGAGCATTGAGAGCCTCAATGTGCCTCTATTCCAGCCCCTGGGTCCGCCACGCGACAAGCCTCTCGATCTCTTCATCCTTGCCGCAGAGGGTGGCGGCGAGTGCCTGCCCACGGGTGACAAGATCTTCCTCCTACGAGTTCAGTTGGGCTTGGTGGTGGTTGCGGGCGGCCTCATCATTGGCGGCTCGCTCCTTGGCCTCCTCCTGGGCTTTCTCAAAACCAGTCTGCGCCTGCATGACGTCTCTGGCGCGCTCATCCAGCTTCTCCTGGGAAACCCTCAGCTTGTTCCGGGCCTCGTCAAACCAGAATTTTGTCTGGGCGACCTGCGCCTAGAAGTCCTCCTCCGCCTTGTCCACCACTGCCGACCTGGACTTTGCCTTGTCCAGGCGGGCATGGTAAAGCACCTGGAGCTTATGGAAGCTGGCGCTCATGGCCCGAAGAAGCTGCTCCTCTTGAGAACCACTGCCGCCGGCACCCGACTCGTCGACGACCTCAAAACCAGCGGCGGCGAGCGCCTCGTCAACAAACACCCCCCCTCGGTTGGCGCCCTGCTGCTTGCCATCCAGGGGAGGTGTATGAACAAGTCGTCACTCATCTTCAGGTAGCGGCCCGAGCCAGAGGCGGCTGAGGAGGAAGGCTGGTCCTCAGCAGCAGCCTTGCCGGCCTCCTCGGTAGCGGACTTGCCAGCCTCCTCGGCAGCGGCCTTGCCGGCCTCCTCGGCAGCATCCTCGCCGGTTCCTCCAGCAGGCCCGTTGCCGGCCTCCTCGGCACTGGCATCGCCGGTCCCTCCGGTAGACCCTTGGGCCGCCTCCTCTGCCGTGGCCTGGGCGGCCTCCTCGCCAGCGGCCTTGCCGGCCTCAGCCTCGGCGTCCGTGATGACCTCCTCAATGTTGGGCCGCCATCCGCCCGGTCCGTCAAGGGTGTGTCTAAAAGTCAAAAGAAAAAGTGAGACGACGCCCAAGTTCAAAGGTTCAACTTGGAGAACAGAGGCAAATCGTCCATACCAGGCTGGGAAGGAGCGGCGCTCTCCTCGCCAACAACCATTGCCGGGGAGGAGCCGCCGGCGTTCAAGTACCTCTCCTCCTCCTCCATGGGTGCAAGCTCGGTAGTCGGTGACCTTGCCGGGGAAGCCCCCCGGGGCAGTGTAGTTGAAGGAGGCAACATGTTGGGGGTGGCCCCCTATGGGCCCTCATGCTGCCGGTCCCCACCTACAAAGCCGACAAGGTCAGCATCTAGAATTCACACCTCCGTGTCCGCCCATAGAAAAATGAGTGGTAAACTTACGCCGGGGGCTGTTGTCCGGGCTGCTCTCCACCACCAGCGGCGAGCCTGAAAGTTCCCACCGGGGGCTTGTTGGCGGACGACGCCCTAGCTCTCTTTGCCGTCCTCTGGGCCAGCGTCTCCATATTCCTGCAGAGATGGCATTGGATCAGAGAGAGATAATACATGGATGAAACCAGGAGATAACATGAGGGGCGAGGTGCTTACTCATCTTCTGTTTCCTCCTCATCCACTGGTATCCTCCTCTTCCTCCTTAGGCTAAGAGACCCAAGATCGAAGTCGACGTCCATGGCAGCGCTTGCGGGAGGGGGAGAAGGAGATGGGGTCCGGCCACGCCTGGACGAAGAGGAGGCAGCCACCGTCCTCTTCGCCACCGCGGTCTTCCCCCGTTTTTCTCCCCGTCGCGGCCGCCATCGACCTCGTCTCTCGCCCGAGCTGCTCCGGGGGCTGTTGCCACCGCGGCTCTGGGGGCTGTTGCCGCCGCACGATGCTGCCGGACCAGACCGGCTCGCCCGAACCGGCCCGCCGCAGGACCCGCCGCCTCGCCACGGCAGGAGGGTCAGCAACCTCGGCCTCCTCGTCGGTTGACTCCTCGACCACATCTTCGACGAGGGGAGCGTCAGCGTCGGCGCTCGCGTGGCGGGCCTCCCCGGCAGTCTTCATCCATCCGGCAAACTCCTCCTCTTCGACGACCACATTGGCCTCGTCCTCCACATGGCCGGCGCTGCCGGCCTCCAGGGCAAGCCCCGCCTCCGCCGCCCTGGCGACAATATAGTTGAGCTCGGCCTGGGTAGTATCATGGACAAGCACCGGCTCGTCGCGGACGCGCTTCTCCGACAGAGTGTCGGAGAACTCTTGCACCAGATCCACTGGCGGCTCGACCCAAGACGGGTCAAGGCCGTGCGCGTTGAAGTCTGGCATGATGGCAATGATGTCGGACCGGCGAGAGTTATTGCTTAGCGGGACCACTCCCACCGGCAACACAAAAAGGGGCCCCTTGACAGCCTTACCTGCCTTGGCAGCCTTGCCGGTCCTCTCGGCCCTGCCGTCACGATCCACATCAAGTTGCAAGAGCTTCTGGCAGATGTGGCCGTGCTGCATCACCGTGAAGTTGTGTTTCAGGCCGGGGCGAAGCCTCATGTTGTCGGCCGCGTTCACGAAAAGCCAAGCCGGCCTCCCCTTGTTGTGCAGCGGCTCAGTTTGGCGGCAGATGAAGTCAGCCCCGATCATCTCGTGGGTGAGCCCGGCCTGGGCAAGACGATGGATCCTGGTGGTGGCGATCGAGAGTTTTTTGTCATTGACGTCGACGTGCCCCCAGTCTCCCTTACGAACCGGTGGGCTCCGACGAACTCGATAGAACTCCGGTGGGTCTTCTTCCTCTATCCACAACCACCGGCTCATCCACTCGTCCCACCTCTCCCTCTGCGCGCCGTCCGGATACGTGCCCTTTTCCTGGGTCCATGAAATCTAGGTGACACAGCCGGAGATGGCTTCCCCCCTTGGATACGAGGGAAGAAGTAATGGCGAAAGAGCGTCGTGCTTGGAACCACCCCGGCGAAACCCTCACTGAGGTGGGCGAAGAAAGCCATGCACGCCACAATATTCGGCGTGAAATCGAGGAGATGGAAGCCGTAGGTGTGCATGATGTCGTTGAAGAAATCAGAGAAGAGGGGGACAGAGGCCGCAGTAGAAGTAATCGACAAAGAAAGGATACCGATTTGGGCCGGCCTCTGTGCATTGGGCAGGGATGACGTGCGTGGCTGTATGCCCCGTTGTCTCACACCCCCACAAGGGCCTGAAGTAGTCCCTGAGATGGACTGCGTCAACCGTCGGAGGGAAGTAGGCGTGTTTCGTCCGCAGTGCCGCTAGCTCACTCTCCGGGAGCTCTTTCTCCCCCGCGACCTCATCCACTGCCTTCCCCCTGCTGGACTTGGGCGCCATTGTAGCCGCAAGGGGAAGAAACGGGTCGGAGACAGAAGGGAGCGCGGCGGCGGCGGGCGGAGGCGAAGGCTCTAGCTTGGGGAAGAAGGAGAAGAACAACGAGCGCGAGATTGAAGGAGCACGAGGGGTAAATGGGAGACGCGCCTGCGGTTTTCCCCCTTTTTATGGGGAAGGCGCGGGCCGCCCTCCACCACCAGTTACTGCGACGTAACACCAGCACGCAGCAAACCGCCCCACACACGACCCCCACGCCAGCGCAGATCGTGGGGAAGCGCAACCATTGGAGGAGTTACTGCGGTAAAGGGAATCCAGCCCCACTGCCCGCGCACCATTCTGGGCCTAGCCCAACAACGCGTTGCACTTATGACTGGCCCATGCCCGGGGGCTCCCGTCGGTGTACAAAAGTAGGGGCGCTCCTTTTTACCCCTTACTTGTGCACGGGTGTTGACACCAGATTTTGGCATGGTCAAGAACTTAACTAAGATGGCCTCAAATGGAAAAGTTCTCAAAGTGAGAAACTTTCGTATCATCAAAAGGATAAACTTTGATATTTGGGCCATAGCCATCCGGTCTTATCTCTAAGGCCGAAGTTGTGTTTGAAGTACTGAGATTTTATATCCAGAATACTATTCGGCTGACTACACTCCCAAGATGGCCTCAAATGAGAAAATATTCTACATGAATTGTCTTCGTCTCGTCGAAGCGATCGATTTTGATATAAACTCCCATACATCGGCAACCCCACAAATCTATATGCCAATAAACAACATGGTGAGTTCGGTTAATCAAGTTGAAACACCCCATGTAGGAACTTTCAATGGAATGCAACATAGTGTTTCATCTTTTTATTCATCGGCAACTAATTTGCAACATGTTAATCCTAACATGCTGGTGGATAGGGGAATTGGCCATAGTACTACTAGTTATTCGGCCAATTACCCTCAAACATCATATGCTACACCTCATGCTACTAATTTTTCGGCACCATACACAATTGTAGATGTTCATAATTCGGCTCTGCGCCTTCATGCTCATGGCCGAATAAGTGAGAATTCTACTAGGGTGCATGTGTATTTTCCTAGTAACGTAGCATATCATGTTGCCCCTGCAGAGTTACAGAATTTCGGCAACACACCAGTGCCGAAAGCGTCTCAAAGTATTGGGGGGCAATCCAATGAAGATTGGGCAGAAATTGGTCGAAAAAAGCTTAAAGATAGCCTACCTGCAATGTTTGCTGAATTTAGACAAGAACAGGCAACCTTGCGAATCAAAGAAAGAAAGAGTGGTGATTCGGATAACAAAGTTAATTCGATTATCAAAAAAGCAGAATCAAATAGTATATGTAGCGAATTTATTGAAGAAAAAGAGGACGCCAATGCATTGGAGAGTCATTTAAAAGTGGAGTGAAGTATTATTCAAGTAACACAACCATCATTCTCTCCCAGCGTGTATGAAGAGGTATGTCTAGCAAGTGATTTGCCTATTTTCAGATTTGGTCACATCTTTATTATTGATGCATCTATTAGGAAAAATCTCGTAAGTTATTTTGAAATACCAATGATGAAGGGTAATTTATTTGTTAGCAATAAAATTGTTACAGAGCATATTGGTATTTACATTGTACCATTCAAAGAGACTGATAGAAATAAAATTGTTACAAAGCATATCGGTCAATACATTGTACCATTCGAAGAGATCGATAGTGACTTGTTATTGAAGCCAAAGCTTCTCCCATTGCTTTATTTAAAGTTCATATCTAATTGGGTAGCTTTGCTTGCTTCATACTTGGCTTACGCATGGTCTCAATTAAGACATGTGTGTTCTGACTATTTTCGTTTCAGAAATATAAAGCCAATGTTAAATTCTTTTGAGAAATCCGATGCTAATATTATATCTTATCCGAAGACATCGAAGATGGAGTGCAAAATACAATGCATAGCCGAATGGGGAGATTCTAAATCTGAACCATTCATTTTCTTATCTCGAAAGCCGTTCGCACACCAAGATCGCCTAGAAAACAAAACGTATACCTTTGATTCAAACATGTGTGATCAAATCTTTGATTTGTTGTTGGAAAATAATTACATTAGAATTCTTGTTCACCATGTCAAGCCATCTATCCAAGGACGAATTTATTGTAAGTTCCATGATTCGTTCAAGCATAGTATTGAGGATTGCAACATGTTTCGTCAAATAGTTAAATCAGCCATTGATAAAGTACGATTGAGATTTGTTGAAACACCAAAGGATGACCAGTCTATTCCAATTGGTCCTGATGGCAAAAAGTTTTTGTATCAGCTCCTTCAAGTTGATTCATTAAATGATGAAAAGGAAAACACAGTGGATGATGGCATCAAGTTTTCAAGTAAAGAAGTTGTTCAAGAGCACAATGAAGATATTCTTGAAGGCGGAAATTCCATCAAGGTTGAACAGAAGACGCCAAGTACTGGGGGGCAACAAGAAAATCCAAAGATCGGTGCAAGCACAACTAAAGAAAACAAAGGCCGACGTAAGCACAAAGGTAAAAAGCCGAAAGTCAATTTCGCGCAACTATTGGAAAAATATCAGAAGATAAGTGAGGAGAACAGTGCTTACCGACCGACTAATGCAAAGGCATCAAGATCACCCCCTAGGCACAAATATGAAGATCGGTATTGGCAAAATGATAATTTTAATGCAACATATCCGTATCCTTATTTTGGGCCGCCAATGCCAATGTCGTGGATGCCTCCCTATGCTCATATAGATCCATATCCATCATGGGACAGGTACAATACAAGGTCACATTCTCCATCTTATTTTAGACCATCTCACCAATATTGTGCAGCTCCGAGAAGATCGACATTTGAACAATCACATGTCAAAGGCCGTTTCAATCATAAGGAACTGGTCCGGAGTTCAAGGAAGAGGAAAGAGGTGGTCATACAAGTATATCGAGCTAAAAAAGATGGTCACAAGAGTGCCAATTCATATTTGATCTTAAAGGATAAAGAGCCAATTAAAGTGTTACGTTGGCTACAAAAGGCAATGAGATGGAGAAATCAATTATCGAGAATCAAAGTGCCAAATCTGAAGAAAAGAGGTTGAAGGTGCACAAGGTAAAACAAGAATTATCATTAGTTCAAACAAAATCACAGCCGGGGCGCCCACTCGGCTTATCATATTGGCAAAAGAAGAAATTAAAAAAACTTAGTGCACAAGAACTTGAAGAAAGGAACACGTGGGTTCCCAAAGGAAGTACTCTAAATAAAAATTATGTGCAAGCTTCCATTACAAGAATTGCGGCAAAGGTGAAGAAGGAAAAGAGTGAAAACTATGAAGGACCAAGTGGAAGGTTTCAACATCTTCTGTCCACACATTATCCATATTCTTTAACTATGCCATTAATGCCTATGCCATGCAATTTGTTATCAGGTATGATCGGTTATCCTCAATGGGCTTATTTTAATCCATGGATATAATATAATTTATTACATCATGAAAGGCTATTACCAAATCATCATACATTAGATTAGCTTCACTTTTGTTGCTAATTAAATGGCCGATATAGGATTATCGCCCTAAGCATAAACATGGCTGATATAGAAATTATCGCCCTAAGCACATAAAATGGCTGATGGAGTGTTGACATCGTCCTTAGAAAAAGCCTCGTGCAAGTTATTTTTCGGCACACAAGTTTGCCGAAAAATAGGGGGGCATGTGTTGACACCAGATTTTGGCACAGTCAAGAACTTAATTAAGATGGCCTCAAATGGAAAAGTTCTCAAAGTGAGAAACTTTCGTATCATTAAAAGGATAAACTTTGATATTTGGGCCATAGTCATCCGGTCTTATCTCTAAGGCCGAAGTTGTGTTTGAAGTACTGAGATTTTATATCCAGAACACTATTCGGCCGATTACACTCCCAAGATGGCCTCAAACGAGAAACTATTCTACATGAATTGTCTTCGTCTCGTTGAAATGATCGATTTCGATATAAAAATCGTATCAATCCGAGATCGTATGTAAAAGTTACAGCCACCTGAGTGCAGCCCTGTCACGGGGCAAAAGTGGCGCGCCCCATGAGACACGCGTCTGATGGGTAGCGTGTGTAACAGCCTGTTTTGCGCCAGGATATCGGCCCTGAAGATGTCCTTGAATCGCAAAACGTCCAACACGAAAGTTGTTCGTCTCATTGAAATGGTCAAATTTACTTTTGGGCTCATCTTGATCCGAGGTCGTTTGTGGCCTCTAGAAGCTAAAAACCGAACTAATGTTCTAAACTTACCTAAATCCGAGTTCAGAAAATTTTGGAAAGATTTGGATGTGATTTGGAGTCCTTTTCTTGAACGGGAAGTCCATCCTGCTCTTATATACCTAAGGGGTGACGGCCTATTGAACAACACACAATCGAATAAACACATCTACAACTTTTATCTTTTCTCCTTAACCCTAGTTCTTCTTCTTCCTCGTTCTTCGCTCGTTCTTCGTTTGCAGGGTGGCGAACCTCGAGGCCCTAGGGGCGATCAGGTCGACCTAGGGCAACCCATAGCCGCCGCGCGTCCAGATGGGGTCCCTCACGGGCGTGTGGGGTCACCGTGTACCCTCGACACCGGGGGTGATGCACCGTAGCTCACGTCGAAGGAGACCCGTCCTGAAGAGCGGTACGAAAGCAATCCGACGGGCGCTTTTGAGCACCCGAAATCCCACACACTCGAGAGGGACCCCGTCTGGATGCGCGGCGGTTGTGGGTTGCCCTAGGTCGACCTGATTGCCCCTAGGGCCTCGAGGTTCGCTGCCCTGCAAACAAAGAACGCGCGAAGAACGAGGAAGAAGAAGAACTAGGGTTAAGGAGAAAAGGTAAAAGTTGTAGATGTGTTTATTCGATTGTGTGTTGTTCAATCGGCCGTCATCCCTTAGGTATATAAGAGGAGGATGGACTTCCCGTTCAAGAAAAGGACTCCAAATCACGTCCAAATCTTTCCAAAATTATCCGAACTCGGATTTAGGTAAGTCTGGAACATCAGTTCGGTTTTTAGCTGCCACAGGCCACAAACGACCTCGGATCAAGATGAGCCAAAAAGTAAATTTGACCATTTCAATGAGACGAACAACTTTCATGTTTGATGTTTTTCGATTCAAAGCCATCTTCAGGGCCGATTTGCTGGCGCAAAACAGGCTGTTACTCGCGCTACCCATCAGACGCGTGTCTGATGGGGCGCGCCACTTTTGCCCCGTGACAGGGCTGCACTTAGGTGGCTGTTACTTTTACAAACTATCTCAGATTGATACGGTTTTTATATCAAAATCGATCGTTTCGACGAGACGAAGACAATTCATGTAGAATATTTTCTCATTTGAGGCCATCTTGGGAGTGTAATCATCCGAATAGTGTTCTGGATATAAAATCTCAGTACTTCAAACACAACTTCGGCCTTTAGATAAGACCGGATGGCAATGGCCCAAATATCAAAGTTTATCCTTTTGATGATACAAAACTTTCTCACTTTGAGAACTTTTCCATTCGAGGCCATCTTAATTAAGTTCTTGACCGTGCCAAAATCTGATGTCAACAACGGGCAGTCGGAGCCACGCATGTGGCCGAACATAATAGGGCAGAAGGAGGAGGCCAGGAACATGGAGTTACTAGAACAAACACCAAGACAAACAGAACAAGAATACCAAACAAGGAGACAGGCTCCCCCGGCAAGGACACTTGCCGGGGCAGCCTACACACTACCCGACAAGGGCTCTTGCAGGGGCGATCCAGCCAGACACCTCCGTCGCAGCCTATGGGCTCCAACGGTATTAACAACATTGGAGCCAAGGCTCGGGAAGCGCCCACGTGATGGCATGCAGATCTTTGTGAAGACAAAGATCTATGACTCCCAAGGTAAGAACCAGAAGACATGGCAATCATGAGGCTCCTTGCCGAGGACGCCCGCGAGGCCCCGGCAAGGTTCCTTGCCGAAGACACCCCAAAGCCCCGGCAAGCCTCTTGCAGCAGGGCACTCACGGAGGCCCTGTCAAGACCCTTGCCGGGAACAGAAGCAAGTCCGCGGCAAGCTCTTGCTGCCCCGTCGCCGTCCTAGCTCGGCGGCTGACCCGCTGGCCCGGCCAAGCACCCACGTGGGGATACGTGGTTCCTGGGCCAGCTAGCCAAGCACCTGCGTGGTGGCATGCAGATCTTCGTGAAGACCCTACCGCGCCGCCACCTCAGATGCCTGCCTCGCTGGCCTGGACGCGTGTTGCGACCAGACAGAGCGGCCACGGACGGGACGGGCTTCTTTCCCATCCCCGATAAAGTAAATAGACACCTAAGCAGCGCATTGAATGTGCCTTGTCCCGTAATGGCGTGGGATAAGCCTATGCACTGCACACCTTTCCACCTCCTGTGTGCCACTGTGGCATTCCCTTTAGACTATAAAAGGAGGCCTGCGACGTACTAGAGGAGGATTCAGATCGTGAAAAACTGGGAGACACCGTAGCTAGCTCAAGAACTCAAGAACACTCAAATATACACCAAAGCAGGACTAGGGTATTACGCATCCTCGCGGCCCAAACCTGGGTAAACGATCGCTGTGCTGACTCTTAGACCTGCTCTTTGCACAACTTCGCGCCCGCCAACCGTAGAAGGGTTCTAGTGATCCCATAGGTGTCGTTTCGTACCGACAGTATGCGTCCGCTAGTGACTATGATGAGGATACCTTCGCTCTTATTGCTAGTGAAGAGCAGGGTGGGCATGATTCTGAACAAGAGACGCAATACATGGCTGCTGAAGACGCAGACGGGTATGAAACAATAGTAGCTCAATGTGTGTTGAGTGTGCAGGTAATACAAGCTGAGAAAAATTAGAGGCACAACTTGTTCCATTTAAAGGGAGTTGTGATGGAACGTTCTGTCCGCATCATTATTGATGGAGGGAGCTGCAACAACTTGTCTAGCATGGAGATGGTGGAAAAGGTGTCTCTCACCACAAGACCACATCTGCATCCTTACTACATCTAATGGTTTAATAACAGTGGCAAGGTTAAAGGAACACGTACAATTCATCTGCACTTTAGTATCGCTACATATGCTGATTATGTTGATTGTGATGTGGGTACCCATGCAAGCATGTTCCTTATTACTTTGTAAACCATGACAATTTGATAAAAATCCTGTACACCATGGTAGAAACAATCATTATACTCTTGATCATAAGGATAAACATATTACATTGCTTCCTATGTCTCCTGATTCAATTCTGAAACATGATATTAATAGAGCTAGTAAAGAAAAAAGGAGCAAAATAAGAGTGAAAATCAGATTGTTGCTTAAGAATTTGATCAACAAATGAAGCCCAATAACAAACCACCTCGCATGTGGCCTCTGAAATTAAATAGAAAAGTGGATGTTTTACTTTCCACCAAATCTGATATTCATGATTTAGATTTCAGCAAATTTGTTTGCTACGATTTTATGTGCAAAGATGCATTATTTTCATTCGAGGACGTGCCTTCCTCTTCGCCTACTTCTGTCACTAACATTTTGCAGGACTTCGATGATGTCTTTCCATAAGACGTGCCACTGGGATTACCACATATTCAAGGCATTGAGCATCAAATTGATTTAATTCCCAGTGCATCGCTACCCAACCTTGCACCATACAGTGATCAATCCCGAGAAGACGAAGGAGATTATGCGTCAAGTACAGGAGCTGCTCGACAAAGGTTATATACACGAATCGGTTAGTCCTTGTGCTGTTCCTATTATACTAGTTCCAAAAAAAGGATGGTACATAGCGTATGTGTGTCGGTTGTAGAGGCATTAATAAGATTACTATTCATTATCGTCATCCTATTCGTCGGCTAGATGATATGCTTGATGGATTGAGTGGCTCTACAATATTCTCCAGAGTTGATTTGGGTACTGGATACCATCAAATTCGTATGAAATTGGGAGAATGGAAAACAACATTTAAAACTAAGTTTGGATTATAGGAGTGGTTAGTCATGCCTTTTGGGTTAACTAATGCACCTAGTACTTTCATGAGATTAATGAATGAAGTTTTATGTGCTTTCATTAGACGATTTGTGGTAGTTTATTTTGATGATATACTGATTTATAGTAGATCTTCGGAGGGACATTTGGAACATTAATGTGTTGTTTTTTATTGCGCTATGTGATGCACGTTTGGTGGTAACCTTGGGAAGTGCACCTTTTGCACCGACCGAGTATCTTTTCTAGGTTATGTTGTTACTCCACAACGAATTGAAGTGGATAAAGCCAAGATTGAAGCTACTGAGAGTTGGATGCAACCCCAAACAGTCACACACGTAAGGAGTTTTCTTGGCTCGCTTTTCTATATGCATTTTGTGAGAGACTTCGGCACCGTTGTTTGGGGTACCAGACATGAAGAAGCCTTCGCTATATTGAAAGATAAGTTGACACATGCTCCTTTACTCCAACTTCCCGATTTTAATAAGACTTTTGAGCTTGAATGTGATGCTAGTGGAATAGAATTAGAAGGTGTGTAATTACAAGATGGTAAACTTGTTGCATACTATTTTGAAAAATTGCGTGGGCCTAGTCTGAACTATTCTACTTATGACAAAGAATTATATGCTCTTGTTCGGACTTTAGAAACATGGCAACATTATTTATGGCCAAAGAATTTGTTATACATTATGATCATGAATCTTTGAAACATATTAAAAGTCAAGCAAAACTGAATCGTACACATGTTAAATGGGTTGTATTGATTGAGACTTCCCCTTACGTCATAAAGCAAAAGAAGGTAAATAAAATGTTATTGCTGATGCTTTATCTCGTCACTATACTTTGCTTTCACAACTTGACTTTAAAATATTTGGTTTGTAGACCATCAAAGATGAATATGTGCCTAATTCTGAATTTAAAGGTGTATTGCAGAATTGTAAAGAAGGGAGAATATGTAACAAGTTCATCGTTAATGATGGATTTGTATTTCGTGCTAACAAGCTATACATTTCAGCTAGCTCGGTTCGTCTTTTGTTGTTGCAGGAGGCGCATGGAGGAGGATTAATGGGACACTTTGGCGTGAAGAAGACGAAGGACACACTTGCTACACATTTCTTTTGGCCAAAAATGAGATGGGGTGTTGAGCCTGTTGTTGCGCGCTGCACTACGGGCCAGTTCTTTTGGGCATCTTAAAAAATAAGCTGCCTCTCCCTAGCTTAAAAAAATTGTCCCTCCCAAAATTTGTTGAGCCTTCTAAATTAGTACTACCATAACTAGGTTAGAAGCCCCAATGAATAAGGGAGGTGGCTTATGGAAAAAGCTGGGGAGGACGCGACTTATTTTTTAAGCCACCAAAAGAACTGGCCCTACATGTCAAAAAGCTAAGTCTCGACTCAATCCTCATGGTTTATATATGCCTTTGCTTGTACCTAGTGTTCCATGGGATGATATGTCTATGGACTTTGTTGTAGGTTTACCTCGAACCAAGAAGGGGAGGGTTAACATATTTGTTGTCCTGGATAGATTTACGAAAATGGAACACTTTATACCATGTCATAAAGGCTAGTTGCCGATTTGTTAATTCGGGAAATTGTTCACTTGCATGGTGTGCCAAATACTATTGTTTCAGATCAATATATTAAATTTCTTAGCCACTTTTGGAGATGTTTATGGGTTAAGTTGGGGACTAAATGGCTTTTTAGTACTACACGTCAACCCCAAACCGATGGACAAACTGAAGTAGTCAATAGAACATTGTCTACTATGCTTATGGCTGTTTTGAAGAATAACCTTAAAATGTGGGAAGAATGCTTACCTCATATTGAATTTGCTTATAATCCTTTGCTACATTCTACTACTAAGATGTGCGCTTTTGAGATTGTGCATGGTTTCCTACCTCGTGCAACCATTGATTTGTTTCTTCTGCTATCTCCGGAGAAGGCTAATTTTGATGCTAAATAACATGCCGAATTAATATAAAAAATGCATGAGTTAACTAAAGAAAATATTGAGCGTATGAATGCTATGTATAAAATTGCTGGAAATGAGGGTAGAAAATGTGTTGTCTTTGCACCTGGAGATCTTGTTTGGTTACATTTGGGTATGGATAGGTTTATTGATCGATGCAAGTCAAAGCTAATGCCATGTGCTGATGGTCCTTTTAATGCATTAGAGATAATAAATAATAATGCATATAAACTTGAGTTGTATGCAGATTTTGGGGTTAGTCCCACTGTTAACATTGCAGATTTAAAGCCTTATTTGGGTGAGGAATATGAGCTTCCATTAAGGATGACTTCAATTCAAGAAGGGGAGGATGACGAGGACACCAATACTATAGTAACACCCACGATTCCTGCAGCTACATACAATAGACCAATTACTAGAGGTCGCACACGTTAATTAAATTATCATGTACTTTGTTTTTTTGCATCGATTCTAATGTTCATGAGAAAATTATGCTGCCTCAATTGGATACCATTGTTTTGCTTACAAATGAAAGGCCTAGCTTCGAAAAGAAGCATGAACATTGGAGCAAGATCAAGCATGGAGATGATGGCATGCACAAGGGGAACAAGAACAAAGTTTCAAGTGATGATTTCAAGGCTTTGAAGCCACCGTAATGAGTGCATGAAGGCTTGGACGAAATATACAAGATGCTACTTCTTAATTTTTATCGAGAGGTATTATAGGTGTTGTGTCACCTTATTATTTGGCCAGGCCCATGTAATTTCGAAATACTTTAGTATAGGTTGTTTTTAGATTCCGTATATGTGGGGAAACGGAGTTACGGTTGGTTTCGTACTCCTCCTCCATGGGATCACGAAATTTCCCACTATTCCTCCATATATGCAACCCCTAGGTGTCATTTAGACTTTAGGTTTTGTTTACATTAAAGTTTGGCACAACTGCAACTTTGCGTACTTTGTTTGTGTTCAATGACCAGGCAAAGACGCCACATAACCCCACTTGATCAATAAAGCTTTCCTCTTAAATTTGCAATATCCAGATTGCAATCTTAGTTTCTTGCTTGTTCTTCATTTTCTTGCAGGAAAGAGACTCTCGTGGCCAGGTTGATCGTGCTATGGCATGGTCAATAAATTCTCGTGGTTGGTTTAGAGATTGCTAAGGCGCGATGTTCTCACACGTCATAGTAGGATTGTCAAATTCTACTCCACCAAAAATGACAGCCACCATCTCATCGGAAGATGGGACACCTTTGCCTGTATGATATGATGAATACTAAAACATCCAAATTGAAAATTGGGTTGTTACAAGGGGTCGCTAGCCCCAATTTTTCTTTTTACTCATCCAATTTTGAGCTTGAAATCGAGTTCTTCTGCCCCCAATTGGAGATACACGAAATCACATGTTCTCAGCCATCCCCGGTGATGTTGTCCTAGATCAGGGGATACCAAACTAGTTGTTCCATAGTCCATGGGCCGAGCATGCGGCCCACTATCTTCTCAAGGAAGGACTCCGGAAGCCTCATACTTCGGTGTGATCAAGACATAATTTACCAAAGACTTGACGTGAACACCAAGACTTCGATCGGCTCTGTCGGATTCGGGGCTCCGCGGACCCAAGAAGGTTTGAACACTGGGGCGGGTGCGAAGATCCTCACCCATGACTCGCTGCCCAGTGATGCACGTTTGGTGGTAACCTTAGGAAGTGGACCTTTTGCATCGACCAACTATCTTTTCTAGGCTATGTTGTTACTCCACAGCGAATTGAAGTGGATAAAGCCATGATTGAAGCTATTGAGAGTTGGATGCAGCCCCAAGCAGTCACACACGTGAGGAGTTTTCGTGACCTCGCTTTTCTATAGGCATTTTGTGAGAGATTTCAGCACCGTTGTTGCACCTCTCAATGAGCTTACAAAGAAGGATGTGCCTTTTGTTTGGTGTACCGGACAGGAAGAAGCCTTCACTATATTGAAAGATAAGTTGACACATGCTCCTTTACTCCAACTTCATGATTTTAGTAAGACTTTTGAGCTTGAATGTGATGCTAGTGGAATTGGATTAGGAGGTGTGTAATTACAAGATGGTAAACTTGTTGCATACTTTTCTAAAAAAATGAGTGGGCCTAGTTTGAACTATTCTACTTATGACAAAGAATTATATGCTCTTGTTCGGACTTTAGAAACATGGCAACATTATTTATGGCCAAAGAATTTGTTATACATTATGATCATGAATCTTTGAAACATATTAAAAGTCAAGCAAAACTGAACCGTACACATGTTAAATGGTTGAATTTATTGAGACTTTCCCTTACATCATAAAGCACTAGAAGGTAAATAAAATGTTATTGCTGATGGTTTGGAGACATCAATGATGAATATGTGCATGATTCTGAATTTAATGATGTATTGCAGAATTGTAAAGAAGGGAGAATGTGTAACAAGTTCATCGTTAATGATGGATTTGTATTTCGTGCTAACAAGCTATACATTTCAGCTAGCTCTATTCTTTTTTGTTGTTGCAGGAGGGGCATGGAGGAGGATTAATGGGACACTTTGGCATGAAGAAGACGAAGGACGCACTTGCTACACATTTCTTTTGGCCAAAGATGAGATGGGACGTTAAGCCTGTTGTTGCGTGCTGCACTGCGTGCCAGTTCTTTTGGGCGTCTTAAAAGATAAGCTGCCTCTCCCTAGCTTAAAAAATAAGTCGCTCCCAAAATTTGTCGAGCCTTCTAAATTAGTACTACCATAACTAGGTTAGAAGCCCCAATGAATAAGGGAGGTGGCTTATGGAAAAAGCTGGGGAGGACGCGACTTTTTTAAGCCACCAAAAGAACTGGCCCTACATGTCAAAAAGCTAAGTCTCGACTCAATCCTCATGGTTTATATATGCCTTTGCTTGTACCTAGTGTTCCATGGGATGATATATCTATGGACTTTGTTTTATGTTTACCTGGAACCAAGAAGTGGAGGGATAACATATTTGTTGTCCTAGATAGGTTTACGAAAATGGAACACTTTATACCATATCATAAAAGCAATGATGATGCTAATGTTGCTGATTTGTTAATTCGCGAAATTATTCACTGGCATGGTGTGCCAAATACTATTGTTTCAGATCAATATATTAAATTTCTTAGCCACTTTTGGAGATGTTTATGGGCTAAGTTGGGGATTAAACGGCTTTTTAGTACTATGCGTCAACCTCAAACCGATGGACAAACTGAAGTAGTCAAGAGAACGTTATCTTCTATGCTGATGGTTGTTTTGAAGAATAACCTTAAAAGGTGGGAAGAATACCTCATATTGAATTTGCTTATAATCGTTCGCTACATTCTACTACTAAGATGTGCACTTTTGAGATTGTGTATGGTTTCCTACCTTGTGCATCCATTGATTTGTTGCCTCTTCCATGTTCGGAGAAGACTAATTTTGATGCTAAATAATGTGGCGAATTAATATAAAAATGCATAAGTTAACTAAAGAAAACATTGAGTGTATGAATGCTATGTATAAAATTGTTGGAAATAAGGGTAGAAAATGTGTTGCCTTTGCACATGGAGATCTTGTTTGGTTACATTTGGGTAAGGATAGGTTTCTTGATCTGTGCAAGTCAAAGCTAATGCCATGTGCTGATGGTCATTTTAATGCATTAGAGATAATAAATGATAATGCTTATAAACTTGAGTTGTATGCAAATTTTGGGGTTAGTCCCACGTTTTTACATTGCAGATATAAAGCCTTATTTGGGTGAGGAACATGAGCTTCCATCAAGGACGACTTCAATTCAGGAAGGGGGGATGATGAGGACACCAATACTATAGTAACACCCACGATTCCTGCAACTACATAGACTGGACCAATTACTAGAGATCGCACACGTTAATTAAATTATCATGTACTTTGTTTTTTGGCATCGATTTTAATGTTCATGAGAATATGATGCTGCCTCAATTGTATACCTTTGTTTTGCTCACAAATGAAAGGCCTAGCTTGGAAAAGAAGGATGAACATTGGAGCAAGATCAAGCATGGAGATGATGGCATGCACAAGGGGAACAAGAACAAAGTTTCAAGTGATTATTTCAGGGATTTGAAGCCACCGTAATGAGTGCACGAAGGCTTGGACGAAATATACAAGATGCTACTTCATAATTTTTATCCAGAGGTATTATAGGTGTTGTGTCACCTTATTATTGGGCCAGGCCCATGTAATTTCGAAATACTTTAGTATAGGTTGTTTTTAGTGTCTGTATGTGTGGGGAAACGGAGTTCCGGTTGGTTTCGGAGTCCTCCTCCAAGGGATCACAAAATTTCCCACTATTCTTCCATATATACAACCCTTAGGTGTCATTTAGACTTAAGGTTTTGTTTACATTAAAGTTTGGCATAACTGCAACTTCGCGTACTTTGTTTGTGTTCAATGAACAGGCAAAGACGCCACATAACCCCACTTGATCAATAAAGATTTCCTCTTAAATTTGCAATATCCAGATTGCAATCTTAGTTTCTTGCTTGTTCGTCATTTTCTTGCAGGAAAGAGACCCTCGTGGTCAGGTTGATCGTGCTCTGGCATGGTCAATAAACTCTCGTGGTTGGTTTAGAGATTGCTAAGGCGCGATGTTGTCGCACGTCATAGTAGGATCGTCAAATTCTACTCCACCAAAAATGATAGCCACCATCTCATCGGAAGACGGGACACCTTTGCCTTTATGATATGATGAATACTAAAACATCCAAATTGAAAATTGGATTGTTACAGGCTGTCGCTAGCCCCAATTTTTCTTTTTACTCATCCAATTTTTAGCTTGAAATCGAGTTCTTCTGCCCCCAATTGGAGATACGCGAAATCGTATGTTCTCATCCATCCCCGATGATGTTGTCCTGGACTAGGGGGTACCAATCTAGTTGGCCCATAGTCCATGGGCCGAGCCTGCAGCCCACTATCCTCTCAAGGAAGGACTCTGGAAGCCTCATACTTCGGTGTGATCAAGACATAATTTACTGAAGACTTGACGTGAACACCAAGACTTCCATCGGCTCTGTCCGATTCGGGGCTCCACGGACCCAAGAAGGTTCGAACACTAGGGCGGGTGCAAAGATCCTCACCCATGACTCGCTGCCCAGCGACCTAGTTGAACTAGATTCACGTGAGAAAGGAAGAAGATGAACACAACAGTTTACCCAGGTTTGGGCCACCTTGCGGTGTAAAACAGTACTCCTGCTTCGAGGTGAATTGGCCTCGCGAGGGGCAGAAGATGAAATTGGTATAGTGGGGAAATAGCCTCAGGAGGGCTCTCAAGAGGACGAAGGACTCGAAGGATCAATCCTCTTCTTTGGTGGATGCTAGCCTCTATTTATAGTGGCCTTGGTCCTCTTCCCGCATCATTTGGGCGGGAAGGGATCCCACAACGGCTAATTTTTGAAGGGGGACAAGTAGTACATCTTATCCTGACGAAAGGTGGTCTTCACCTGCAAAGCTTCCTTCCATGACGCTGTAGTGGGCTCAGTGATGACGTCCGTCCTACAACGCTCGTGGTCTTGTCCTCATTGCACTTGAATGGAAACCTTTGCCAGATTCCTCGGGAACCTGCGCTGATCCTTGCCTCCTTAGCACCAAAGAGGAAACTACCTCCTCTGCCCCCACTGGCGCCCACCTGGAACCGGTCATCATGGCTCACGTCACCGCACCCTCCTGAGTGGGGGTGCTTGCATAGGAAACTCCGCTCCTCCGGAGGCAGCATGGGAAGGCCGCTCCCTAGGGAGGCCTTGGCATTGTACGCCTCGAGAGGCTTGGCCCCTCGCGAGGATCTTGTCTTGGTGATCTTGTATATGGGCCATACCAGGACGTAAATGAAGCCACACCGTGGGCCGCAGGCAGGCAAGTCTGGGTACCCAGATTTCCAGAACATCGACAGTAGCCCCCGGGCACAAGGCGCGCTCGGACTTGGCTTCGGGGCGAAGCCAAGGGGCAAGGGCGAAGAGCCACGGGGCCCCAAACGCCTATGGCCTGGGCCTGACGCGTGGCGCATGACGGGTCGCTGGTGACTCCACTTCTCCACGTAGCATCAGCAACCACCTGTGCTGAGAAAACGGGCGGGCGCGTGCCGCAAAGGCCATCACCTTCCATCGCGTGCCCACCCTTTTTTCCTTCCTTCCCTAGCGAGCTCGCGTCCTTCACGCCGTGCCTTGCGCCTCCTTTAGCCCATCTTGACATCATGGCCCCCAAGAAGAAGAAGGGGAGGGCCACGACACCGGCAACGCCACCAGTGGGGCCTAAGCCTGCGCAGGGCCAGTCCACCGTGATCAATCTTCAGGGGTTGGAGAAGGTCCGACCCATGACCGCCGCCGACTCGCACGAGTGGAAGGCGACGAAGATTTGGCCCGCCTCTCGGGTCCCAATGGATCGATCGGCCACTGACATTCCTCTTCACCTACATGCACTCTTGTCTAGCCCACCACCACCCTTATCTAACTTCTTCAATGCCGTGCTGACGCACTACCAGATCCACGTTCTTCACTTCTATCCCAGGTCCATCCTTCTCCCCTCCGCCTTCGCGTTCTTGTGCGAGGCCTTTGTGGGGGTCACCCCATCCTTGGCTCTGCTTCGCCACTTCTTCTCCCTTGAGCTGGTCGCCCCAGACCAGTGCTCCGTTTGCGTGTATCTCCGTGTAGCGGAAATGCCAGAGGGCGCGGGCGTCGTCTTCGCACCCTTCCCTGAAGCAACGGGGTTCCACCAATAATGGGTGTATGTGGACACCACCATGCGCAGCCTCCTGCTCTAGACTCCCAAGCCTCCCGCCGAGCCCAACTCGGATTGTGGGCATTTGAAGTTGGCGGGCCCTCGATTTGCATGAGTCTGGGCTAGGCTGGCCACCCTGAAAGAAGCGGGGTTGACGACGACGATGGTGGTGCGGGAGTTCATCCTCCCTTGCATTGATCCCCTTCAGTGGCATTCCCGCCCGATGCAGGCCTTCACGGGCCGCAAGGACCCCATGAGGCTTCAGAGGCCCTACCTTTCTCCTCGAGCAATGTGCGGGGTACTTCACCTCCTGACCAGGAAGGAGGTTCCAGAGCTTCCCGAAAGCGTACACCCCTTGTATGACTATTCGAACGGGGGAAAGATCATCGAGGCGATGTCGCACTTTGACTAGTGGTGGCTGCTCCCCACGATCGATGCGAGGCCTCATGACAATCCCCTTCTGGTGATACCAAGTGACAGAGGTCACACCGCTGAATCCTCAGGAGCGGTCGCGGTGTGGCATGACGAGGCGATTGGACCCCAGTGACCCAGCCCTGTAGCTCCAGTCGTCCTTCCCGCGGGTGTAGCCGCGACATCCCCAACAGGTGAGCACGCGTCGGGCACTGGCAGCCTCCGAAAGAGAACGGAGTGTGGAGGCTACACCTGCCTGGACTCATTGGTGCTGAAGAGGAAGAGGTGGATTGCCCTGGACGAGTAAGTTTCCTCACCACTTTGACCCGCATCCCTCGATACCTTTTGAGCCCTCTCTCCTCAGGCTCTGTCCAGGCGAGGAGGCGAAGAAAGCTGCACCGTCACCCACAGCGACCTCGGTAGGCTCCGCCGTTGCGCTCGGACCCGCTGGAGGGACCGACTCCCTCCAGAGGTGGTCTCCTGAGGCCTCCGATCCAGGGACCGCGGTGCCTCCGCCCCAGGTGCGGGTGCTGGTTTGGATGTCACTGATCACCGCCTCAACACCACGGGACCCCCGCGCGCCGCCACAGTGACCGGGGGCGCGGGGCAAGCCTCGGACCGACCACTGAGCATTGTGCCGGGCACCAGCGCCGATCGTCGTAGCCTCTTCCAAGAGGCAAGGGATGCGCCAGACCGCCTTTAAAAGGGGCTTGTCGACATCGGCACCCATCTTGAAGCCAAGCGCCAGTATGTGGTGGGGGAGCAGTAACAACTTGAGGCGGGCATCAACTTCAGCCGACTCCAGCTTGAAGCCCTATGCTCCAAGGATGAGGCGTCCTCAGCCGCGGCCAAGGAGGCCCGCGACCATGCTTTTGAAGAGGCTGAGGCTGCAACACTTCGTCGCGCGGCGACTGACACCCATGAGTAGGAGCTCCTTGCAACGAATGCCACCCTTGAACTCCGGATCAAGGCATGTTAGGTTCACCTGGCAGCTCAGACGGGGGCCCCCGGAGCTTGAGGTGATGCTCCACTCACTTGAATAAAACCTGGCTCTGGAGGTGCTGGAGCAGAGCTTGGAGCGGGAGTGGCTAGATGCGATCGAGGACCAGGTTACGACCGCCAAAGTCTCCCTGGTCAACGGGGAGGCAGAGGTCGATGGTGAGGTTGTGAGGGTCCGCCAGGCTCTTGGTCGGGAGTATCGCCAGAAGTTGGAGCTCCAAGAGTCCCGCTTCTTCTAGTGTCGTAGCGAGCTGAAGAGCAGGATTGACGATGTTAAGGAGAAGCTGGCGGCCGCGGAACGCCGCTAGAAAGTGGCATTGGACGCTCAGGCTACTGCCGAAGCCGAGCTGTGATCCCTCTACTAGCAGGTGGAGGGCATCGCCTCCCTCATGGAGCGGGTGAAGGACGAGAGGGAATGGGCCCTCGGGATGCAGCACATCCGCTCCCAGATGTTCTAGGGTCTCGAGAGCCATGCACTTCACGCCTTGAGCAGTGTCTGCGGTGGGGGTGTCCCTAGCCCCCTTGTGCCTGACGATGCCGGTTACCTTGCCTTCTTCACCAGGGTCGTGGAGCACCGCGAGGGGGGCACTGAGAGGACGCACCAACTAATCAAGGAGAAGTGTCGCGCCCTTCTGGGGAATGGCGCCACACATGTCTTCAACAACCTTCTTCGCTCAGATCCTAACTTTGATTTTGAGATCGTGATATCCCCCATGCCTGGGGTGATTCAAGGCGCCTTGTAATACTGGGTGGAAGACCACATGGATGATCTGATCGCGGAACTTGACATCAGTGGCGGTGGTGACGAAGATGCCAGCAGAAGTGAAGACATTGATGTATCTTCTTAGGTTGTTTCTTCCTGTTTGCCTGCCAAAAGTTTGGACGTGGCCCCACGGGGCGTGAAAGCATTTTTTCGAGGGGGTCCTCCTATGATATACGAAACAATGATATCTCTCCTAAATTATTTTGAATAAAAGATGTCGTGAGCGGGAGGGCTCCTGACAAGGGTTGTTGGTACAACTTAGCTTTTGTGCTCGCGATCTTGGACGAGTTCTTGTATCCGAGGGGCATTCTTCTCCTGAGACAGAGCCTCCAGAGCCCCCGGTGTGTGGAACCCCAGGAGGGGCTTGCGAGTGCTTAGGGTTCCCTGATGCGCCTTTGCCTGGCATTGAGCTTCGCGGCAGTGTGAGGAGCACATGATGATGCACACTCCTAGGGCCCAGGGCCGAGTGCTCCTGAGGCCGTGAGATAAATACTCCTCAGGCTGAGGGTCGAGTATTCTTGAGGTCAAAAGCTGAGTGCTGAGCATGGTGCGTATCAGCTAGCTCATTTGGAGCGCCGCGTGAGGAGCCATGTGCCAAAGCTTTGGCGAGCTGTGCGCACGGGCGGATTCATGGCAACTGCGCCCTTGGCGCCGAGGAGGCCCTGGTGCCATTGGGGCTAGATCAAGTGTGCACGTCGTACCCAGCCCCCGCTCGTGGGGCACTCAGGAGGGGACAACAGGCAACAGCCGTGCCTCCGAAAACACAAGTAGGAGAAACAAGGAACGTCAAGAATAAAAAAATTCTATTCCAGAAAACTTAGAATTCCATTCCAGAAAATAGAAAATTGGATTCAAAAGAGGGCAAAAAAGACCGCCTATAGCCATTGGAGGACCGTGTCGTCAGCTAGCACGGAGCATGGAAATTCCACTTGGGCGTTGGCGGGAGCCCCCGTGGGGCCGAGGGGCGGCACACTGGGGACTCCTTGGCATGTACAACCCCACTCTTGATTACGGGAGAGTGTCACTGTAGCTATGGAGGTGCCCCGTGCCCACTGAGCAGGGCCCCCCAGCCCAACACATACGTCGGCCACCATTGGGGTGACAGGAAACCTGCAGGACAGGACCAAAGGGCAAGGGGCTACGCGGGCGGTGATAAAGTGGTCATGGTAGGAACTGGAGAGGTGCTCCGTGCCCCCTGGGTGGGGGGGCCCCAACCCGTGCATACTATGGCTACCGTTGGGGTGTCCGAAAAACAGGATAGGACTAAGGGGCAGAGGGATAGACGGAGTGATGTAGGGTGGAACCCTAGATGGCCGATCTTTAATGAAATGGAGAGGATCCCACAAAGAACACGATGAACACGGGGAGAAAACACAAGGGAAAACACTCAAGAACAAGTCCAATCACACATCCACTAGATAATCAAACACACAAGATCACAAGGTACATGAACAACAAAGGGAAATATACAAGGTAAAGCTCATCTCCGTGAGGAGGTCTTGAATCCGTGAAGGATCTTCCCGTTAGGGGTCTTGAATCCAAGGTGGATCTTCTCCGTAGAGGGGCCGCGGTCTCTCTCGTGGAGTAGATCCGTAATGGATGAGCAAAACTCTATCTCACATATGAGCTAAACCATTTGCTGCCCTAGTGCGGAGCTAAGGGACAAGTATATATAGTCCAAGGGGTAAGTTGGGGGATACATGGGGTGAAACCCCTTCAAGTGCGCGCAGGCAGGGCGGTAGTACCAGTCATGGGGCTGGTAGTACCGGTTTTAGCGGATATAGTGGTTGTTCTGGTGCTGCACCGGCCTTGCACCGGTTGATCACAGAAGCTTGACCGGTAGTTGGGTGGTTGTACCGGTCGACCGGTAGTTGGGCGGTAGTTGACCGGTAGTACCTCTATCTCTGCGTTGGGAAGATTCCTCTTCTTCCTTCTCTTCCATGCTTCTCCCGCGGATGGTGTAGTTGTACACTTGCACTCGCACTCCTCCTCCTCGTCCATGGTGTTCCGACAATACCTATCTATGCACACGAGTGGAGTTTCAAGTAGTATACCATCCTCAAAGGGGTTAAGTGAACACGTGTAAAGGAGATGATTCACCTTTATGTATGAGAAGTAGAGGTCGCACGTGTCACTTGCCAAACGGACTCTTGACATGGTGATGTCCTTAGGATGCTCCGCATCATCCCCTCCCCCTTGGAAAAGATCCAACCTCGGATCGAAAGCTAAATCACCATGGGAAAGAGGTGGCGTCGCCATGTCGAAGCGGTCAATCACCAAGCACTCATCATCTTGAAGCTCAAAATGGGAACTCTCCAATGTCGCACCATCTAGTGATTCCTTCAAAAGGAGCAAGGACAACAAACACTTGGAAAAACAAATGTGGTTAGCGTTAGTGCAAAACCAAGCATTCAGGAGGTGATTCACCCAACAAGTGTGGTCATCAAGCATAGCATGTGGTGTGACAAAGGATTGTGACATGACATGTAAGCATATGAGTTGAGCACAATCAAGATCATCATGGAAACAAGCATGTAAATGTGAGGTAGAGATGCACATATGTTTGACAAGAGAATAAGCATCTACCTCAAAGTCATAGCAAGCATGCATAAAACGCTCAATGAAAGGTCTATTGTAGGCATACGAATCATTCACAACACCAAGTAAAATGAAGTGTCTACACACATGAGTCAAGTGCAAGACAATCCAAGCATAACGTGCATAGGGTGTAGTGAAAGTCGTGTGGCACTCAACACAATAGAAAGAACAATTGTTCGACATGTGTGAGGCAAATAAGTCAAGCATGTGACAAGCAAAGGGACATGGCATATGTGAAGGGATGACATTGGTGCAACCAAACATGTGATATGAGCAAGTAGGCAACACGTTGGATGCAACACACAAGGCATATATATCATGAAGCATGGCAATGTGACAATGACAAGTCGAAGCAAGATCTCGAACATGTGTGCAATCAAGGGGTCCAAGATGACAAATAAGTCTCATGGTGCAAGCAACACATGTAGTGTGATCCACAATATCCATGCTCATGGTTTTGGGTGTCTCAAAAGAGAAGGATATCACCTTGAAAGCATGTCCTTGTGCGTCCTTCACAATGCCGAAGCACAGGCAAGTGCGATGTAGAAGCATCGGGAATGAAGGTTGTTCGCTCTCAAAAGCTCGAATGGTCAACTCACGTGAAGTGGAAGTTGACACGAAGTCCAAGTATCCTACACATGCACACAACAAAAGGAAGAACGTATGCCCATTTGCACTTGTGGCATAGATGACAAGATGATGGTCATTGGCTTGTGTTTCTCTTGCAATGCTTCTTTTACATGATTTGCGCAATTCATCTATTATGCCATGCCATGATCACATTGTTGCAAATATGCATTGTTTTGGATGTTGTCAATATTCTCCATGTGATGTTTCCATTAATGCTCATGAGGAGACCCCCATAATTTCCTCATACATATTAGGAGATCTTGATGCATTCCATACCTTGCAATATTACCATGATTGTGTGCACCATATGCATTCCATGAATAACAATGCTCTACATATTTCTTGTGATGCATTACACAATTTGAGTCTCCATTATGCTATACATAACAACAAACCTCTCATGATGGATGACATGTTTCTACATCACACATCTCATTTGTTTGAGAATTGGATATTTTGTGCTAACCACCACACGCACGTGCGCATCATGATGGATGATGTGTACATATACCACGCACACACATTTTTTCCTTTGTCTTTGTTTTTTGTAGGTACTCATGAACATTTGTCAACCTCACAATCCCATGAGTTGACAAAACGAGCTCTTGAGAGCAATGACGATTTGGGACCCCGTGGATTGTGCCTACCACCGTTCTTTTTGCGCAACGACTACGCGCATCTCTTTTACTTGGCTCTCACACGGCTATGGGCTATTTTCCACTTGTCACATTATGCCCATACTATCATGTTCACTTTGCATGTTATGCCTCTTGCTATGACCTTGCCATGCAATTGTGACCCTTGCTTGCATTTACTCATGATTCACCATTATGATACTCCTATGTGTATTTGCATGCTTGGTGGAGATACTAGCAGCTTTTACCATGATTTCTTTGTTCCCCATGCTATTGTTGATTCTTGTGTTGGGAGAGTCATGATACTCCATTGCTATTTACATATGACTTCTTACCACCACAATGATGAGACTTTGCTCACATCTTGCTTTCATGCTTGTGCCATGCCATGTGCATTATTCATGCCTACAATTTGCACACATGACATGCTTGCCATGATTACCTCTAGTATGTTGCATCTTTGTACTACTAGCTTGTTTGACTTGCTCACTATGATGGCTTGCTATGTTGCATCACCCATGTTCCTCTCTTACTTGCTTTCTTGGGTTGATGACATATATGTTCATGCCATTCACATGATTCACATGGATCATTGTCATTTGTCTCCACTAGTTGCATCTCTCATCACTTGTATTAAGTGCAACAATGCTATGTTTGTTGATCTTGGAGACTTGGACACCATACTTGTGATGCATGCTTGCTTGTTTGAGCCTAATGCCTTTGGTTGTTATCACATCATATGCTTACATGCCATGCCACATTACCTTTTCCTTTCTTATGATAAGAATGATGCAAGCACTTGCTGGGTATTTTCCCTCACGGATGCTAGGTTTTGAATTCACGCTAACCTCATTTGTTTTTCCGAGTGTTTGTCATGTTCTTTCATTTTGAAGGACTCACAAGGCGGTGCCGTCATGCGACAACTTGGTCATGCGAAGGCATACATGACGTGCAACACCAACATTCACGAGAATCTCCTAAAGGTGAACTCCTTCCCTTTGAGCCATCCTCACATATGCATATTGGATGGGCCATTCTTTCATGGTTGTCTTCTTCTTATTGTCTACATGATACATCTATTGGAGAGAGGACCGACATTGGTGATGGAACTTCAAGAGGAGGAGCGCTCGACCTTATTGGATGCACCTTCAGACCTTCAGTCATGCCACGACATCGAGCATTGGTATATCAAAACTCCTTTGGCACATTGCACCATAACCTTCATATTTGTTGATTGTGTGCTCACATGCCATGCTCCATGGACATATCATTCCCATACCAAATTTGCATCTTGCGCATGGATTGTCTCACATTCTGATTGCCTTGTTGCATCTTGTATTCCCATGTCATCCATGATATATGAGCTTGTGCATTTCCTTAGAAAATTTGTTGTGATCTTTCTTGATGGCATATTCATACATCATGATCATATTGTCCTCCATCAATTGCATGATAACATACACATATTGAGCATCCATTGCCATGTTCATGCTCTTGATAAACCATCACACTATGACATCATTTTGCACAATGGTTGCATTGATCACATTCACAACACCTTTGTGTGCACCACAAATGTATTTGATCACATGAATGCTTTACATCTCATACTATATCATCTTTCTAAGCTTCATGTACCTTGTCACACGGACACATTCTTACATGATGGACACTTTGTATGTGCTAACCATTGTATTTCCAAGTGTCATTTGTGTTTGCTCTTATTGCATGTATACCACTCCGGCGACACCTTGTAGTACTTGGATTGCGCCATGTCTTCGACTCCGTCCAACTACAAGTCTGTCCACGACAACCGTTTCCATGGTGATGAGGTGTTCGATCCGAGGTCGGATCTTTCCCAAGGGAGGGGAGATGATGCGGAGCATCCTACGATCATCCCCATGTACACTACGACTATTCCCCAAGCCCCAAGTGGACATACGATGAGACCTCCAACTTGTGCCATTGGACATAAGGTGAACTCTCTCCTTGTTAAACTTCCCCTGGACCCACATGAGACATGGCTACTACCTGAAACAAAGACGCTTCGTGTGCCTAGGTACCAAGGAACCAACAAGGAGAAGGAAGGGCGCAAGATGGACACCAAACGCTTGGACAAGGATTTTCCCAGCGCAGAGATAGAGGTACTACCGGTCTACTACCGCCCAACTACCGGTCGACCGGTACTACCGGCCAACTACCGGTCAACTACCGGTCAAGCTTCTGTGATCGACCGGTGCAAGGCCGGTGCAACGCCAGAACAACCGCTAATTCTGCTAAAACCGGTACTACCGGTCCCGGGACCGGTACTACCGCCCTGCCTGCGCGCAGATGAAGGGGTTTCACCCCATGTATCCCCCAACTTACCCCTTGGACTATATATGCTTGTCCCTTAGCTCCATACTAGGGTTAGCAAATGGTTTAGCTCATATGTGAGATAGAGTTTTGCTCATCCATTACGGATCTACTCCACGAGAGAGACCGCGGCCCCTCTACGGCGAAGATCCACCTTGGATTCAAGACCCCCTAACGGGAAGATCCTTCACGGATTCAAGACCTCCTCACGGAGATGAGCTTTACCTTGTATCTTTCCCTTTATTGTTCATGTACCTTGTGATCTTGTGTGTTTGATTGTCTAGTGGATGTGTGATTGGACTTGTTCTTGAGTGTTTTCCCTTGTGTTTTCTCCCCGTGTTCATCATGTTCTTTGTGGGATCCTCTCCATTTCGTGAAAGATCGGCCATCTAGGGTTCCACCTACATCATATGGGGATCATGCAATGGATGGGATGTATCAAAATCTCCTAAAATGTATGAGGAAACTATGGGGGGTCTCCTCATGAGAAATATCGAAAGCATAATATGGAGAAATGGAACAATCTCCAAAACAATGCATATCCGAAGCTAGGTGTTCATGGCATGGCATATGATGGATATGATGCAAAGGAAGCATGTCAATATCATCACAAGAAAAACAAATGCCAATAACCATGGGCTTATCATCTATGCCATATGTGCAAATTGGGTTTAACTTAATGGCATATGCATAGTTACTACAATGAGATTGCAAATATGACATATGATTGATCTCATGCATAGCATATGACAAGTCAAGCGGGATGTCAAACATGATATGACCGAGATAATTATCACAAGAAATCCTATGCAACATGGCATCACAACTTATAGACTCCACATGACAATCATCAAACTCATCATAAATGGGAAAATCATTGCATGAGGAAATCATAGTAGAATGAAGCATGGCAATAGGAGGATCAACATCATGCAAGCAATCAATGTCAACATAGTCCACTAGTGGGACGAGATCATCACCTTCACCTTTGATACCTTTCTCATTCCACTCATGTGGTGTAGGTGAGGTGGGAAAGACCAAATGGTGGTCATTATCGTCATCTTGATGGAACCAAGTGGGGGGTGCATCATATTCCACCATGGCCATCGTCTTGTCCAAAGGAAGGACGAAGTCGTCGAGGATCGGCGCGTCATCATATATGGGACCTAGCACCAAATGAGAAGACACAATAGAGGTAGAGGTCAAGTCGTTAGTGTGGAAAGTGGCCTCACATGCCGTATCAACCATCTCACTCTCTCTATGTGGTGGCTCACTCACTTCCTCAAGGTAGGTGCACTCAAACTCACATATGGTGGAGTCACTCATCTTACTCAAGTGGTGGGGGTTGTGGCTTTCCTCACATGGGAACTGGGGCAGCTCATCATATATGGGGCTAGTGGTGAACTCGCTCTCACTCTCAATATAGTGGCACAAGTCACTCAAGTCATCATACGACGCCGTGGTCGAAGGGAAAATCCCATGCTCAACAATCTTGTCATCGTCACCGTGGATGAAGGCCGAAGATGGCACATCATCACTCTCACCTCCAAAGATGGAAGCGTCATCCATGCTCGTCACCATGTCGTTCGCCTCCAAAGCTTGGTCCTCGAATGGCTCTGTAGTCATAGTCGTCGTCGCACCATCTTGAAAAAGAGTCGAAGTGGACTCGGCATCATCAATGCCACAAAGAGGGATGGCGGTGAAGTCGAACTTGGGAGCCTCGTCTTGGAGCTCCATTGGCTTGGACATCATGGTGGGACGAGCCTGATGCTCGCCGTCTTGGAGCTTGGTCTTCGAGTAGTGTGCTTGCGGTGGAGGAGCCTTGGCCTTCATGAGTTCTTGTTCCGCCTTGAGAGCACCAATGTAGTTATCGTCGAGGGACTTGTAGTTCTCGAGGAAGATAGTCTTGTAGATGTCGTTGTGCAATCCCATCATGAAGTGGAGCTTCATCAAAATGGGGTCGTCCACGCCGGCTCGTCGCAAGGCCATCTTCATCTCCTTGAAGTACTTGTCGATGGACTTGGATCCTTGTATGGTGTTCTACAATTGGCGTAGAAGATGTTCCGTGTAGGTGGGAGGCACGAACTCTCGCTGCAAAGCTCTCTTCGTCTTGGGCCAATTCACGATGAAGCTCGTCGAAGGTGTGTGAAGCCACCATGTTGATGCGTTGTCGTGGAAGTGTCTTGTGGCGCACTTCACTTGATCTTCGTAGGGAACTTGATGTAGCTTGAGGTAGTCATCCATCTTGCGCTCCCACTCGAGATACTCCTCCGGGTCTTGAGTCCCATAGAAAGGAATCTCGTAGTCGTTGTCGAGGTCGTAGTAGCTCGTTGAAGTCGCGGACTTGAGCTTGGGGAGCTTCTCTTGATCATAAGGTTGAGGTGCTTGTGGGCGAAGATGCCGTATGTCCAAAGGTGAAAATTCCTTGAAGTCGCTTGGCGAAGATGCCAAGGTACATGGTGAAGTCGTTGAGCGGTTGTTGGAGTTGAGCTCTAGACCTTCACGTTCTTGTTGTTGATGTTGTCGATGCCGATGTGATCTCGCCCAAGATGGTAGCTCGGAAGGATGTGCACTAGAGCGTCTTCTTGAAGATGAGGGAGACCTCTTGCGGTTCTTGATGAGGGCTTTGAGCTCCTCCATTTGAGCATCCATGTTGGCGCACAAGTTGTTCGTCATGGCATCGAACTTGTCGTTGTTGTTGTAGACCGTAGTAGATGAAATGCTTTTCCTATCCATCACAAGACTCGAGAAAAGGTGAGTAGGAGATGAGATAAACAATACCAAGTTACATTTTCCCAACGTTGAGGATGTATCTCGTTTCACTCAATGTGAAATGAAAGAATAGTGGAATTGGTACCGGACTTGTTCACTCACACCTATCAAGTAAAGCTTATCGAGTAGCTCGCTGAGGATAGTGGCACAAAAATTTGATGCAAAATTTTAGCAAGATTCAATAAAGTTGAAAGAGATACAAAAATTCACAAGTGAAACAAGTAGACCAATAGCAATATGGGTGGCACACGGAAACACACACACGGATAGATAGATGGGGTCGTGCAACCAAGGAATGAGCACAAAATGTGGAGTCCATGGAAAACGCTCGTGTTGCTCAACTCTAGAGAGACGCTAGCACGATTGCTCTATAGGCGGATACGACACTTGTGCACAACCTCTAAGATGCAAAATGTATGAACTTTCTATCCCAAGTATGCTATGTGTATGATGTTCCGGTGCTTTTAGCACAAGATGATCCAAGATGATCAAGTATGATATCATATGATGCGATGCTATGTCTCTTGCTTACAAGCTTCTTTGTCTTTCTCTTTTTGCTTCAAAGCTTTATTCTCTTTCTTTCTTTCTTTCTTTTTTTGGCCATGATGTGAAATGCACAAACCGAGATAGCAATTGTGTATATGCGGGAACAATCTTGTGACACAAGGGATGATATGATGATACCAAGCTGATATGGTATGTATACAATGGAAGGGCGGATCGATGATCACTAATGTGCACAAGTAACGTTGCCGGCAATACTCAAAGGCTAGTCTCGATAGGCAAGTGACGCAAAATGGGCTAGGGGTTAACAATGCAATTGCAAGGGGAATATACAAAGATGTCGTCGAGGTTACCATACGATGATGATGATGAGAGGCGGTGCTCTTGATGTAGACCCGTTCCTAATTAGCCGAAACACCTTAGGAAACGGAAAACCACAACTCAAAATCTCAAGGACAAATGTCAAATGGTGGTAGCGGCAATGCCGTGGTGGTTGCGGAATTGTTGTTGGAAACCCAGTCAAAATGGGTTATGGTGGTGGAAGTGTATGATGGGCTATACACGGTGTTGGATTTGAAGTCATGGTCCCTAAGTAGCCGAAACACCTTAGGAGACACAAGCCACAACTCAAACAAGCTCAACAAAAATGGGTTAAGTTGGGTTGGCGGAAATGTATAGTGGGCAATGGGTATGCAGAAGTGGTGGTGGTGGTTGATGAAGAAGCAATTGTCCCTAAGTAGCCTAAACACCTTAGGAGACTCAAATCACTACTCAAACAACCACAAATGCTATGGGGATCCAAAAGGGTTAGGTTGCGGAAGTCGGTGGTGGTATAGCGGATGATGTGGTGGAAGCCCTAGGAAAAGATGCAAGAATTCACATAATATGATGGAGTCAAATGATGATGATAGTATTTTTGTGTTATGGGGGATGTCTAAAGCTTCAAAACGAGCTCAAGAACGTCAAAATCGGAGTTCGGATGAATTAGTTATGGTCAAAACTGTCAATCAGCCGAGGCTGAAACTGGGAGGTGCGGTAGTACCGCTTGGGAGGCCGGTAGTACCGCTTGTAGTTCTCACCGGAAGTACCGCTTGGGATGCTGGTAGTACCGCTGGTATCGGGGAAATTTCCAGAACTGGATCGGGATGAACTTTGGGGCAGAAATGGATGATTTCGGGGGCAAAATTTGATGGATTTCGTGGATGGAAAGTGGTGAAACTTGGGAAGATGCTAGATCCACTCGAAACCAAGCAAATCCATGGATCAAATCCAACAAAACCTCATCAAACCAACAAATCACAAAAAAAATTGGGGCTATTTTTAGTGGGGAAATTTTTGAAATTGGGCAAGTACACAACAAAATTAGGCAAGAAAACAAGAAGGGGGGCTCCAATTTCGTGAGAAACCATAGCTCTAATACCATATGATGTAGGGTGGAACCCTAGATGGCCGATCTTTCACGAAATGGAGAGGATCCCACAAAGAACACGATGAACACGGGGAGAAAACACAAGGGAAAACACTCAAGAACAAGTCCAATCACACATCCACTAGACAATTAAACACACAAGATCACAAGGTACATGAACAACAAATGGAAAGATACAAGGTAAAGGTCATCTCCGTGAGGAGGTCTTGAATCCGTGAAGGATCTTCCCGTTAGGGTTCTTGAATCCAAGGTGGATCTTCTCCGTAGAGGGGCCGCGGTCTCTCTCGTGGAATAGATCCGTAATGGATGAGCAAAGATCTATCTCACATATGAGCTAAACCATTTGCTGCCCTAGTGCGGAGCTAAGGGACAAGTATATATAGTCCAAGGGGTAAGTTGGGGGATACATGGGGTGAAACCCCTTCAATTGCGCGCAGGCAGGGTGGTAGTACCGGTCATGTGGCCGGTAGTATCGGTTTTAGCGGATATAGCGGTTGTTCCGGTGCTGCACCGGCCTTGCACCGGTCGATCACATAAGCTTGACCGGTAGTTGACCGGTTGTACCGGTCGACCGGTAGTTGGGCAGTAGTTGACCAGTAGTACCTCTATCTCTGCGTTGGGAAGATTCCTCTTCTTCCTTCTCTTCCATGCTTCTCTCGCGGATGGTGTAGTTGTACACTTGCGCTCGCACTCCTCCTCCTCGTCCATGGTGTTCCGACAATACCTATGTATGCACACGAGTGGAGTGTCAAGTAGTATACCATCCTCGAAGGGGTTAAGTGAACACGTGTAAAGGAGATGATTCACCTTTATGTATGAGAAGTAGAGGTCGCACGTGTCACTTGCCAATCAGACTCTTGACATGGTGATGTCCTTAGGATGCTCCGCATCACGGAGGGTAACAAGGGCCTGCTTCCGGACGGTGCCATACGCCTCACGATGTGTGGGAGGCCCTAGCGGCGTGCTTCCTCGCCTTACGTGGGGCACGCCGCCGTGGTGCGATTTACCTGCTATCCAAGGTTAGCGAGACATGTCCCAAAGGTATCAGACTCAACTGATAGCCGTCGTTGCCGAAGATGCCGACGGGGCATTCATGCGGCTCCTGAGGGACCCGGTCCCGTGTGGCCTTGGTGATCCCGCATCCCATGCCGATGGAGGAAATGCGAGCGGTCCCCTTGTCAAGCCCAAGATGCGATTCTATCCAATCACGTGAGTCATACGTGATTGGGGCACAACCGCATCTCGGGCGCTTAACAAGATGGATATCATTACATCCTACCACTACATAAATACATGGGGATACAACAATACATACAAGTCACATGAATACAACAACATCAATACAAGGCATCTGACTACGAACACAAACAAGAAAGCCCAACGACATCCATCTGCTATCCCAGGCTGCCGACCAGGAACCTAGCCCAAGACTGACGAAGAAGAAGAAGAAGAAAGAAATCCAACAAAAGGTAACATCGCTCTCACGTCAAGTCATCGGAAACCTGCACCTGCAAATGTTGTTGTAGTATCTGTGAGCCACGACGACTCAACAATCCCATAACCATGGGTAACAAGACTAGCAAAGCTTAATGGGAAAGGAAGGGATAAGTGGTGTGAGGTTGCAGCAGCGGCTAAGCATATGTATTGTGGCTAACTTACGAGTACAAGAATAAGATGAGCATCTACGCAAGCGGTCGCAAACTAGTAATGATCGCTAAAGATCCTAAACTACCTACGAGTCAAACGTAACCCCACCCTGTTCTCTTCTCAAAGTGAAAAGAGACGGTCATGGTTACTCACGCGATTCGTGTATTTTACTTTGGATCCTTTGTCAAGTTTTTTACAATCGGACATTAACAAATTCTAATCCGCCACATAACCGCGGGCACGGCTTTCGAAAGATCATAACCCTGCAGGGGTGTCCCAACTTAGCCCATCACAAGCTCTCACAATCAGCAAATATAATAATAATATTACCGCTTATCTTAGGGAAGGCCCGATCAGACTCGGAATTCCCGGTGCACAAGACATTTCGACAATGGTAAAACAAGTCCAGCAAGACCTCTGGGTGTGCCGATACCCTGATAGTAGCCACGCATATCTCGTCTCAGGCCACGTCCGGATGGGACATCCTACGAGTAAAACCAGACCTCGGGTTTCCCCCAGGTGGCCCCGCGGGCTGCCCGTTTGGGACCAACACCATCAGCACTGGCCCCCTGCTATGTAGAAAGAATCATCTAGGGCGCACCCCCTATGCAATTTAATTAATTAATTAAGTTGTTATTATGAGGCAAATTAAAACCAATGTTGGGCCTTGCTGGAGGAGTTTTATTCAAAGACGAACTGTCAAGGGGTCCCCATATACCCAACCGTGTAAGGAACGCAAAATCAAGGAACATAACGCCGGTTTATCGGCTCCTAAGGTGGCATGAGTGGAACAAAACACCGAGCAAAAGGCCAAGCCTTCCACCCATTGCCAAGTACATAGGTGTGTTAATAATAATAGTAGATATTGTGATATTCCGACAACAAGTTCCAACAAGGAACAATCTTCATCTTCACCTGCAACTAACAACGCTATAAGAGGGGCTAAGCAAGCGAGTAACATAGCCAACCAACGGTTTGCAGGGAAGGTGTCAAAGGTTAGAGGTTTCATTGCAACAAGGAGAGGGGCTGACAAAAATGATGGGTAGCGCGACATATAACGATAGCATCGAGACATCTAGCATAGGAATGATAGTAAAGGTATCCAAGGTGATGGTCATCTTGCCTAAGATCCCGCAAGGAAGAAGAATGAGTCCATGAAGTAGACGAAGAAGAAGCCGCGAAGACGAACCACGTGTAGACGAACGAATCCTCATGATCGCAACGGAAAATGAACTAGCGAGTAGAAGCACACAACAAGGTAAACACACAACACAAGAACATGGCAAGATGCTCAAGCAAGTACGATGCACGACAAGTCTAAATGATGCAATTCATGGCAATGGATGAAGCACACAAGAACAACACAAACCAACAAGTTTAAAACAGGCCGGAATCATCATATAACAATTCCGGTAAGTCCTCATATGCACATTTCGAAATTGGTCCAGATCTGAACAAACCTTAAGTTAAAGTTGTTAAACAGCAAGTTAACATGCACAATGATGATCTACTCAAAATTCTAGTCAAGTTACATGTAAAGTTTGTTTAATTCGGAGCTACCGCCTAGAAGATATGAGCAAAACAAGACAAGCATGGCATCGGTGCAAGATGCACCCAATCATCAAGCAAACACACTCCAAACATGAAATCAACATGATATTATGCGTCTACATGCAAAATCACACAAGTTTCATATAGGGAACGCTCAAAACGGAGCAACGGTTCAACACATACACACGAAACAAGATATAACAACTAGCTGCCAAAAAACAGCAACATAGCAACTTTGGAGCAAGGTATATACATGCTACAACACCCAAATATGATAACAAGAGGCATGGATGTGAAATAGACATGATACTTAACAAGCATGAACTTAGAGCACACCCAAAATCTTGCTGGAACACAATTAAACAAGCATGGCAAGTTGCAATAAATTTATCCAGACTTAGCCAAAATCTGGGAAGGCAAAAACATCATCACGATGCTGCCATCGGAGGCACAAAACAACAAGCATACCAACTCGACTAACTATATAAAGATCATAGACATGTAATAGACATATCGTACATCAAACAACTCCATTGGAACAACTCCATAGGAGGCATGGATCAATAACAACAAGCTTCACCAAATTGATCATGCTGATAAAAGTCTGACAGGTAAATTTATAGCAACTTGAGAGCAAGAAATAAATAAGCTACAACAGGCTATATATGCAAATAAGGGCATGGATGGATAGAGAATAACATGGACAACAAGACATGATCATTTGACATGCTAAAACATGCATGGATTTGAGTGGGGCATCAAGCAAACATAGCATCAGGTTTAACAGTTTCAGACTTAGCAGTTTTTAACAAGTCCAAGAAAACAACATCAGCGACTAGGCCACTTTGCAAGCTTGTTGCAAACACCACAAGGCATATCATGAGAAGTGGATTGCACCACAGCAAAGATGGCATGATTGTGCTTCTAAAACATATTGACATGTGGCATGAAAGACAAACACATCAATAGCTATGGACAAGTCAAAACAACATCTCATAACAAGTTTCAGCACTTAACAGCCACATGCACTTTTGCAATAGAGATTAACATGGCAATATGGCACCTAACATGAATGCTACAACAACCATCATGTAGAGCACTTCACAATGAACATTTTGACATATCACACACTCCATTTGGACCAACATGCACAAAGTTACCATCACCACAAGCATGCAACAAATTTACAGTTATCAGCAGTTTTAAACATGTAGCACTCTTGCAATGATGATTAGGTCATCAAGATGATCTCAAACAAGCATGCCACAATGGAACAAAATGAAGAGCATATCACAACGATCATTTTGACATATCATATGCTCCATTTGGACATACACACAAAAAGATACAAGCAGACAAAGTATGCAATAGATTTACAAAACTAAGGGACTTAGAGGGAAAAAATAGACCTCGAAGTGGGGTCTCGGGTGGACATGTCCGAAGTGGAGCGGACATGTCCGGGCGGCTGGGCCCACGTTGGCAGTGTCACAGCAGGGGCTGGACATGTCCGGGCAGCTCGGGTGGACACGTCCGTCGGTGAGGGCACCCGGGCCCTCCTGGCAGCGGCTCGGGGACGGGACGAGGCCGGCCGGGCGCGGTGCTCCGGAGAGCCTCCGGCGAGGGGGCGACGGCAGGCGACGAGGGGGCGGCAGATCCGGGCGGCGCCGGTCGGGATCTGGCTGGAGACGCAGCCGTCGGCGAGCTGGGACGGCGCGGCAGTGGTGGTTGGGATCCGGCGGGGGAAGGAGCCGTCGGCAAGGCGGGGTCATCCCGACGGCCTGGGGTCGTCGGCGGCGGCGGTTGGCGACGCGAGGAGGCGGCGAGGTCGAGCGGCGGCAGGGCGCTCGCCGGCGCGGAGGAGCAGCGGCGGGGCGGCGCATGGCGGCGGGGACGAGCGGGCGAGGGAGCTAGGGAGGCGGGCGCTACGGGCCCGTGGGCACGGCGGCCGGCCCGGATGTAGCCCGGGGCGGCTCAGATCTGGGCCGGGAGGGCCTGCGGTGGTGCTGGAGGTGGGAAGGCCGGGAGGCTGAGGTGGCGCACGCCCATTGGCCGCTGGCGGCTGATGTGGCGGCGCGCCAAGTGGCGAGGAGGAAGCTGGGCTGCGTGGAATTTGAGGCAGGGGAGGCTAGAGGTAGGGGAAGAGGTGTAGGTGTCCAAAAATGGACAAGGAGAGTCTATATATAGGGAAAGAGCTAGGTTTTGGGGGTTTTGGGGCAAAACGGAGCCCTCCGATCGCGATCCAATGGCACCGGAGCGGAGGGGTGCTAGGGAAGGCCTAGTGGGCTGGGTTAGAGGAGGTGGGTTGAGATGAGAGGAGAGGAGAGAGGCCTGCGGGGGTTTTCGGAGACCGAAAACGTCCGACGAATTAACCGGCGACTAGTGTCGCTATATTGATCCGTTGGGCTATCAAACGAGCTCCGAATGCGACGAAACTTGACAGGCGGTCTGTCTACACTATAATAAGACCACACGCCAAGTTTCATCCCATTCCGAGAACATTTTTCGGCCACTCATAAAATAAATATTTGGAGGTGCCGCGGGCGCGTGCAAGTGTGTCTGGGCTCAGAACGGACAACGGAAAGGACGGGCGGACTCAGACGGATGCAAGTTTTGAAAACATGATGATGCAACACACATGATGACATGGCAAGATGCAACACGCCAGCAGATGACATAGCAACAATGATGAATAACTGGCTGACACCTGGCGCATTGGTCTCGGGGTGTCACACCCCTCCCTTGATCGTGCGGCGAGCTTCCTAACGGTAGCATGGAGGTGCCCGGGGCCATGGCCCTGAAGCCAGCCCCTCCGCTCTGCTTCCCACCATCTCTTGTGCCTGGCCTTGCCAATCTGGGGGTAGCTCTTTGTTGTTGCCCCCAGGAAATCTGGCTAGCCTGGTCATACTCCGAGGGAGCGCCTCTGGGGTCATGTGGGTCGTTCCACGCGCGAGATCATCACTGCGGTACCCATTAGGCTGCCTCGAAGGGATGAACAGGCGCAACATGAGCAGGTGCGAGTCCCTGGTGGCGTTCACGACGCTGGCAGGATGCGAAAAGGCGCCACACTGTCGCATGCGGCGTCGAGCAGCTCGGTGACCCCGTGAAGCAAGGCATCGTGACTGCCTTCCGCAAGCCAGCATTGCAGCAACTCACGTGCCATGAGGAGCGTGGCTCACGTGTTCTCCTGCTCCCGACGAACGTGCAAGGACGATGCCAAGACATAGCTGGAGAACCGCGAGGTGGCACGATTGTGGCGCTGCACAAGGGAGGGCTGGTACGGGCTATGGCACTGGCGGTTGGCGACACCAGGGGTGGCGCTAACCGTGGGAAGAATGGTGTGTTCATGAGCTCGGAGACCAGAGGACGCCGCCTGGGCGGCGTGAACGGTCCGTCGCTCACCATGATCCCGGGATGCCCCCGCCATGAATGCGACTCGGCGAGGACAGAGCACGGTCGGCGGAAGGGCTAAGAACTTGACACACCCTACTTGGCGTGCCAAAGGTCGGGTTCGGGGCTATGCAGACCCAAGAAGGTTCGAACAGTGGGGCGTGTGCTAAGATCCTCACCCACGACTCATTGCCCCACGACCTACTTGAACTAGATTCACGTACCCAGGTTCGGGCCACCTTACGGTGTGAAAACCTACTCCTACTTTGTGGTGGACTGGACTCGCGAGGGGTAGAATATAAACTTGCTACAGTGGAGAAATAGCCTCAGGAGGGCTCTCAAGAGGAAGGAGGACTCGATCGATCGATCCCCTTCTATGTGGATGCTAGCCTCTATTTATAGTGGCCTTGGTCCTCTTCGCGCATCATTTAGGTGGGAAGGGATCCCACAATGGCCAATTTTGAAGGGGGACAAGCAATACATGTTATCCTGATGAAAGGTGGTCTTCACGTGCAAAGCTTCCTGTCATGACGCCGCGGTAGCCTCGATGATGACGTCCGTCCTGCACCGCCAGTGGTCTTAGTCTCACTGCACTGGAATGGAAACCTTTGCCAGATTCCTCGAAGCCCCGCACCTATCCTTGAATCCTTAGCACCAAAGAGGAAACTGCCTCCTCTGTGACCGCTGGCACCGCCTAGCACTGGTCGTTATGGCTCACCTCACCGCACCCTCCTGAGTGGGGGTCCTTGCATAGGAAACTCCGCTCTGGAGGCAGCCTGGGAGGATGCTCCCTTGGGAGGCCTTGGCATCGTCTGCCCCGCGAGGCTTGACCCCTCACGAGGATCTTGTCTTGGTGATATTGATGGGCCATACCAGGCAGTCAATGAAGTCAGACCGCGGGCCACAGGCAGACAAGTCTGGGTACCCTGGTTCCTAGAATGCCGACAGTAGCCCCCAGGCCCAAGACGTGCTCCGACTTGGCTTGGGGGCAAAGACAAGGGGCAAGGGCGAAGCGTTGTAGGGCCCCAAACGCTTGTGTCCCTGGCCTGACACGTGGCGCGTGACGGTTCGCTAGCGACTCCACTTCCCGACATAGCGTCAGCAACCGCCTGTGCTGACAAAAGGGGTGGGGGCATGCCGCAAAGGCCATCACCTTCCATCGCTCGCCCACCCTTTTCTCCTTCCTTGCCTAGCGAGCTTGCATCCTTCACGCCACTCCTTGCGCCTTCTTTCACCCATCTGCCATCATGGTCCCCAAGAAGAAGAAGGGGAGGGCCACGACGCCGACGACACCACCGGCGGGGCTTGAGCCTACGCTGGGCCGGTCCACCGTGGTCAATCTTGAGGAGTTGGAGAAGGTCTGGCATGTGACCACCGCCGACTCGCACGAGTGGAAGGCGACAAAGATTTGGCCCGCCTCTCGGTTCCCAATGGATTGGTTGGCCACCGAGATTCCTTTTCGCCTCCATGCTCTCTTCTCTGGCCAGCTGCCGCCCTTCTCGGACTTCTTCGATGCCCTGGTTCCCAAAACGTCGATAGGCTCGGCGGCCTACATAACCCTAGAATCACATATGACTATATCTAACCCTAGTTATATATGAACTTAGGGGTTTTTGCCCATAGGAGTAGGATCACAACTACAACAATCTAGCTCTTGGCTTAGAAGCAACTTACGATCTCGAGGTAGATCAAGCTTGTACTCGATACACAATCATCAATACAATCAAAGGAGGACGTACAATATTACCTCTTTGAGAGGGCCCGAACCTGGGTAAATATCATCTCCTTCGTCCCTGTTACCCATAAATCAAAGATCCATAGCTCGGGACCCCCTACCCCGAGGTATGTCGATTTTAGTACCGACACTGGTGTTTTCATTGAGAGTTCCATTTTGCGATCGACAAAGTATCAATGGCTCGTCTGCAGATGAACTGTATCACCATCTGTAGTGATGTCTTCCTCTCGGGTCAACTATTCATGTTCGGCGGCATAGCCTTGATCACCAATTTAATGAGTCATCTCACCCAGATTGAGAATTTTGCTCCAAACTAGGTTGTTACATTCGTAAGCTTGGAGTACACCGTTGATTCACGCGGCGAGCTCGTCCTTTCTGACTGGATGCCAGGTCATATTAAAAGCCCTTAGGCTACAGCATTCTTGACCTCCGAGCCAATCGCCAATCCGAGTTATAGATCGGCTGCAGAAATAGGCCAGGCCTCGAGAATGGAACCTATCACCACCACGTTGAGCTTTTACTCAAGCATTGATCTTCTCCACCCTTCTGGCCTTAGCCTCGACTCAAGCCTGATCATGGCTCTCACGTATGGACGGATCTGATTTCCTTGAATGTCGGCTAGGAATCAACCAAGGCCGATGAATGCGTTGAGGTTGCGCAAAGTGATCCACTTCCTACAATTGAGATTAGCGGAACCGAGGCCGGGCTATGGACCCCGAGGAACTATCTAACCTCAATGAGATGTTGTATTGTATTCATAAAGTGTCGGTGTCGAACGACCATACCTCAGTCTACGGCAAGATTGGGCTTAGAGCCGATGACGGGGAAATTCACGCCCCCCCACCACCCACCTAGTGTCCACTATCAATGACTTACCCATTGTACTCGATTATGCTTCCGAGGAGGCGAACGACATGGATGAAGATGTCTGCGCTACACTTGGAGTGGACATACCTTTAACTCATATTGGCAGATGGACCCCAACATCCACTTATGATGTATATATGGTCGATACCTCAAAGAATCCATCAAGATGCTGTCGTCGATCCCTAGAGGTATTGGATGTGGCCCCAGCAGGCACAACATCGGCAATGCTGATAACGACACCACATCCAATGATGTTGGAGACCAATAAGAGGACTTTGAAGCCTCCCAATGTCGGTAAAACAGCCCCGTGAGAATAACCGAGGATAGGGCCCTCACGATCTCTTCGACTGGGCCGATAGCAACTATTTACCCAAATCTGAGGAGGATGAGAGTCCCGGACCCGAGAACTACATAGTTCCCGAAGACCCATATGGGCAAGAGTGGTTTAGATGGCGCCTTATGGCCATTGTCTGGAGTATGAAAAGAAGCAGCAATAGTTGCACACCTATCAGGACCAGCTCAATGACAAATGGATGGAGGTCCTCACAGCCGAGCTGTATCTCGATGATCAGTGTGTGACCGCATCCAAATCCTACCCACACTGAGTTTTGTTGTCAGAATTCGACGACACGTCAATGGACAACTTGCTCTTGACATGTGGTCATGTCGACCAGCCTGATCGCCCCCTAGAGGACGTGACATGCCAACATGGGAGCATAGGAACACCTGTAGGATCGAAAGTATGTCTAGAGGGGGGTGATTGGACTACTTGACCAAATAAAAATCTAGCCTTTTCCAAATTTTAAGTCTTGGCAGATTTTAGCAACTTAGCACAAATCAAGCAATCAACCTACACATGCAACTCTAAGAGTGTAGCAGCGGAAAGTAAAACATTGCATATGAAGGTAAGGGAAGGGTTTGGAGAATGCAAACACAATGTATACACGTAGATTTTTAGTGTGGTTCCGATAGGTGGTGCTATCGTACATCCACGTTGATGGAGACTTCCACCCACGAAGGGTAACGGCTGCGCGAGTGCATGGAGGGCTCCACCCACGAAGGGTCCACGAAGAAGCAACATTATCTATCCCATCATGGCCATCTCCAATGAAGGACTTGCCTCACTCGGGTAGATCTTCACGAAGTAGGCGATGTTCTTGCCCTTACAACTTGGTTCAACTCCACAATCTTGTCGGAGGCTCCCAAGTGACACCTAACCAATCTAGGAGACACCACTCTCCAAAAGGTAATAGATGGTGTGATGATGATGAACTCCTTTATCTTGTAATTTAAATGATAGTCTCCCCAACAATCAACTCTCTCTCACAGATTTGGCTATGGTGGAAATATTATTTGAGTGGAAAGCAACTTGGGGAAGGCAAGAGATCACAATTCTTGTGGTTGGATTGGAATATCTTGATCTCAACACATGAGTAGGTGGTTCTCTCTCAGAAAATGAGTAGTGGAAGTGTAGGCACGTTCTGATGGATCTCTCTAATATGGAGATGGGGGTGGAGGGGTATATATATATCATCCGCACAAAATCCAACCAGTACACACATTTGACCCAACACGGTCAGACCGAATAGAAGAACTAGGTGAAACCGATTTAGTTCAAAATGTGAACGTTAGGAATCTCGGTGGGACCGACATGATCAACTCGGTGGGACTGATGTGCTAGGGCTAGGAAAAAACCTCATCTTGATGAGAACCAACTCGATGGGACTGATGTGCTAGGGCTAGGACAAAACCTCATCTTGATGAGACCGATTGCATGAACTCGATGAGACCGATTTCAGCAAAGATCAAACAAAGTTGGTCAGGCAAACTCGGTGGGATTGATCGCTCTTTTCTGTGAGACCGAAATGTTATGAAGGGAAACAGAGAGTTTTTCATGCAAACTCGGTGGGACAGATCGCTCTTTTTGGTGAGACCGAAATGTTACGAAGGGAAATAGAGGGTTTGCAATGCTATCACGGTGAGACCGAGATCCGTATCGGTATGACGAATTGTCTAGGGTTTTTGGCAGTGGCTATGCCAAGTGAACTCGGCGGCGTCGGATAGATCAAATTGGTGTGGCCGAGTTTGACTTTGGGTTTTGGACATATTTGGAAATGATAAAGTGGTTGAGGGTTTTGGAGAAATATCACTAAGAACTTTGGGCAAGTAGACCATTAAGCAACCCCTCATCCCCTTTTAATAGTATTGGCTTTCCTATGGACTCAATGTGATCGTGGATCACTAAAATGAAAATGAAGAGTCTAGAGCTTTTGCCAGTCTTTGTCCTTAGCATTTTGAGGGGTCCACATCTCTAGTCCATGCCTTGCCAATCATTGAACTTCCTGAAATTTTTAACTTGAATGTATATTTTTTCAGTGAGCTATATGTCGTCATGAATAACCAAAACCACCCGGGGATTAGTTGCACTTTCAATCTCCCCCCTTTTTGGTAATTGATGAGAACATATAGATCAAAGCTTCGACAAATGATAATATGAATGAAATACATCGTCGCTTTGAGAAGTATTTGATAAGCAAGAGCTCCCGCTAAATTTGTGCATTATTTAAAATTTGCATTTGAATGCAAATGCACAATCGATTAGGATCATGGATCACTCTTCCATGTCACATACATCTTCGTGGAGGCTCAAAATGATAAGACTTAAATAACATGCACTCATCACCAAGGGTAATCATGATTGATCATACACACAAATCATAGATAGCATCATGCAAGCACACATTAAGGTATAGTATGATCGAACACATGGTCACAAGAGTATCTCATAAACAAGCACACATATTGTAGCATAGGAATCAAACAAGCAAATGATCAAAGTAGCAAGAGAGGCAAATAAAACCAACAAAAGGCAAAACACTCTCTCTCGAAGCCTAATGATCTATACACTTTCTCCCCCTTTGGAAAAAAGTTACCAAAAAGCTTGAAATTGCATAGTGCTATGGAACACTCCTGAAGGGGTCTTCTGGATGGTTGCTCTGGAGTGCGTAAAAGGCGTGGAGATGAGGGCATCTGAAAATACTTCTGAAGATGTCTGAGGAGCTGGAGGAGTTGAAACTGGAGGTACAATAGTGGCAGTTGCTCCTGGAGCTGAAAGTGTAGTCCCGATGTCACTAAAACTGGCAACGCTGAAGACCTTTGTGCCCTTGGCACACACTAGAATATATCTGTCGTAGGTCTGTTATTCCAGTCCTCAGCTTCTTCTTGGAGCTTCTCCATAGTGGTCTGGATCTCAGTGGCCTTCACAACTAGATCATGGAATTTCGTCTCAGTGGTCCTCTCAAGACTCTCTTGATTCTGAGTCAGGGTGGCCAAGCCTTTCTCAATCCTCACAGTAGCCTCAAGCAGATAACTTAGTTGATCTGGCTTGCTCTTGAGCGTCACAGTTGAAGCATCTGGTGCACTAGCTACCTTTACTGCTTTTGCAGCCTTTGCTCTCTCTCTCTCTCTCTCTCTCTCTCTCTCTCTCTCTCTCTCTCTCTTATCCCAAGCTTCTACACATGTAGGATGAGATGCATCCATGACAATCTCATTGTCCTCAAATTCTGGCATCAAGGAAAGATGCTATTTATCTAGAAGATATGTCCATGTCCCCATCTTGTAATTTATCAACATATGTATACGAGGGGCATATCCACATGATCGCTTCTGATCAGCTGCAGTTCTCTTCACTGTTTCAACTATCAAGCTCATCACTTTGAACTTCTGTGGCACATCAAACATATGGAGCAAGTTGATGGAGTGACCACGGATCATTCTATGATCTCCTGACTTAGGCAACAGAGTGTGCCTCAGAATGGTGTTGATGGTGGTCATACCTGACAACAGATAGTAAATGGTCCCAAGCTTGTGAGTATCCAAGGCTTTATCAGGAATTTCCTTGTACATATTCGCCATGAAGTTGTGATCCTTTTTAGGCTTGGCATATACATCAGTGTCATTCTCATCTTCCTTTGGAGCATTGATCAACTTGACCCATTCAGAGATTGCTGATTGATACCTTGTACCTTTAGTCATCTAGACAATCTTTCCATCTGGGTAAAAATGAGTAGTTGAATAGAATTTCATTATCATTTCATCATTCCATTTGGTAAATTTCTGACCAACAAACTTGTCCACATCATTCATCTTGAAGCTCTCATGCACTCCTTGGAAGTAGTCCTCATTTTCATCAATATATTCCCAGTCAACCCACTTCATATCACAGACTATGTGTTTCTTATCCAACAAGACTGTCTGATAGAAGTCCTACTGTTCCTTGGTGTGGAAACGATAATCTACAGCAGTCCTTCTCCTGGTGGCATAGGGATCAGTCTGTCTCCACAATCTTAGACCTGCATCCTTCCTTTCCTTCATGTTTTCAGCCACCGGATGATCATCACTGTGATCTGGAATCTTGGGCTTCAATCTTCTTAGCACTTGCCACTCTTAATCTTCTTTAGCCTTAGGCACTGGAGCCTTATTCTTCTTAGCAGCAGATATGTTTCTGGTGGATCTCTTGGGTGCATATGGTTTGGGAGCTTGAGCTTGAGCTGAAGGCTTGGGGGCAGACTTGGGTTTTGATGGAGCAGCCCCAGTCCTTATGGCATCCCCCGTAAGATTTTGAGATTTTGCAGGAGGTGCAATAGGCTCTTCCTCCTCCTCTTCTTCATCAGATTCTCTCAACAAAATGATTGCCAATAACTCTGGCAGTAGTCTTCTTGACTCTCTCCTTCCTCTTCTTTCCTCCAGCAGCCTCTTATTCTCTTGGTTCAAGAGTGAACTCCATAGTTTGTTGTGTTGAGGCTCTGGCTTTTGACATAGGCTTCCTCTAAGCAGGAGCATTCTTTGGCATACCAGGCTTGGAGGCACCAGCAGCATCATATTCCTTCCTGAGTACTTTCTTCTTGGAGGTGACTTCCTCAGCAACAAAATCCTCGTCCTCATTGTCCGAGGTTTTCTTCTTCCTTTGCTTGGTAGTTGCCTTAGGTAAATTGCCGACTATGCTTCTGCTACCTTTATCATAGCTGTTGTTGGAGGGACTAGTGCCCTCACTCAGGTTCATCTGCCCTCCTGACCTGTTCTGACTGTCACTGCCCTCTGACATAGTTGAAACTTGCCATGTGAATAGTTGGGTATAGATAGAGTGGATGAGCATCACAAAACGTAGCTATTTGGCAAAAATATTGAGACAAAAACTTAACTTTAGTTTTCTACAGAAAGCATTTTGGAGCTACCAATTTGAAAAACTTGGTGACACCAAAGCATAAACAGAGTCTAAACATGCCGTTTCGCTCAGACAGAAATTCAGTTCGGTGATTCCAAGATGCTAGAGTTTCACAGAATAAGTGATTTCGGTCACACCGATTAGTACACTTCGGTCAGACCGAGTTGTACTTGTGCAATGGCCTGAGCTAAATTAGTGAGACTGGGATCCTTAGATCGGTCGGTCCGAGATGAGTTCGACGGAAACCTAACCCTAAGTTTTTGCATCAAATCTATTCTAACAATTTTGTCAGTGGATAGATTGATCTCATTTATGGTAAGAACAATGGCAATGATCTTTGTGCAAGAGTCGGAATAATTGAGCGCACAAAGAGGTCAAGTCCGTACCCTAACTTAGCAACGAACTTACTACGGCGGCAACGACGCTGAGATTCCCGTGGATGGCGGTAGAGGCCAGCGGCAGGAGGCACTGGCGACGACGACGACGATCCGGAGACCAAGGGGGCGATAGAGGGGACGACAGAGCTGGGAGGCATGGTCGAGTTGTTTGGTGGATTTTCGAAATTTTGAACCTGCGTATCTGTACCCATTCACTGTCGGTGTGACTGAGTGGAACGACTCGGTGGCACCGAGATGAAAAAATGTTAGCAGTTACTGCAACTCGGTGTGACCGAATTGTTCAAATCAGTTGCACCGAGATGAAAACCTAGATCAACTTAAATGAATTTGTTGAGACTGAGTGGGATGAGTTGGTTTGACAGAGATGCATTAAGAGGCTTTGGAAGTTTTGGCCCTTGACGGATTGGTGGCTCCAAGTTCTCTTCTCCAAGAGGGTCCGAATTCGACTTGTTCAACCTTTGTGATGTAGCATGAATAGAGTTTGAGATGAGAAAAGCATAGATAGCTAGAGGGAGTACTTAGGCATTATTCTCCATCCATTTGGAAAAAAAGTAAAACCAAACAATCAAAGCAATAAATGGATGTCCTCGAATGGAGAAAATTATGCAACCAACATGCTCACACAATAAGATAGCAAATAAAATATGTGGCAAAGCATGCAAAAACACTCTAGCATCTATCAAGCAATTGGGGATGACTAGGTCATCTATATATGAGTATATTGATTTGGGAATTAAATGGGAACATTTGATCATAGGTCATATTCATCGTTTATGCACAAATGGGGTTACCACTTTTACATAAAGCATTGTTGTGTTCACACCATTAGAGTTGCTTTAGCTCAATTCTTAGAGCAAAGCTCCCCCAAGATGTGATATCCCCCCTTTGAGGGATTAACTAACCTTGGGTTTTGTCGATGATGACTTCATGTAAATGTTGAAGATGTGGATGCTCAATGTTGATGTAGATCATTTGTAGCAATCCATTGGAGCGAGTTGCACTTTCAATACCTACATGGGTTAGTCCCACAGGGATCACACAACGATATCCATAGACATAGAGTGAAACACACATATGATGATATCCATGAAAGCACTAGGTTACCTTGTCCCTTGTCTTATAAACAAGAGGGTTTGTGACTCCTTGAACTGGTGCAAGATATGGAAGTTGATTACACTTGTCCTTGCCAAAATGAATATGAGTGATGTTTGTTGGCGGAGTCGCCCTCAAGAACTCTCTAGTCCTTCTTCTTTGGGACCCACATCAACTTGATGGGAATCCTTGGAGTTGTAGTCGTACTTGATGAAGTAGAACTGGATGTAATCTTGGAAACCCACTTGACCAAGGCCTTGGGAGCTTCTTCAAATGAATCAGTCTCTTCTTGAAGCTTGTCCTTGCCTTTTAGCTTGTGGTCTTGTGGTGGAAGATCATCTTGAGCTTGAGTTCCCTTGAAATAAGTGGGGTCATACTTCTCTTGTTAAGGAACAAACTTCGTCTTCTGGTATTGATCTTCTTCCCACTCAACTCCATTGGCATTGAACTTTTGTCCAAAACCAACACCTTGATTCTTCAAGTGCCTTCCTTGCATGCATATAATTTCCTCAAATTGCTTGCTTCCGGCAAGGCTCCTGTAAACACCTTTCTCTATAATTCCCTTCAATAAGCTATTTTATTGCTCAAGTGTGACTTGGCTAAGAGAATCATTAGTGGAATCAAGAGAACTACTAGAAGCAACAATATTGGATTTAACATGATTATTGTGACTACTAGAAGAAGAATCTTTCTTGCTCTTGTTGCTATATTTTACTTGTGGCATATAAGTAGACAAGACTAAACGTTTGGCAATGTAAGAAGAACTTTTCTTTCGAAGATCATCACTGATCGCTTTTAAGAAGCCATGCTCTTGCTCTAAATTGAGCTTCTCAAACCGTAGCTTTTCATGAGTGTAGCGACCCGACCCGAATGGATCAAGTCTCTGTGCTGAAGTGTCATCCCTGGATTGGTATGCTGACACACACAGTACTCGAGGATTTATAACAAAGGTAAATCACATGTATAAAGTAACGTAAATACTATTACCTCAATCCAAATAGCGGAAGTAACAAGGTTGTGGATTCCCATCAACACCAACGGCAAAGTTGAGTGTAGAAATCGTAACCCTAATGTATCACTTACTCGTCGTAAGATAATCCTGCAACATGAGACGTTGCAGCCACAAAGGGTCAGTACATTGAATGTACTGGCAAATTCACACCGTAGAGCAATGATGAATAATGGCTATCACTACATGCATATATGGCTGGTGGAAAAGCTCTATGGTTAATAGGTTTTGTGAAAAGCCAATTTTTCCCTACTGCAAAGGAATAAATTTTTATTTAACTATCATGGTAGTTGTTAAACATTGAGAGTGTAGACACCCTCTCAATCCCAATTAAGCATCATCATTAAAACCCAACAAAATTAATTAAAGTCACATGATGAGATTCACATGATAATCCAAGTACTAGATACTCAAGACGTCCATAACCGGGGACACGGCTAATCATGATTAGTTTGTACACTCTACAGAGGTTTGTGCACTTTTCCCCACAAGACCCGATCTCCTCCGATGGGATTCTCGCACTTCATGTTGTTTGAGAAACGGATGACCGCGACATAGTCTTTCAGAAGCACTAGCACCTTACGATCGGGTGGACCGTACCAACCTACATCCCCTACATCTGCTAGTCCACCACTGTAAGAGTTCGCACGACTTAGTCAACTATGCTAGAGCCCATAATAGCTTGTGGCTGCACACGGAAGTTTCTAGTATGAATAATCTCATGATCCCTTTGAGCCTGGGTGGCGGTCCATAAAGAAAAACAGGCAATCGCTGGAATACCCAGGTGCCTCAATCCACCCATATGTGTATTTAAGTTGCCACCTTAAGTTGAACCATTAATTAACAATCTCACATCTGTCATGGATACACTCACCCAATCCACGTCTACGAGCATAGCATGGCAATATAAGCATAAAGTAATAGTAACTCCCAAGGGTTTGAATGCAGGGCAATAGGTTCCTACCTCATCAACTACTTCCCAATACCCACATGTTATCAAACCTACTCATGCAATGTTTGAGGGTTGAAACTGATGCATAAAAACTAGGTATGAAGAGGATATGATCAAAGTGTGAACTTGCCTGCAATGTTGATGAAGATGATTCACATTCAAAACTCTTGATAGCTCTACTCGTCACACTCCGATCAATCTATCGTAAGCAAACAGTAGTAACCACATATAAGCAATCACTCAGAAAGATCGGACAGAACGAATAAACACTTCAAAAAACTTCAAAAACAAACGAATGACTCTTGAAACATAAAACAATTTCCAACAGTACCAAAATTATGTGAATTTGTCCGTATCAGAAAGTTTAGGTCAAGAGCTTCGATTTGCAAAAAGAATCAACTAAATCGGAGTTATAAAACTGAAGTTATGATCAAACGAAGTTCAAATTCAAAACTAGTTGAATTCAAATTTTAAAACTTTCAAAAACATGTTTAAGTTGTTTTACTGGAAAGAGGGGATCGTGACGAAGACGTGGGCGTTGGTTTCGTTGGATTTGGACTAACGAGCAAAAAGTAATGGCCGTTTGAAGTTTAGGGGCTAAACTGTAAAATAAATATTTACAGCTAAGTCCTTGGCAGAAAAACTAAAGAAAAAAAAAGAACTAATGAACGAACGTTCACTATTAAGACCTAACCAATGAACGTTCACTGAATAGATCTAAACCTAAAAAAGAAAAAACCGATCTAATAGAGATAAACCTAACTGAAAGAAAACCGAGGTGGTTACGGCTTTTACCGGTCCGTGGGAAAAGACCGGCGGGCGGATCGGACCGGGGCGGATCGGGTCCGGCCGACCGGGGCGGATCCGACACGGCGGCGCTCCGGCGAGGCCTGGCTGCGGTGGCGACGGCGCTGGGTGAGGCGACGAGGCGAGGGCGCGTGGGGTGGAGGAGCGGGGCGCGGCAGCAGAAGCAAGCAGGGGCGGCGGCGCAAAAGTGGCGGCGGCGGCGGTCGTGAAGCGAGGGGCAGCAGGGAAAGAGGGGCGACAACGGCTGTTTATATAGGCGGAGGGGGAGGTGGTGGCGTGGAGGAGGGGCCAAGAAAGGCGGCGGGGCGCGAAGTCCGCTCGGGACACGGCCGTTGAGGCGGCGGCGATGCCGTGCGTGAGGAGGAAGGGGACGGGGTGAGCTAGGCCGCGGCCTGGCGGAGCTGGGCCGGCCCAGTACGGCGGAGGAAAACTTTTTTTAACACAGACAAGAAAAATAAAATAAAGACAAATAATATACAATATACTATAGGCATACTATATATCAAAATTTGCAGAAAAATAAACCCTACAACATGAACATTTTTCTACAGTCAAATAAAATGCTCACAAATTCTAATAAATCAAATAGTGCCACTGTTGCAATAAAATCCAATGAAAATCATACTAAAATACCAAAAAGACTTCAAATTTATTTCTCTCCAATTTTCCTCTGTAGGGAATCATGTTACCATATTTTCCATGTAATTTATTTTTGGAGAAAACTAATTTGAATAAAAACCAAATAACTCAATATTTGAAATTGAGTTCCAGAAAATTTCAGAAAAACTTCCAACTCATATTTCCTATAATTTGAAGAAGTCATTTTATCTTCTCTCGGGAAAATCATTGAGTTGCTTAAAGTTTCTGAATTGAAATTGTTGCGAGGATGAAATTCAAAATCCTTTCAAAGCCCTTTATCATTTAAAATAAATGGAAGAAGTCATATTATCTTCACTCTAGGGTTTTGTGTTGAAAAGAATTTGAATTCCCTCGGAGATCAAAAGCAAAGTGAAAGTTTTGGGCCTCTCATTTAACTTTCAAAAGTTTCAAATTTCACTCAATTTTACACAGCACATCAAACAACAATCAAATCTATCTATTTATTATAACATTCCAAAATTTAGAATTTTGGGATGTCACAAACCTACCACACTTAAAATGAATCTCGTCCTCAAGATTCGGAGAGGCTAGCAAGAAATAGGTTGGGGTTTGGGGGTCTCCTAACAATCCATCGATTGGTAAGGTCTGGTGTGCTACCACACTTAGAAACATGGTTACGGTTCCATCAAAACGCAGGTACTCCATCCTTAGTTGACTGTGTTGATTCTTCTCAGATCTTCAGGGTAACTCCTTCTCTGGGCTCTTTCGGTAGTGGCAAACTCTTTGTCCTCGGTTCTTGTGTCCTTTCATCTTGGTAGGGCTCTTTCGAGACTGGTTCTTCTTGACCGACAGGTCTGGCGCCAATACTAACAAACATCGATATCTCATGGTGGTCGTCGGACAGTTTATTGGGTCCCTGCAGAAAACGGGTCTAGGCTTCATCCTCACCATATATCCTACGGTTGGCAATAGCACGCCGTGTACGGGGAAAAATTTCTATACCATTCTAAGGTTTAAACAAAGTTTGGCATCGCCATCTCTCTACTATAGGCAAGTCACTCAGATTTACCATCCCGTATAACAGAGGCGAACGATAAGAGTAAGTCGGTATGGTGATCAATCCATCCCGCACCCAAATCATTACCTTGTATATGGTTTAGTGAATCTCGAATTCTAACACTCGGTCATCCTCACAGGCATTGCAGAATTTTCTCTTGTCAACGAACTAAGTTCGGATAAATCCATTGATTCCGCAAGCCAAACTACCATCTATCGTGTTTCACAACCCTCGGGTTTTGCGTAAACACCTATAAGATCGTTTGTTGACAACATTGTCACTTCTTCCAGGGGTTTTCCTTCAGCAAGATTGTGCTTGCTTTCTTGACAGGTCCTGGGCCTGTGGGTTATGGCTCATCTCATCACTAGTAACACTTGGTCTCATCATCGGGTTGCAACTATTTAGTCTTCCAACATTCAACTTCCTTGGCTCTCTTAAATCCATCCAATTATCTCTTACTTCACTTGGTTCATAACTGAGTGTGATTACTCACACTCATCCTTGGGCAATCCATTCCAAGTCTGACGTAATTAGCCCTTGTATTCGGGTAACTGTGTTGGATTCTACCACACTAAAAATGAATAACACTAGTTTCTTCAAAATCTCCTTCCATGCATCATGTCTTCACTCATCACTATAGAGTAACAACTCATAAAATCCAAAATCAATACCAGGCTGCTAACTTCACCGATTCTCAACTTACTATAGTCTACTGCATTTCCATTGCAGGCTTCAACTCAACTACTTAGCATAAGTCTCCTTCTCCTTGGGTCAATCTCTAGCAAAATGCCCTGTTTCACTATAGCAGAAACATATTGATTCTGACAAGTCTCGTGGTTCCCTTATAATTACATAGCCTCCTTAGGTCCTCGGCTTAGGGGTCCACTTCAAAACTTGTGTATCCTTAACTCATCCTTGGAGTCACTATTGCTCCATACTTCAGAATTACCCCCTCTAAAAATCCAATTGTACTTCTTTCCTTCATACTCTTGGGGTTTGCTTCATATCAACCATAACTCCAACTTAGTTGTGCAAACTCTACTCCTTGGAGCAACACTTTCCTTTCTATTAGTCCAGGGTTCACTCAGTAAGGTTCAACTAAACAAAATGCACTGGTTCATCCATAATCCATATTCTCCTCATATCAAACCTCTTATTATATCTTGAACCAGTTTTCAATACTCCAATTTCCAAGGGTGCATCACTACAATTGCTACTATCCACATAGTCGGGTTTGGTCAACATTCCTTCCATCTTTATTCATTTGTCCTGGCTAAGGACGCTTCAGTCCCACTGGAATTGTGCAATGTAATCCTTGAAATCATCAATCTTTTGCTTCATCCTATTGGTCGTGTGCTTCATCTCCATTATCTCTGCATGCACCCCACTCAGGCATTCCTGAGTGTGACGAAGGCTTGCTTCGAGTATTTCTCCAATTTGACGTATGGCCTCCATAGAAGCTTCACGAACAGAGTCAAAGAATGTTGGTCGTGGTACTCGGAAGATGAAAAGTATTGACCCATAGTCTTTGGGCAATCTCCTTTCACACGATGGAGGTGTACCTCCACGTACCAAAGTTCAACTCCATTCTCCATGAAGGGATAACCCTTGTAAACTGCATCTCCTTCCAGGTGAATATGCTTCATCATGTCCTTCAGGATCTTTGGATAATCTTGATCGCTAGTCAGGGTCATGATGGTTTCTGGGCCTTTGAGAAAAGACTCGTAAAGGGTTGCCATATGTAGGTATAAGAAAAAAGGGCACTCAGGACAATGTAGGTATTTCCTTGTGGTTGTTTGTCCGAGAAGGGTTTGGGGTCAACTTCTCCATGGGTTCTAGGTTTTAATCTGGGTGAGATCACACAAGAGGCACTCACAATCATCCAACAACTCATAGCAATGAGATTCCAAACATCTCAACTTCCATTGCTTCACGAACTATTACAGTGTTATTTCCATACTCAACTCAACATTGTAATAAAGGTGTATTCCATATAAATCTACATGCTTCATTCCAATATGAAGGTCTAAACTACTCAGATCAATCTTCCTCCGGTCTAGACCTTCTCTTGGCAAAATGCTCTACTTCCTTGCAGTGTAAACTAATGTCATTAGACAAATTTAGGGACTTCATGGTGACTATCCTCATTTACTGGTTTCTTCGCTTCCTGGTTGGGCAGTTGCTAGTATAATGACCTAAATCCTTGCACCGATAACAAGTGATGTGACTCAGGTCCTTTTCCACAGAAATTGGGTTGTTCTTGGGACACATGCTGTTTCTCTTCCTCGACTTCTTCGTTCCTATCAATTCTTCTATCTTTTGTGGATCAAACTCCACTTCTTCTGTCGGGAAGTCTCCCAGATACTCATGGCTTTCCTTCGTGCAATGTTGTGAAAAGTGTCCTTCTTTTCCTCATGAGTAGCAAGCACGTGAGTAATATCTGTCTAGTCCTTCTCCATCAGGGTCGTCAGTATCTTCCTCCATCACGGATTCCCTTAAGGTTTCCTCGAGGACTTCTTTCATTGCTTCTTTCTTCTGCTGGACAGTTCGTTGCACCATGGGGTAAATGTGACACTAAGCAGGGTAATGGGTAGTCCCTTCACACAAGAAACAAGTAATCTGCCTAGTTGGGCATTCTTCAGCTAGGTGACTTCCTTCACAATTAGGGCATTCATCCTTATGCTCCTCCTGGGTGTGTCCTATTTCTCCACAAATCCTGCAGGCACAATGTTTCTTCTTCAGGTTGTCAGCACGCTTGCGGATGAGACGGGATCTTAATAAGGACTTCTTGAATTCTTCCCAATTTTCTGCTCTATTGCATGCTTGTATGGCTTGATGCATCTTCCACCATGTTGCAGCACTTTTTGTAAAGTACTGGAGAGCGTATTGAACCTCATACTTCCTTTCAACTAAATTCTTCCTGAAGTGGTCCTCCATGTATTGTATCCATAGTTCTGCCTCCGGTTGGGTCATTGGTCCAGAGAGCTCAAGTCTATCGTCAGCCATCTTCTATTGAGTCCAAGGGTTTTGGGATGAGATTCAGAAGAGATAGAGAGGGACACTCAATACAAACAATAGTTTTGAAAAGACGGTTTTAGTTTGTGACCGTCAGGAAACATCAAACAAATGATGGCTCACAATCGTCGCATCTAACGTAAGTACATAACAGGGGGTTGGTCTTCTATAGGTCATAATCTTTTCAAAGTTGTCAACTCTTCAAATCTTCGGAGTATCCATTGTTGTAGCTTCAACACTTCCAAGGCATGGTGAAATCATCTTTACTCCAAAGTGGTCCAAATGGTAAAGGGTATTGTTTGACTATCTAAGGTAAGAGGGAAGATTTGACAAAACTCAGAAAAGAAGAGAGGTAAAGAATCTTTTTGAAAAGAGAGTTGTAGATAAATCCTTTACTATGGGCTTGCCAATTTCTAGGGTCACGTCCTACAGTCAACATGTGCTCTGATACCATCTTGTAGCGACCCGACCCGAATGGATCAAGTCTCTGTGCTTAAGTGTCATCCCTGGATCGGTATGTTGACACACACAGTACTCGAGGATTTATAACAGAGGTAAATCACATGTATAAAGTAACGTAAATACTATTACCTCAATCCAAATAGCGGAAGTAACAAGGTTGTGGATTCCCATCAACACCAACGGCAAAGTTGAGTGTAGAAATCGTAACCCTAACGTATCACTTACTCGTCGTAAGATAATCCTGCAACATGAGACGTTGCAGCCACAAAGGGTCAGTACATTGAATGTATTGGCAAATTCACACTATAGAGCAATGATGAATAATGGCTATCACTACATGCATATATGGCTGGTGGAAAAGCTCTATGGTTAATAGGTTTTGCGAAAAGCCAAATTTTCCCTACTACAAAGGAATAAATTTTTATTTAACTATCATGGTGGTTGTTAAACATTGAGAGTGTAGACACCCTCTCAATCCCAATTAAGCATCATCATTAAAACCCAACAAAATTAATTAAAGTCACATGATGAGATTCACATGATAATCCAAGTAGTAGATACTCAAGACGTCCATAACCGGGGACACGGCTAATCATGATTAGTTTGTACACTCTACAGAGGTTTGTGCACTTTTCCCCACAAGACCCGATCTCCTCCGATGGGATTCTCGCACTTCATGTTGTTTGAGAAACGGATGACCGAGACATAGTCTTTCAGAAGCACTAGCACCTTACGATCGGGTTGGACCGTACCAACCTACATCCCCTACATCTGCTAGTCCACCACTGTAAGAGTTCGCACGACTTAGTCAACTATGCTAGAGCCCATAATAGCTTGTGGCTGCACACGGAAGTTTCTAGTATGAATAATCTCATGATCCCTTTGAGCCTGGGTGGCGGTCCATAAAGAAAAACAGGCAATTGCTGGAATACCCAGGTGCCTCAATCCACCCAGATGTGTATTTAAGTTGCCACCTTAAGTTGAACCATTAATTAACAATCTCACATCTGTCATGGAGACACTCACCCAATCCACGTCTACGAGCATAGCATGACAATATAAGCATAACGTAATAGTAACTCCCAAGGGTTTGAATGCAGGGCAATAGGTTCCTACCTCATCAACTACTTCCCAATACCCACATGTTATCAAACCTACTCATGCAATGTTTGAGGGTTGAAACTAATGCATAAAAACTGGGTATGAAGAGGATATGATCAAAGTGTGAACTTGCCTGCAATGTTGATGAAGATGATTCGCACTCAAAACTCTTGATAGCTCTACTCGTCACACTCCGATCAATCTATCGTAAGCAAACAGTAGTAACCACATATAAGCAATCACTCAGAAAGATCAGACAGAACGAATAAACACTTCGAAAAACTTCAGAAACAAACGAATGACTCTTGAAACATAAAACAATTTCCAACAGTACCAAAATTATGTGAATTTGGCCTGATCAGAAATTTTAGGTCAAGAGCTTCTATTTGCAAAAAGAATCAACTAAATCGGAGTTATAAAACTGATGTTATGATCAAACGAAGTTCAAATTCAAAACTAGTTGAATTCAAATTTTAAAACTTTCAAAAACATGTTTAAGTTGTTTTACTGGAAAGAGGGGATCGTGGCGAAGACGTGGGCGCTGGTTTCGTTGGATTTGGACTAACGAGCAAAAAGTAATGGCCGTTCGCAGTTTAGGGGCTAAACTGTAAAATAAATATTTACAGCTAAGTCCTTGGCAGAAAAACTAAAGAAAAAGAAAAGAACTAATAAACGAACGTTCACTATTAAGACCTAACCAGTGAATGTTCACTGAATAGATCTAAACCTAAAAAGGAAAAAAACTGATCTAACAGAGATAAACCTAACTAAAAGAAAACCGAGGTGGTTACAGTTTTTACCGGTCCATGGGAAAAGACCGGCGGGTGGATCGGACCGGGGCGGATCGGGTTCGGCCGACCGGGGCGGATCCGACACGGCGGCGCTCCGGCGAGGCCTGGCTGCGGTGGCGGCGGCGCTGGGCGAGGCGAGGAGGCGAGGGCGCGTGGGGTGGAGGACAGGGGCGCGGCGCGGCAGCAGAAGCAAGCAGCGGGGGCGGTTGGCAAGTGTGGCGGCGGTAGCGCAAAAGCGGCGGCGGCGGCGGTCGTGAAGCGAGGGGCAGCGGTGATAGAGGGGCAGCGGTGGCGGTTTATATAGGCGGAGGGGGAGGTGGTGGCGTGGAGGAGGGGCCAAGAAAGGCGGCGGGGCGCAGAGTCCGCTCGGGACACGGACGTCGAGGCGGCGACGATGCTGTGCTGAGGAGGAAGGGGACGGGCGAGCTGGGCCGCGGCCTGGCGGAGCAGGGCCGGCCCAGTACGACGGGGGAAAAACTTTTTTTATCACAAACAGGAAAAATAAAATAAAGACAAATAATATACAATATACTATAGGCATACTATATATCAAAATTTGCAAAAAATAAACCCTACAACATGAACATTTTTCTATAGTCAAATAAAATGCTCACAAATTCTAATAAATCAAATAGTGCCATTGTTGCAATAAAATCCAATGAAAATCATACTAAATTACCAAAAAGACTTCAAATTTATTTCTCTCCAATTTTCCTCTGTAGGGAATCATGTTACCCTATTTTCCATGTAATTTATTTTTGGAGAAAAATAATTTGAATAAAAACCAAATAACTCAATATTTGAAATTGAGTTCCAGAAAATTTCAGAAAAACTTCCAACTCATATTTCCTATAATTTGAAGAAGTCATTTTATCTTCTCTCGGGAAAATCATTGAGTTGCTTAAAGTTTCTAAATTGAAATTATTGCGAGAATGAAATTCAAAATCCTTTCAAAGCCCTTTATCATTTAAAATAAATGGAGGAAGTCATATTATCTTCACTCTAGGGTTTTGTGTTGAAAAGAATTTGAATTCCCTCGGAGATCAAAAGCAAAGTGAAAGTTTTGGGAAAGTCATTTTATTCCCTCTCATTTAACTTTCAAAAGTTTCAAATTTCACTCAATTTCACACAGCACATCAAACAACAATCAAATCTATCTATTTATTATAACATTCCAAAATTTAGAATTTTTGGATGTTACAATGAGTCTTTAAAAGCTCTCGATGATCCTCCAAAGTAGTTTCATGAGCTAACTTAAGAGTGTTTAGTTCTTTAGTTAGATACTCAATCTCCATCTTATCATTGTCATTCGTTTCTTCTTGATTAGCATGATTAATAGCAATTTCATCATATATTTCATCACTAGTATTGTCAAGTGTCAACAAGTAATTCATCATCACCTAGAAAATCATCTTCATCACTATTTAAATCAAGATACTCGGGGTGTTATACCTTGGGGCCTTTAGCCATGAAGCATCTTCCAATTCCTTCATTTGGCGAGTCAAATATATCGTAGGAGTTGGACTACAAAAGAGTAATTCCGGCAACACCTTCATCTTGAGATTCGGAGTCGGAGTGATAATTTCTCTCGGATTAGTTATCAGAGTCGGTACCGAATACCCATTCACCAATGTGAGCTTGATGTCTTCGTCTTGTGTACCTATTTGATGACTTGTCCTTCCTTTCCGAATCATTGCTTCTACGAGAGGGTCTTCATTCATAACGATCATCTCTACTCCTTCTCTCTCTTGGTGGTGATTCATCTCTTTTACTTCTCCTTTTAGGTGATTCTTCTCTTCTCTTGTAGGGAGCCGTACACTCAATGGAGTAGTGTTTGGGTCCTCCACAATCGTAGCAATTGTGATCACGACTAGAAGATCTTTTGTCATTGTAGGACCTTGACTTGGAACTTCTCTCTTGGCTTCTACTCTTGTAAAACTTTTTGAAGTTCTTCACCATCAAGCTCAATTCTTCATTGAAGAATTGTTTTTCACTTGATGTTGTAGGAGCATCACATGAAGCTTTATAATCACCACTAGACTTGTTGTCGAGCTCTTCCTTATCCTTGAGTGACATCTCATGAGCAACAATTCCGCTAATGACTTTCGTTGGCTTGAGATCTTTGTAGTTGGGCATCATTTCGATCGAGGTGCACACAGTATAGTATGTTCCATCCAAGGATATTAGGAACTTCTTGATGATGAATCTGTCGATCATCACTTTGCTTCCTCAGACGACAATCTAATTTGTGATGAGAGCAAGCCTACTGTACATTTCAGCGACTCCTTCACCATCGTTCATTTTGAACTTGTCAAGTTGACTTTGAAGCACATCCAATTTGGATTCCTTCACGGACTCGGTACCTTCATGCATATCAACCAAAGTATCCCAAATTTCCTTTGCATTCTCAAGGCGGCTGATTTTGTTGAATTCTTCGGGGCACAATCCGTTGAAAACAATATCGCAAGCTTGAGCATTGTAGTGCAACATCTTCAATTCTTCCATGGATGCTTCATGGTCCGGTTCTCTTCCATCCTCAAAGTATTCACCTTGCAAACCAATACGCACAATAGCTCAAATGCCAGGGTAAGGACCTCTAGCAAAATTAGTACCATCAAAGTAAGGACCTCTATGGTGGTAATTTCCCTCACTAGATGCCATACTCTCCTAGGTTGTGAAACTAAGGCTATGATCACTAAAGCTATGGAAATCAAGGCAAATGGAGACCATAGCTTTGATACCACTTGTAGAATCCAAAGTAGGTCTAGAGGGGGGGGGGTCATTAGACTACTTGACCAAATAAAAATCTAGCCTTTTCCAAATTTTAAGTCTTGGCAGATTTTAGAAACTTAGCACAAATCAAGCAATCAACCTACACAAGCAATTCTAAGAGTGTAGCAGCGGAAAGTAAAACATTGCCTATGAAGGAAAAGGGAAGGATTTGAAGAAGGCAAACACAATGTAGACATGGAGATTTTTGGCATGGTTCCGATAGGTGGTGCTATCATACATCCACGTTGATGGAGACTTCAACCACCGAAGGATAACGGCTGCCCGAGTCCACGGAGGGCTCCACACACGAAGGGTCCACGAAGAAGCAACCTTGTCTATCCTACCATGGCCATCGCCCACGAAGGACTTGCCTCATTCGGGTAGATCTTCATGAAGTAGGCGATCACCTTACCCTTACAAACTCCTTGGTTCAACTCCACAATCTTGTCGAAGGCTCCCAAGTGACACATAACCAATCTAAGAGACACCACTCTCCAAAAGGTAATAGATGGTGTGATGATGATGAACTCCTTGATCTTGTGCTTCAAATTATAGTATCACTAACACTCATAACTCTCTCAAAGATTTGGTTATGGTGTAAAGATGATTTGAGTGGAAAGCAACTTGGGGAAGGCCAGAGATCAAGATTCTTGTGGTTGGATTGGAACGTTTTGATCTCAACACATGAGTAGGTGGTTCTCTCTGAGAAAATGAGTAGTGGAAGTGTCGGCATGTTCTGATGGCTCTCTCTCATATGGTTATGGGGGTGGAGGGGTATATATAGCCTCCACACAAAATCTAACCGTTACACACATTTTACCCAACTCGGTCTGACCGAATAGGAGAACCTGGTGAGGCTGATTTAGTTCAAAATGTGAACGCTAGGAATCTCGGTGGGACCAACATGATAAACTCGGTGGGACTGATGTGCTAGGGCTAGGGAAAAACCTCATCTCGGTGAGACCGATTGCATGACCCCGGTGAGTCTGATTTTAGCAAAGATCAAACGGAGAGTTGGTCAGGCAAACTTAGTGGAACTTATCGCTCTTTTTGGCAAGACCGAAATGTTACGAAGGGAAACACAGAGTTTGTCATGCAAACTTGGTGGGACCGATCGTTTTTTTCGATGAAATCGTAATGTTACGAAGGGAAACAAAGAGTTTATAATGCCATCTTGGTGAGACCGAGATCCGTATCGGTATGACCGAATTTTCTAGGGTTTCTGGCAGTGGCTATGTCAACTAAACTCGGTGGCGCCGGATAGATCAAATCGGTGGGGCCCAGTTTGACTTTGGGTTTTGGACATACTTGGAAATGAGAAAGTGGCTGAGGGTTTTGGAGCAATATTGCTAAGCATTTTGAGCAAGTAGACCATTAAGAAACACCTCATCCCCATTTAATAGTACTAGCTTTCCTATGGACTCAATATGATCTTGGATCACTAAAATGAAAATGAAGAGTCTTGAGCTTTTGCCAATCTTTGTTCTTTGCATTTTGAGGGGTCCACATTTCTAGTCCATGCCATGCGAATCATTGAACTTCCTGAAATATTTAACTTGAATAGATATTAGTTCAATGAGCTATATGTTGTTATGAATTACCAAAACCACCCGGGGATTAGTTGCACTTTCAACACCCAAGAAACAAACCACCATTATGGGAAGGACCCTTTTGAATAACGCGAGCCCTACGATGCACGTAGAAGGATGGAAGCAAATCAAGCCCCTCCATGATCCATCTACTAGTCTAGAGGACGTGCGCCAGCCGGACCCGACGGCTATGAGTCCTGGTTAGATAGACGCGGCAGAGACCGGGAATAGGCATATGCACAAATGTCTCCCAAGATCCACCATAATATGACTCGGTTCCAAGGTACCGCACATCCGATCTGTTTCACATACGAGGTGACGGAGGACCAGTTCCCGAACGGGTTTAAACCCATACACATCGAACAATACGTTGGGACGACCGATCCAGCTGTGTGGATCAATGACTACCTCCTCCACATCCTCATGGCCGACGGAGACGATCTCCATGCCATTAATTATCTATCGCCCAGACTTAAGGGACCGATGAGGCACTGCCTTAACAGCCTACCCCCTCACTTTGTCTGGAGCTGGGAGGACCTCAAAGATGTTCTTAGGACAAACTTCCAGGTCACTTATGTCTGACCTCGGGATGCCGACGAGCTCAGCCACATCATCCAACAGCCTGGTGAGTCAACTCGTAAGGTTTGGAATGGATTCCTAGCTACAAAGAACAAAATAGTCGACTGCCCAAACATAGAGGCAATTGTCGCCTTCCGGCATAGTATCAGGGATGAGTGGCTTGCACGACAGCTCGAGCAGGATACATTGAGGACCATGGTGGCCCTCACTTCCCTCATAACCTACTTTTGCGTAGGAGAGGACACTTGGTTGGTTCATAGTTCTCACAACGGCAAGGCCAGTACCCCGGAAGCCCATGATAGTAATGGTAATGTAAGGTGCAATAAGAAGAAGCACATGCACAAGAACGACGGTAGTGATCCTGAGGACACCGTAATCATGCAGGGTTCGGCGGCCCCTGGGTTGGACTGAAAAAGAAGCCACTTAAAGGGAACAAGGGCTGTCCCATCCAGCTTGATAAAATCCATGACAGGTCATGCTAGATTCATGGCACCTCAGATAAACTTACAAACCTTACCAACAAGAACTGATGGGTCTTTAAGCAGGCTAGAAACATGATGGTAGAATGGCAGGATAAAAGCCAGTCATGCGGCAAGGAAGACGAGGAGCCTCGATGGCCCAACAATGGAGGCTGGAAGCAATTCCCGCTTGAGGTGAAAGACATAAAAATGATTTACGTCACCCACATACCTAAAAAGGAGAGGAAATATGCACTCCGAGACGTCTATGCCTTAGAGCCGGTGGCCCCAAAGTACAACACATGGTCGGCTTGTCCGATCACCTTTGAGAAGCATGACCATGCAACTAGTATCTGTCATGGAGGGTTCGTGACCTTGGTTTTGGAATCAATCATTCATGGGCTCCACTTAACACGCATCCTCGTGGACAAAGGCAGCAACCTCAACATGGTCTACGCTGACACGATAAAAAAAGGGTGTTCATCCATCATGGATCAAGCCAGGCACAACTACCTTTAGGGGTGTCATACGAGATGTCAAAGCACGCTGCACGGGCATGATTACCATGAAGGTAGTCTTCAGATTCCTTGATAACTTTTGAAGTGAACATTCGATCTTCCACATTGTCCCCTTCTATAGTGGCTACCATGCATTTCTCGGGCGAACTGCATTCGCTCGCTTTAATGCGGTCCCATAATATGCACACTTAAACCTTAAGATGCCAGGACCGAACGACGTTATCAAAGTAACTGGTAACAGCAAACGCTCCCTCTGAATAGAGGAACACACCATGGCTTTCGCAACCGAGGTCTAGGCATCCGAAGAGGCAGCATGCACTACACCGGGAAATCATACCCCTAACTCACCCAAGCGTAGTCGCCGCATCAACTCCATCCTCGGACAAGCCAACGCTGACCCTAAATAGGGTTAAGCGGCCCTCGCCCACCCCCTTATCATTAAAGACTACATACTTAGAGTACACAAATTCGCATTGAAAATTCCATGGGTGGAGGAGGAGCATAAAACACAGGGCGCGCCATTTGGCTCGACCATGTGACACCCACTCGAAGACTTACGCACCTACGAGGCACTGTCAACGGCACAATAGGAGCAACATGGCGACCTGGCTTAAACACTCGTGTGCCAGCCACAACCTCTTCAAAGGGTACGCGCCTTGAAGGCATAAACCACATGGCATGCAGGATAGGTAGGCCACACACAGTAACCTCATTGTAGGCAAGGATAAGCTGGTACACAACATGAAGGTGTAGACGTGTGGCAAGGAAGGATAAGGGCTATAAACCAAAAATTAGACACCATGTTTAAGTTCCTCCCTTCCTTTTTCTTTTCTCCTCTTTAAATGTATATCTTAAAGCTTCTTTGATAAGCTCAGCATGTACAGCTCGACCATATAAAAAAGGAAAATCAGACCATTTATTGTCACTACGCACACCTCGGAGACTCTCCTTTCTTTTTCATCCTAGCTTTGAGCAAAAGATAGCTCTCGTGATACCTACAGTTTTTCAAAAAGAAAAACCAGGCTCATATTTCGAATATCTTGCGTAACATCAAAAATTCTGAACTTTATAATCGGCATCTTGGATGTTGCATCATATGTATCAGTTTTGAACCCTGATTTTGGTAGGGTTGCCTGGTACGTGTGTTTACCTCTTAGGTTTTTGCTCTTTTTGGCTAAGATTGTGAAGGAGAACCACTTCAATTGTGCTTCCAGCTCGAATGGTTAAGCACCTCAATGGAGAAAGCCAAAAACTAATTGTCCTGGTGAGCGCAAATTGGTCGGCGACCCGATCACAGTGTCAAACATAAGATCATTTGGAGACCTTCCGTGTTAAAGGAGGACTTTTCTTAAAATCAGCCGAAGTGCGTAGAGGTCTAGACCTTGGCTATCCGAACACTTCACATACCAGGGGCTAGTCACTAGCTCCTACAATTAAGCTCATATGACTAAGTGAAGATTATAGTTATCATAGTCTGACTTCCTAGTTTCCACAAGCATGAACCTCCATCGAGAACCGATATGGTGGCTAAGGGTTAAATTTCTAAGGAAACACCCATTGTATCATGTATAAGGGGGTAGTAGCCGCTGACTGGACATTTCTAGTATTAAGCGGTTGCACATGAGTAAAAAACATCGTAATATAAGGCCAAACTCATTTTAAAACTTTAAACAAAAGCTTCTTGATGTAGGGTGGAACCCTAGATGGCTGATCTTTCATAATTTGGAATGGACACGGGGAAGAACATGAAGAACACAAGAGATGAATCACACAAATAGAAATGACACAGTCACACATGTGCTAAATCCACATACACACGAAGAGATACACAATCCGAAGTCAACACGAGAGGATGCACATGGTAGCTAGTTCATCCCAATCCGTGAGGAGAGAGGTCTTGAATCTGGAGAGGACCTTCCCTTGAAGGGGTCATGAATACACTTGGGGGATCTTGTCACATGGAGGCCTTGATCTCCATGGGAGTAGGTAAGTGGATCAGAAAGGCTCTATCTCTAATGAGCTAATCATTTGCTAACCCTAGATGGAGGAAGGAGAGGTCTATATATAGTGCTAGTACAAGTTGCAGGGGTACATGTGCCATTGGGTTGTTCACTGTGCGTAGACAGGGGCCTGATATCCGGGATGGTGACCGGAAGTCCAAGCCTTCAGGATGAGCTGGATGTCCGGGACATGGACGGATGTCTGGGCTGAGCAGGCCATACCTCAGGTGCTCTCTTGACAGGTGGGTCAAATTTCCCGGTTGGGGCATGATGTCCAGGTTTTCAAGTTGGGTCGGATGTCCATAGCGAGGCCAGATGTCCGGGCACTCTAGCTTGTCTTCATCTGGGCCACTGTTGTGGGAGTCACCAGGGCCCGGATGTTCGGGTCCTGTAACCTTTCTCTGCTTCCACTCGTCATGCTTGTTTGTCCATCTACTTTAGGACTTGACCATCATCACGAGCGTCTCTGAGAGAATATTCTTGGTACCTACGCACACATAGCATTCCTGATTGAGGTAGTAGCCATGTGATGCGGAGCATCCCATGAGCATCCCCATAGATGTATCTACATCTTCGACGACACCACTTGGTCCTATGACAAGATCCCGAGCAAAGGCTATTGAAGATAAGGTGAACTCGCTCCTCTCCGAAATACTACTTTCGTCACATGAGACATGGCTACTACCTAAGGCGGAAACCCTATGCATGATTAGGTACTTGGAGGATAGTCGCGTATCAACAACATACAATGGACAAGACATCGAGGACGACAAGTGGGAGGGCCAAGAGAAGATGCTGCCAGAAAATCCCCAGCCATCGGACGACAGGTCGGGACCGGACATCTGATGCTTGACGACCTCAACAGCCATAAGAAACAAGGGATGCACAAGCTACAGCGGCCAGACGACCGCCAAGTACTGGACGTCCAACGATGTCCAGGCACCGGACGACCGAGATCATCCGGACGATCGGCGACCGGACGACCGAGCCCCTCCGGACATCGCCACATCACAGAAGGTTATTAACGGAAGTGCGAGCCTTCCGGACGACCGGTGATCGAACATCCGGTACCTGTCGGACGTCCGACAACTGCGCGTCCAAATCGTGTTGGGCCGAAGCCCATGTACCCATTCGCCCCCTTTCCCTATATATACTCTATCCCCTCGTCCTAGTTAGGGTTAGCATTGTGATATCTCATCTTAGACCTATAGCTTTGCTCATCTAGTGGTTCTACTCCTTCGAGAGACCACGGCCCCTCTACGGAGAAGATCCACACTGGATTCAAGACCTCTTCATGGAGAAGACTACCTTTTGTAACGTTAGTTATTGTGTTTGGATCATTGTGATACTAGTGTTGTTCATCGATATAGCATATGTGTGATTGTTCTCGTCGTTCTTGAGTGTTTCCCCTTGTGTTTTTTCTTCGTTTCATCGTGGTCTTCATGGGACCCCCTCCATTATGTGAAAGATCGGCCCCTAGGGTTCCACCCTACATCATCTTGGTATCATGAGCCTTGGTTGATCAGGAATTTGGAGCCCCTACCCTTGTTTTCTAGCCTTGTTTTGTTGATTTTGTCCCAATTTCAAAAATTCCCCACAAAAATAGCCCCAAATTTTTTCTTGTGATTTGTTGATTTGATGAAGTTTTGTTAGATTTGATCCATGGATTTGCTTTGCCACGAGTGGATCTAGCTTTTCCGCATCTTTTCCCCAATTTTCAGCCACAATTTTGGCCAATTTTGACCAATTAGGCCACCCCATCCACGAACCTTATCCGTTTTGCCCGTGCCCGAAATCGCCCAGGTACCGGACGTCTGACAGCCACCGGACATTCGGCGACCGGACGACCGACAACCAGCGGACGTTCGACGAACCGTGACTAAACTGATTTTTTTCCAGCTTTCGATACACATATACTTCCACATCATCTTACCCAAACCACCAACATTTTCCGCAACCACATTGCTTACCCACCATCACAACAATTTTGACGTTTTGTCTTGGATCATTTGAGTTGTGGTTTATCTGTTTCCTCGGGTGTTTCGGCTAACTTGGAACAAAACGACATCGATAAGACCACCTCCCAACCTGGACAAGGATGGTAACATCGACGACACCTTATATCCTACCTTGCATTTGCATTGATAACCCCTCATCGACCATTTTGCATAGCTTTCCTATCGAGACTAGCCTTTGAGCATTGTCGGGCAACGACACTTGTGCACATTAGTGATCATCTTGTTGAAGCATCATTACAAACTCATCGTGGTATCACTAGAGGTCATCTTGGTATCATCGATACAAGCTTCAATTGCATTGCATTCAAAATCATGGTATCATCTTGGTATCATATATCATATAGGTATCTTGTCATCATATATTGTGTTACAAGGTTGTCATAGCATATACACAATTGCTATCTTGATTCGAGAAGTATCACATAAGTGCCCTAGCAAAAGAGCTCAAAGACAAAGATCCAACCAAGCTTTTAAGAAAAAGAGAAAGATAATCAAAGAGATTTAAAGCAAGAACCATAGCAACATTAAGATTTTCATACTTGATCATCTTGGATCATATCATCGAAACAACAAGCATATAACATACTTGGGATAGAAGTCGTTGCATTTTTGCCTAGTAGGTCGTGCACAAGTCTCGTATCCGCCTATTGCGCAATCGTGCTAGCGTCTCTCTAGTGGTGTGCAACAAGAGCATTTGCCGTGGATTCCATATTTTTCGCTCAACCTTGGTTTGCACATCCCCAATTATCTATTTGCGCGTGAGTTTCCGTGTACCTATATAGCTATCGGTCTTTTTGTTGCATTGGCAAATTGCGAATCTTTTTCAACATCATTGAGTCTTACTAACGATTGCATACTTTGGTCCACCATCCAAACCAGCCTCCACCAAAAGCTTTTATTGTGTAGTGTGACAGATCGACGAGATACATTACTAATTGTGCTATTTCTTTGCTACATCATTGAGTGACCTTTGACCAATTCTCAATATCGGTCAAGGTTCATTTGGTATTATTTTTTCCTTATTCCACTCACATTCTTGCTTGCAAAGATGGATATGCGAACTACATCTGTGAACCCACTATTTGATGATCCTCAAGCATCGAACAAGTACGTCAGGAAGGTTCACCTACTTGGTGTTCAACGAGCTCTACATCAAGAGAATGAGCTATGCAAGAGCGCATTGAGCTACTCGCCACCGACTTGCGACATTCGAAAGCACGCACAAGAGAGCAATTAAACAACATCAATGCCAACATGTATATTCAATTTGATGATCTACGGACTATCGGCGTTCTGGGAACCAGGGTACCCAGACTTGCCTACCTGCGGCCCACGACGTGGCTCCATCGCTGGCCTGGTACAACCCATCTATAGCATCAACACACAAGACCCTCGCGAGGGGCCAAGCCTCGCGAGGCGGACAACGCCAAGGCCTCCGGAAGGAGCATCCTATCTAGGATTTCTCCTGAGGAGCGGAGATCTCTATGCAAGCCCCCACCTCGTGAGGTTCAGTTGACAGAAGCCATGACGACCAAGGCCAGGCGGGCGCCAGCGGGCGCAGTGCATCAGGTTTCCTCTTTGGTGCTAAAGAGCCAAGCACAAGCGCGCAGTCCCGAGGAATCAGCCAAATGTTTCCATTTCCATGCAACAAGACCAAGATCACCATGACGGCAGGACGAAGGTCATCACCGAGCCCACCATGGCCTCACGACCAGAATCTTTGCAGGCGAAGATCAACTTTCGTCAGGATAAGATGTACTAGTTGTCTCCCTTCGAATTTGGCCATTGTGGGATCCCTTCCCGCCTTCATTTGGGGAAGAGGACCAAGGCCACTATAACTATAGCCTAGCCACCACCATAGCAGGGGACAAATCATTCGGATCATCCTCACCACACGCAAGCAAGAACACAACTCCTGAGGTTGTTTCACCACTGTACTAGTTCATCCTCAACCCACCTCGAGGCAATCGACCACAAAGGAGTAGGGTATTACACCGCAAGGTGGCCTTAACCTGGGTAAACTGCCATGTCCCCTTTCCTTCCTATTCATCGATCTAGGCCGTGAGAATGAAGAGTAGGGCATGCACCCTAGTGTTCGAATCTATCAAGGGTCAGCGGAGCCCCGAATCTGACATTTGGCGCGCCATGTAGGGGTGCATATCGAGGAACCGCCTTCCCCGTCGTCACGCTCTATCCTCGCCGCCCTCCTTCCATCCATGGCAGGCACTGCACCACCCGCCGAGCCACAAGCTATGGTCGGAGACGGCACGAGACCCCGGGCTCTCTCCTCCGCTCTGCGACAGGTGCAGTGGCCGCCAAAGTTCAGGCTAGCGCTGCCACCGCGGTACAATGGCGCGGCCGACCCCGTTGGATTCCTCCAGGCCTATACAGAGGACATCTGGGCAGCTAGCGGCGACAACAAGGAGATGGCGAACTGGCTCCCCATGGCCCTCATAGGGGAGCCGCGCGCATGGTATCTAAGCTTGCTGGAGTCTTTGGTGGCCTCCTGGGAAGAGCTGCGCGGCTTGTTCGCCACGTGCTTCGCGGCGCCGGCACCCAACATGGTCACGACACTCCTTAGTGTTTCGCGAGCGCCGGCATCGGACCGTCACGTCAAGCAATTCATCTGATAGGCGGGAGTCGCGCAGTCGCCCCCGGGCTGGGCGGCCCCTGAGGCCGACCTCACCTTCGACTCAAGGCACCACCCCGAGACCATGGTTGGCGTGGGTGCACTCCCTATACTCTCCACCCCACCATATGCAATGTGGCCGTCACCTGGACCCTCATCGACGGTAGCGCCGGCCTGAAAGTCCTTTCTATAGAGGCGTTTGGCCTCCTCCACGTGCCCTACGGCCGGCTCTGCCCTACCAAGACCTTCTCTAGGGTCATCGACGGCTCCACCTGGCCCCTGGGGCAGATCCGCCTCCCGGTTACCTTCGGCATGCGCTACAACTACCGCACTAAGCTCATCGACTTCGACATCGCGTGCATCAGCCTACCGTACAATGCCATCCTCGGCTACTCGGCATTGGCCAAGTTCATGGCGGTGACTCATCTTTCCTACAACCTCATGAAGATGCCAGGAAGCAGCGGTGTCCTCACCGTGGTGGGGGACACCAAGGACGCGTTCTTGGCCCTCAAGCTCGCTTTTAGATCCACGACAGCCGCGCATCCGGGTGAGGAAGGAGCCCAGAGGCCCCGGGGGCTGCACCAACAAAGAAGAAGCAATTTTTCTCTCAAGATCCGGCAGAAACGAAGCAGGTGCCGGTGGACACAGACGGAGGATTAGGCTCCACCTTCACCATAGGAGCCAGCCTCCCCCAAAACCTAGAAGAGGCGCTGGTCCACTTCCTGCGCGCAAACAAGGATGTTTTCGCGTGGGAAGCAGCGGATCTGGTCAGAATTCCGCGAGGAGTAATCGAGCATTACTTGATGGTGTGCCCGAACACGCGCCTAGTAAAATAGAAGGCACGGCGGCAAGCTCCGGAGAAGCAGTCGTTCATCATCCGGGAGACCCGCAAGCTACTAGAGGCCGACGTCATTCAAGAAGTGCGGCACCTGACTAGCTCGCGAACCCAATCATTGTCCCCAAGAAAGGTGGGAAAGAGCGTATGTGCGTCGACTTCACCAACCTCAACAAGGCCTGCCCTCAGGACCCTTTCCCTCTCCCGCGTATCGATCAGATCATTGACTCTACCGCTGATTGCGATCTGCTGTGTTTCCTGGACGCCTTCTCGGGCTATCATCAAATCAAGATGGCAGTACAAGATGTTGAGAAGACGGCCTTCCTAACCCCGTGTGGGGTGTACTTCTACACCTGTATGCCTTTCGGGTTGCGCAATGCGGGAGCAAATTTCCAACGGTTGATGCACATCGCCCTAGGGGAACATCTCGGGAGGAACGCAGAGGCATACATCAATGACATAGTGGTGAAATCTCGGGAATCAAGAACTCTCATTGACGACCTGGAGGAGACGTTCGCCAGCCTGCGCAAAGTGGACCTGCGGCTCAACCCGGAAAAATGTGTGTTCGGCATTCCATCAGGCAAGCTGCTAGGTTTCCTGGTGTCACAGAGAGGGATCGAGGGTAACCCTGGGAAGGTCAAGGCCATAGAAAGAATGAGTCCGCCGAAAACCCTCAAGGAGATGCATAAGCTGGCAGGCTGCATGACGTCGCTCGGGCGTTTCATCTCCAAGCTAGGGGAACGCGCCATCCCCTTCATCAAGCTGATGAAAAGGAAAGGCCCGTTCGAGTGGACCCCAAAGGCTGACGCAACTTTCGAAGACTTCAAGAGATACCTCACCAGCCCACCGGTGATGGTAGGGCCGCGCCTTTGTGAACCTTTGGTGCTCTACCCGACCGCCACACCTTACATTGCCAGTGCGACATTGCCGGCGGTCCGAGAGGAGCGCCCGACCAAGGGCCGCAGAAATGAAGCACCTCACGCCCAACCGGAGCACCGCGGACTCAGGGCAGTGCCCCTGAGGCCTCGGCCGCCCCACCAATCAACGGCGCTCCTGGGGCCTTGGCAGACCTTCAAGACAGCAAGGCTCCAGAGGGCGGTACTCCTAAGGCCACGACCGTCTTGACGGATGACAAGGTTCCTGAGGACCCTCAGCACCAGGAACTGCAGGACTCCGCCAGCGCCTCCACCCTCGTCGAGCACCCGGTGTACTTTGTCAGCATAGTGTTGTGTGACGTGCAGGCACGCTACCCCATGCCGCAGAAGCTCCTGTCGGCGGTCCTCATTGCCTCTCGGAAGCTGCGCCACCACTACTTAAAGACGCCGCTAACGCGACAGTACGATCAGAGACCCTTCTACGAAACTGTGTGCGATGCAATAATCGCAAATGGTGGTGTAAAAAAATGTCAAAAAAGGTGCAAAACGTTTGCGATGACGGATGCATCAAACACGGTTCGGATTTTGGTTGCGTGTGCGATGCAGGGCATACGGTTCAGTTCAATTAACTATTTGCGACGAGGAGGAACAAAAGAAACGGGCTGGTAGATGAAGGCGTGTGTGATGTACAGCATACGGTTCACTCAGATGAACTGTTTGTGATGAGGCAGAACATCAGAAATGGGCAGCCAGATGAAGGTGTGTGCGACATATGGCATACAGTTCACTCGGATGAACCGTTTGCGTTGATACAGGAGAACATAAACGGTTTAATATAACAAGATGTGTGTGATATGCAGCAAACAAGGCTGTAATCGGAAACGTGTGGGAAGACCGATAACAACACAGACGATTACGGTTAATAGGTCGTGTGTGTTGTGAGCAAACGATTTCTGTTATACAACTGTAAGTGATTGATGAAATCGTCACCGGCGGGTTCTGTTGTTTAGTCCATGTGCGATGTGATTTGCTCTGTCTACAGAGGATCAACATATATACTTAAAAAGACAGCATTGCAAAACCAAATTAAGCATACAATTACACAAGTGACTACACACATAACATTTCCACACACCGAAGTAAGCAATTAAATGCATACTAAACAAGGAGAAACGAGGATCTGATCATATACTTATTATTGCGATGACACTTGCCATTGCTCTGCTTCCGGCTGGATCCCTGCCCGTTTTGGGCAAGGAGGCACTTCCTCATGTCAACGATCCGCCTGTACATGTCGTAGCTTGTGTGCGCCTCATTGGCCACATACATGACGTGAGCTTCGTCGAGTTTCTCCATCCAGGCCGAGTGCTAGGCACGCTTCTCCTTGTTGTAGGAATCCTTCATGTCTCTGTAGTAGGGGTCAATGATGGCCTCGGCGAGGTGAACCAGTTAGTCCTTCTCATGCTCATCGACTCCTTTTTTTATATATATCTTGGAAATATTTGTACCTTGCATGCTATCTAACCCTTGCAGGAACTTGGATGAATCTAAATCCATGAGATTGCAACTCACTCATATCTTGAGCGATCTCTATATCACCAAGTCTCTACACCGTCGAGATTGAAGACAAGGAAGCATGAAACCCTTCAACATATCCTTTGAAAATTTCTATGTATCAAATTACATTTGGTATCAAGTTTTCATGATTGTCATTTTGGATACACAAGTGCTCTTCCTTGCAAGACTAACCCATGTAGGTAGATGAACTCAAACTACAAGTGGTGCTCCCAATTCTGGATGAGCTACATCAACCTTGAGCAACCCACACAAGTTCAACTACATGACCAAGATCAACTCCACCACCTAAGGTATGTTATTCTATCTTAGAGAAGCTTTACCTCAAGACATGGGTCAAAGCAGCTCCACAAGATGTGAATATATCAAAATGCTTAAACGAGAAATGGCAACCCCTTTTTAAGCTCAAACGATGAGTATGACCTGTGATCAAGTGTTTTCACTTGACTCCTCGGACAATATACTCTAACATAGGTGACTTTGTCGCGGACCAATTCTAGATGAAGTTCTCTAGTGTTTCTTTGTGCTCTTGCATTTGTTCCTTGCATTCTGTTTCCCTTCTTTAAACAAAAACAAACAAACAAACAAAAACTTCATCTAGATTTTCTTTTCTCTGTTTTGTTCTGCATTTTCTGCATTCCAATTCTTTGCAAATCTTTCAGTTAATTCTTAGCAAATCTTTCAGTTAATTCTTTGCAAATCTTTCAGTTAATTCTTTGCAATCTTAGTGAGATCTTATTTGCCTAGTGAGCTGAGATGGAAAATTGTTCCCTGTGTGTTGAACTCGGACCCACCGATTTGTCTCTTTCGGTCAAACTGAACCATCTCGGTGCCACCGAATGAAACAACTCGGTGCTACCGATTTCAATACTGAGGAGACAATTTGTCATTTGCATCCTGCACGTTTATTCCAGCTCACTCTATACTTGTCCTCTACCAGCATCACATTTTTAAATAGCTCTGCTCTATGACTCAAGGACCAAACCTATTTTGACTCACACTCCAGAAGAACCCTTCTTGGAAATTGATGTCAAAGGGTGAGAGAGAGTGCACATCAAATATTTAGGGAGAGAGAGAGAGCTCAAAGCTTAAGGGAGAAAAATCACATGCCCCAGATGCTTGGTGTTCAAGAGAAGAGTAGTCACATGTCTTTAAGAGGGGAAAGACGTGTCTATGTTATTGATCTGATCTGTTTTGCTCTGATTTAGTTTCCCTACTGTCTTCCATTATCCGACAGGAGATTCAGGGGGAGAAAGACTACTAGGGAAGAAAGTCTTTGAAATCATTGCATATCTTTTACCTTTGGGAACATGTCTGTATTCAAGAGTACCTACTACTCACTCTCTACATGTTATCCCAATCTTGGTACTCTTGTGGCTCTTTTGTTGCTCTGTCTAGTAGATGTACCTGTGTTTCCTAACCTTGTTTACTCAGGTTCATCCCTTCATAAGCCAGCTCAAGATCACAAGGTAAGTATATACATCACACTCATGTGCATGAAGATTTCTTGCTAATGTACATATTGTTTGGAAGAAGGAATCATGAACATGAGGATACACTTCATATATTCATATCATTTGCTCTGATGCATATAGCCAAGATACATGTAACTCTTTGCTTGCTCTGTCATGCCTATGCTTTCACATGTTATTATATTCTATAATCACATGATTGCATACATGTAGGGGGAGCCTATGCATGTTACATGTCCTTCCAAAGCTTTACTTGCTATCCTTCATATCTTTATCTAAAGCTTTGATGTATGTTATCATCAATTACCAAAAAGTGGGAGATTGAAAGCACAAGTGCTCCCTGGGTGATTTTGGTAATTAATGTCAACATATCTCTTGTTGGACTAATTTTTTCATCTAGTATATTTCCGACAAGTTCAACAGATGGAGTGGCATGGACTAGAGGATGTGGAAACCCTTCAAGATGATAAGGACAAAAGGGTTGGCTCAAGCTCAAAGCTCAGGACTCTACATTTTCTATTTTAGTGATCCAAGATTACATTGAGTCCATAGGAAAGCCAATACTATTAAAAGGGGATGAGGTGCTGCTTAATGGCTTGTTTGCTCAAAATGCTTAGTGATATGTTCCAAACCCTCAACCACTTTCTCACATCCACATATGTCCCAAACCAAAAGTCAAACTTGGTCCCACCAAAAATATCTATCTGGCGCCACCGAGTTCATTTGACATAGCCACTGCGAGAAACCCTAATCATTTCGGTCTCACCAAAAGAGATCTCGGTCTCACCGAGATGGGTTTGCAAGCTCTCTGTTGCCTATTACAATATTGTCGATCTAACCAAGATGTGCAATCGGTCACACCGAGTTTGCAATGCAAACTCTCTGTTGCCTCTTCGTAATGTTTTGGTATCATAGAAACGAGCGAATCGGTCCCATCGAGTTTGCCTAACCAACTCTCTGTGTGCACATTACCAAAATCGGTCTCACCGAGTTTGTGTAATCGGTCTCACTGAGATTACGTTATGCCCTAAACCTAATGAAATTGGTCCCACCGAGTTGATCATATCGGTCCCACCGAAATGCCTAACGGTCACATTATGAACTAAATCGGTCTGACCGAGTTCTCTGAATCGGTCCCACCGAGTTTGGTAAATTGTGTGTAACAGTTAGATTTTGTGTGGAGGCTATATATACCCATCCACCCACTCTTCACTCGTGGATAGAGCCATGAGAACATACCTACACTTCCATCATACATGTTCTGAGAGAGAAGCACCTACTCAAGTGTTGAGATCAAGATATTCCGTTCCTACCATATGAATCTTGTTCTCTAGCCTTCCCCAAGTTGCTTTCCACTCAAATCTTTCTTCCACCATATCCAAATATGTGAGGAGCTGTTTGAGTATTGGGGAGACTATAATTTGAAGCATTTGAGCAAGGAGTTCATCATCTATACACCGTCTATTACCTTTTGGAGAGTGGTGTATCCTAGATTGGTTAGGTTTCACTTGGGAGCCTCCCACGAGATTGTGGAGTTGAACCAAGGAGTTTGTAAGGGCAAGGAGATCGCCTACTTCGTGAAGATCTACCCCTAGTGAGGCAAGTCCTTCATGGGCGATGGCCATGGTGTGATAGACAAGGATGCTTCTTCATGGACCCTTCGTGGGTGGAGCCCTCCGTGGACTCGCACAGCGGTTACCCTTCGTGGGTTGAAGTCTCCATCAACTTGGATGTACGATAGCACCACCTATCGGAACCAAGACAAAAAACATCCTTGTATTCACTTGTGTTTGCTCCTCCAAACTCCTCCCTTTACCTTCATATGCAATTGTTTTACATTCCGCTGCCATACTCTTAGAATTGCATGTGTAGGTTGATTGCTTGACTTGTGCTAATGCGACGCCCGAAGACCGACGTCCCAGAAGATACCAGAAGATTCCAGAAGATTCCAGATGTTTCGGGTTCTCCCGTGTGTTTTTATTTGTGCTTGTGTTATTTATTTTGCATTGCATCATGTCATCATGCCATCATGTTTTAATTTTTGCGTCTCAACCTAAATAAATTGTGTGGACCTTCGGTCCATTTAAATCGAGGGAAGAATGTCTTCTCTTTAAAACATATAAAAGCCTCTCAATATTTTAGGGAGCTATATAATAATATTCCATTTCTTTGGAATTACCCACAACACACTTGCAAATTTCCCCATGTCTTTTTCACTTCGAGTTTCTCCTTCAAAAACCTTCCTATATTCTTTTCCCAATTTTCGAGGCTCCTCCTAAAAATCTAGACTCCGTTCAACTCTTTCTCTTGCAAGCTAAATATTTTAGTTTGTTTTTCCCTATTTTGTTGGAACGATTTTGAGGGGTTGGTTTTTACTCCATAAAGCCTTTCAAAATGTTCCATCATTTTTTTTTCCTGTTATGGCCTCTTTTCTTAATATTTTGGATCCCTCTCTATTTATTTCTGCTGAAGAAATAAAAATAAGACAGCCAGCTCCTAGGCCATCTGGGCCATCTCCTCCCTGGCCTTCAGCCTCCAGGACACCACCAGGCGCGACCCAAGGCCCAGGCCTCGGCCTAACCTAGAGGCCACCGACAGCTCCCGCAGCCTCCATCTCCTCCTCGTCCTCCCTTTTCCCTTTGTGCGCCGCCGGCTCGCTCCCTCATCCCGATCCCCGTTTCCCTCTGGATCCCATCTCTCGCCCGCACCGAGCCTCGACCCCATCTCCTCGTCCCTCCCTCGCAGCGCCTCCCTCCGTCCCCTAAGCGCCCGCGCCGGCCAGGCAGCCAGGCCGCGGCTTCCCTCCTCGCCTCTCCTCCTTCGGCCGCCGCCGCGCCGGACGCCGCAGCTCCTCAAGCCGGCCTCCCTTCCTTCCCCTGCAGGAGCTCCTCCGCGCGAATTCGCCGCCGTCGCCTCCAGGCCGCCAGCCGGATCCCGCGGTCGCGTCGCCGTCCTGCTGCCTCCTCGACCCCAGGGCCGCCCAAGCACGACGCCCAGCCTCGAGGCTTCCCTCCTCGCCTCGCCTTCCAAGTCCTCCATCGCGCCACAGCGCCGGGGCCTTCTCCAGGAGCTGCCGGCCAAGGCTGCAGCCACCTCTGCCAGGTCGCCCCGTCGGCCCCGTCCTCCCCGATGCCATGGTCGCCCTGCTGTCCTTCAGTGACCAGCAGCGCCGCACCCCCGCAGCCCTTTTCCTGTTTTTTTTGTTGTTGCTGTTTTTTTTTTGTTTATCTCAAGTACCAGGAGCGCCAAGAACCACTAGGTTCGGACCCGAGCAGCTACATGGCCTTTTTCGTGAACGACTACATGAACGAGTACACGGCGACCCGACCAAGTACCCCGACATCGATGACATGAACAACTACGGACGAGAACGACTTCATGGACAAGTACCCCTACCGTCGCCCCGTGTACCTCTACGGAACGTGTACGACTCCGAGACGAGAACGACTACACGTGTCGAAGAACGCCAAGTACCACCACGTCCGACGGTGCGACATGAACCCCTACGACAAGTACCTCTCCGAACGGGATGTGAACGACTACACGTGTACCTCTACGGAACAACTACTTCCTCTTTGAAAACATGAACAACTACTTCCTCTATGACCGCGAGTACCACAACTTCCACTACGATCTCGAACCGCCCCGAAACGCACGCTTCGAAGGTATACCGAGATGACCCCGTGAGATGTTTGCTTGTGTTGTATGAAATGTTTCCCGTGTGTGCTCTGTGCCGTTTCATCTTTGTCGTGTTCCTCGGTTGCCTCGTCACCGACTCGTGGAAACCCGGTGACGGGATCACCCCACCTTTCATCTCGTTTGACTCTCTCACGCCATCTTTCCTTTTGCACCGGACTCTCAACGAGTTACCGGCACCGATATGTTGCCGTTGCATCATTTTTGGATCGTTGCCATGGCACCCTTTTCCTTCCACCACGGTGACGATGCTTCATATCATCTTCTTGTTAACCTTTTAATATAATGGCATAAACTTGATCATGTCATCCGCATCATGATAACAACATGAGAATGTTTAATTGTTGTTTGCTTATAATTACTAAACATGCCTATGGGGATTTTCCCGGAATTGTTGTTGTTATTTTCCGGCCTCATTTAAAATGTCTAAATAGTGTAGTTTTATTATGCTTCACCTCTTGCCGTGTTAAAAACATTTAATCTTGTCTTGTTAATATCGAGGGTCAATTAAATAATTAAATGTGGTGTTTCGTCAATATGCAACTCGTTGCATATTGAGCTCCACTTAACTTGTAGTACTTGTTTGTGCACTTTGCCATGCCATGCATATTGAAATCGGACATGCATCATACTTGGATGTGCATCGTATGCCATGTTTATGATATGTGTGTTTACCGTGTTGTTTGCTTCTTTCCGGTTGCTTCTCTTGTTAGCTTCGGTTTCGTTCCGGAGTTGTGAGGTTTCGCTCGACTGTGTTGCTCCGTCTACTTCATGGATCCGTTCTTCTCCCTTGTAGAATCCCAGGCAAGATGATCATACCCTTGGATACCTTTACTACCATTGCCATGCTTAGTTGTCTCGATGCTATCGTTACATGTCGCGCTACCCATCTTTTATGTCAGCCTCTCCTTGTTGCCATGAAACCTCTAACATTTGAAACCTTCCTAGCAAAACCATTGTTTGGCTATGTTACCCGCTTGCTCATCCCCTCTTATAGCGTTGTTAGTTGCAGGTGAAGATGAAGTTGTTCCAGGAGGGAACTTGTTGTTGGATATATCACAATATCTATAATTATTATTAACACACCTATATACTGGGCATGGGTGGAAGGCTTGGCCTTTTGCTCGGTGTTTTGTTCCACTCATGCCACCTTAGGCGCCGATAAACCGGCATTATGTTCCTTGATTTTGCGTTCCTTACACGATGGGTGAAATGGGGACCCCTTGACAGTTCGACTTTGAATAAAACTCCTCCAGCAAGGCCCAACATTGGTTTTAATTTGCCTCATAATAACAACTTAATTAATAATTAAATTTGCATAGGGGGGTCGCACCCTTGGGTTCTTAATTCTACATAGCAGGGGGGGCCAGTGCTGATGGTGTTGGTCCCAAACCAGAGTCACTTGCGGATACTACCAAGTTCGCTGGGGTCTTCGGTATCTGTATGTAGCGCTCATCCGGACATGGCCTGAGACGAGATGCGCGCGGCTACCATCAGGGTGTCGGCACGCCGGGAGGTCTTGCTGGACTTGTTTTACCATTGTCGAAATGACTTGTGCTACCGGGATGCCGAGCCTGATCGGATTTTCCCTAAGATAAGGAGTGATGATATTATATTTATCACTTCAGCTAATCGTGAGAGCTTGTGATGGGCTAAGTTGGGACAACCCTGCAGGGTTATAATCTTTCGAAAGCCGTGCCCGCGGTTATGTGGCAGATTGGAATTTGTTAATGTCCGGTTGTAGAAAACTTGACAGATGATCCGAAGTAAAACACACAACTGTGTGAGTAACCGTGACTGTCTCTTTTCACTTTGAGAAGAGAACACGGTGGGGTTATGTTTGATTCGTATGTAGTTCATGATCTTTAGCGATCACTACTTTTGCGACCGTTTGCGTAGATGCTCATCTTATTCTGGTACTCGTAAGTTAGCCACCATACTATGCTTAGCCGCTGCTGCAACCTCACCACTTTGCCTCTTCCTACCCATTAAGCTTTGCTAGTCTTGATACCCATGGTTATGGGATTGCTGAGTCCTCGTGGCTCACAGATACTACAACACCAGATGCAGGTTCAGCCGAGTTCGATGCAGGAGCTGGTTCAAGTTCTTCACTGGGAGCTCGATGAAGAGAGTAGCCGTATGCTTGTGACGTTTTCGACGATCAGTAGTGGTTTCTACTAGGATTCGATCCTGACCTGTGGCTTTATGTTGTTTTGGTATCTTTCTTTTGGATCTTCACCCGTAGTCGGGTTGTGATGTTTTGAATGATGTTTTGCTCATGTAATGTATTGTGTGAAGTGGCGAGTGTAAGCCAACTATCTCCTTTTGCATTTTAATCCCTCTTTTACATGAGTCGTGCAAAGATACCAAACTTGAGATCATTCTAGGATGGTCTTATACCTTTAAGTCGTGCCTCGACACGTAGGAGGTATAGTCCCATCCTGGGCATTACAAGTTGGTATTCAGAGCCTTCTCCGACCTAGAAGCCCCCACTGATTGATTGAATCGTTGACGGTTGAGTCTAGGCACACACTTGAAAATGTTTTGAGTCCTATATATATCGGAGAGTAGGATTTCTGTTTGCTTCTCATCTCTTTTCACTCTGGTGAGGACTCCTGACGATTACTCTTGCCTCTTCTACTTTCAAAAATGCACCAAATTTTTTTGTAGGATCTCGCGAGTATTGTCTGGATTGTTTCAATGTCTTTGTGACGAGAACATTGTTCTCGATGCCTCCTGACATTTGGGGTTGTGGCAGTGTACCGGGGAGTTGAGCTCCGAGGTGTTGTCGTCACAAATCCATCGCGGCAGTACTAGAATACTTAAGACGGCCGACATCGAAAACTCTCCTATGCGGTTAGTGGCAAGATAACCCCGACATCACCCAGTACTGGGGAGGTAGTTCGGGAGTATTGCCATAGCTTGTATAGTGGATGCGTTTCGAAGGTCCGAGGTAAACGGTTTCCGAAGATAACTGGTTATGTGTTGAAGGATGGATATAGCTGGATGTAGGTTTAGAGTTGATTGCGCGGTGCTTCCCCTGTATCCCCAACACCTGATTGCATAAATGGAAACTTTCGGAAATTAATAGGTGGGTTCATCCAGTAGTTCTAGGCATTCTTCCAACGGATGCTCGATATGAAGTTCGGGGTTCTACATTGAGTGAAGTGGTTTTATGGACTTGTTCCGATCGGGAGTTGCATCTTAAAGGGTCCTTGGCTATGCTGATCCGGGGATTGCAAAACCCTTTTGTAACACGTTCCATGAGCTTTCAGCACGAAGATGTCGAACGAAGCTTCTATCTTGTATTTGTTCTATCTGTTCCTTGTTCATTTTTATTTACCTTTTGTTCTCCAAGTTGCTTCTCGTCAAGTTGATGTACCTGCGGAATTCATTCGTTCAATTCTCTGTTCGGATGATATTGTGAAGATCATGTTGCATATCTATCCTTTGTTCTTGTTTTGATTCTGGTATTCGAGTTGCTTCGATGCCAAATGTTGATTCCATACCTTTCCTAATCGGTGTTCTCATATTTCCATGAGAGTGCTAGTCCTTATTGATCATCGAGATCGTCATGTTAAATTCTTTTCCAACCGGTGTGCCTTCTTTTCAAGTATTCCATACGGACGTCGTTGAAAAATCTGACGATTTGTCTGTTTCATTCACCCCAAGTTGTCTTTGTTTTCCCCACCCTCCCACCCTTTTTCTTCTTGGAGCCAGAAATTCTCAGATGAAGTATCCATTTTATTCATGTGATGTTTCTTCATTCTTTTCCTTCAATGTGCTTATCCGGTGTTTTATCGTGAAGATGCTCAAGAGCTTCAAGTTCATCATTCTTTTGTTTTCATAATTCTGCCGGTGGATGTAATTCAAGATTTCGGTGTTGATCTTATCCTTTTCCTCTTTTCACAATGTTTTCCTATTCCGGTGCACCAATTAATCATTCTCCTCTTGCTATTCTTATCCGGAGTGTTGAAGATTCGTGTTTCCATTCTTAATCCGTTCAAGCTATTTTGAGAATTGTTATCTTATTCAAGTCATTTAATTCAACCGGTGCAATATCTCTTAAGCAATCTTTTCAATAGTGATTTCTTTAGTGTGCCCTAACCCACAGGTTTTTTCCCAGGATCTTACCTGACTCTTCTAATTTTCTGGAGTTATACTCAAATTCTTTTCAAAGTGTGACGTAAGAATGATTCCCATCAGTCACATGCCTTCTCCAAGTTTACTTTCAAATTCTTGTTCATCATTGGTTCAACCTTTTAATTCTTCATTCCGGAGTGCTCAACAATTCTTCATGGCATTTCCCGTCTTCATTCTTAGCATTTCAAGATCGGAGAAGAGTTCCTCTTAAATTTTGACCCGTTCTCTTGATGAGTTATGGTTCTAGCTTCTTGCCATCCTCATTTATCGTTTGTTTGTGAGGAATTCTTTTATAACCGTAAGAAGCATTTCATGAATTCTTTCCATTGTGATCCTCCGAAGGCCATCATTTCATAATATTTCTTCGTTCTTAGTTTTCAACTTCGTCCTCCAAATATTCTTCATTGATGTCTCTTCGTTCGTCTCCATATTTTTACGATGGTTCTTTCAAGTTTACCCTTCCGTTCTTATCGTTTTAATTCATTTGTTCTTTTCACAATCCTATCGGTGGTTCGTTGAAGATTTACCCAAGCTTGTGCTAGATCTCTCTTTAATTCTTTGCAACGAGAATAAGTAGTATGCCAAATCCTTTGGTTGTCATCAATTTAAACTGGTGAAGGAGCTGCATGACATAATTCTTATTCTTATTCCTTCAAGGTGATTTAATTCTTTTGTCTGGAGCTTGTTCATCATATCATATTCTCGCTTCTAAGTTGTTCATCTTGTTTTCCGGAGCTCCATGTTATTTCTATTATATCATTTCAAAGCTCCATCTATTTCATCGCAGGCCTTGAATCTTATTCTTTTCGTCTTTCACTTCTCATGCTTTCATTACCAGAGTTTTCATGGTGGTTCATCATGTTTTAATTCATCCTTGAAGTTTTCACCAAGATTCTTGTTGGAGCTCAAGCATTCTTCATCATGCTTTCCAATTACAATTCTTTCTACCTTATTGTTTGAGATGGTGTTATGTCATTCTTGACAATTCCTTCATGTTTCATGATTCACGAGTTATCAAGAATGGGATATTTAAAATCATCATTTTTTTCTTGTTCAGGAGATCTTTTCAACCCTTTAATAATTCGTTGGAGTTATCTTGGGTTGTATTTCACCTAAAAGCTTTCCCTGAGAATGCAGCTATTATGGTGCTTATATATGACCCAAGTTCTTCATTATCCTTCCGGTGAATTAAGTTTATCGTCTCCTTGTTGATCTCAATCCAAGCAATTCGTTCTGTTAGTGGCTGGTTGTCACCGTATAATTTTGAGATGTTTTCCATAAGCCCACAACGAACTTATTCTTTTCGTTGTTGATTTCCAACAACTCTGTTCAACCATTCTCCGTAAGGAGGATTTTCTAATTCATTCGTGGGAGAAGTTGTCATCTTCTTCTTCGATCTTTTCTTTCCAACGATCTTGCATCTATTCTTTCGTTCCTGAGGCCTTGTGATATTGCTCTCTTTAACCATCAGCTAGTTTTATCAAGATCATATTCTCTCTTGCTTGTCTATTTAACCGGAGTGTTGTATTCTTCATTCAGTTCCGTCTTTTATCAAGTTTTGCTTATCTTTCAACTGGAGTGCTGTCTGAATCGTTCTTACCCCTTGTGCCATTCTTTCATTTGTTTCGGAGGCAATGTGTTGTTGATTTCATCAAGTATCATTCCATCTCCTCAAGTTCTTGGTTATTTCCTTCCATTTTCAGACGGAGTGCTGCCCAAATTTTGTCATTCTTATTCCTTGGCTATACCATTGCGGTTCCGTATTCTTTTGGTTCATAAGCTCTTGTTTCATGTCTTTCAACCTGCAAGGTTCTCATTGTGTCCTTGTTCCTCCTTTTACCGGAGTGTTGCATCTTCGTCCACCCATGTTGTTTTGTTCTTTCAATTTGTTCAACCTCTCAAGGCTTGTGGTTTCACTCGTCTGTCAAAGAAGCAACTTTGTTTTACCTCTTCCTCTTCCGTTTTTTCCCCGGTGCTATCTCTAGGATCTCGGGTCGAGATCCTCTGTTAGTGTGGGAGAGTTGTGACGCCCGAAGACCGACGTCCCAGAAGATACCAGAAGATTCCAGAAGATTCCAGATGTTCCGGGTTCTCCCGTGTGTTTTTATTTGTGCTTGTGTTATTTATTTTGCATTGCATCATGTCATCATGCCATCATGTTTTAATTTTTGCGTCTCAACCTAAATAAATTGTGTGGACCTTCGGTCCATTTAAATCGAGGGAAGAATGTCTTCTCTTTAAAACATATAAAAGCCTCTCAATATTTTAGGGAGCTATATAATAATATTCCATTTCTTTGGAATTACCCGCAACACACTTGCAAATTTCCCCATGTCTTTTTCACTTCGAGTTTCTCCTTCAAAAACCTTCCTATATTTTTTTCCCAATTTTCGAGGCTCCTCCTAAAAATCTAGACTCCATTCAACTCTTTCTATTGCAAGCTAAATATTTTAGTTTGTTTTTCCCTATTTTGTTGGAACGATTTTGAGGGGTTGGTTTTTACTCCATAAAGCCTTTCAAAATGTTCCATCATTTTTTTCCTGTTCTGGCCTCTTTTCTTAATATTTTGGATCCCTCTCTATTTATTTCTGCTGAAGAAATAAAAATAAGACAACCAGCTCCTAGGCCATCTGGGCCATCTCCTCCCTGGCCTTCAGCCTCCAGGACACCACCAGGCGCGGCCCAAGGCCCAGGACTCGGCCTAACCTAGAGGCCACCGATAGCTCCCGCAGCCTCCATCTCCCCCTCGTCCTCCCTTTTCCCTTCGTGCGCCGCCGGCTCGCTCCCTCATCCCGATCCCCGTTTCCCTCTGGATCCCATCTCTCGCCCGCACCGAGCCTCGACCCCATCTCCTCGTCCCTCCCTCGCAGCGCCTCCCTCCGTCCCCTAAGCGCCCGTGCCAGCCAGGCAGCCAGGCCGCGGCTTCCCACCTCGCCTCTCCTCCTTCGGCCGCCGCCGCGCCGGACGCCGCAGCTCCTCAAGCCGGCCTCCCTTCCTTCCCCTGCAGGAGCTCCTCCGTGCGAATTCGCCGCTGTCGCCTCCAGGCCGCCAGCCGGATCCCGCGGTCGCGTCGCCGTCCTGCTGCCTCCTCGACCCCAGGGCCGCCCCAAGCACGACGCCCTGCCTCGAGGCTTCCCTCCTCGCCTCGCCTTCCAAGTCCTCCATCGCGCCACAGCGCAGGGGCCTTCTCCAGGAGCTGCCGCCCGAGGCTGCAACCACCTCCGCCGGGTCGCCCCGTCGGCCCCGTCCTCCCCAACGCCATGGTCGCCCTGCTGTCCTTCAGTGACCAGCAACGCCGCACCCCCGCAGCCCTTTTCCTATTTTTTTGTTGTTGCTGTTTTTTTTTGTTTATCTCAAGTACCAGGAGCGCCAAGAACCACTAGGTCCGGACCCGAGCAGCTACATGGCCTTTTTCGTGAACGACTACATGAACGAGTACACGGCGACCCGACCAAGTACCCCGACATCGATGACATGAACAACTACGGACGAGAACGACTTCATGGACAAGTACCACTACCGTCGCCCCATGTACCTCTACGGAACGTGTACGACTCCGAGACGAGAACGACTACACGTGTCGACGAACGCCAAGTACCACCACGTCCGACGTTGCGACATGAACCCCTACGACAAGTACCTCTCCGAACGGGATGTGAACGACTACACGTGTACCTCTACGGAACAACTACTTCCTCTTCAGAAACGTGAACAACTACTTCCTCTACGACCGCGAGTACCACTACTTCCACTACGATCTCGAACCGCCCCGAAACGCACGCTTCGAAGGTATACCGAGATGACCCCATAAGATGTTTGCTTGTGTTGTATGAAATGTTTCCCGTGTGTGCTCCGTGCCGTTTCATCTTTGTCGTGTTCCTCGGTTGCCTCGTCACCGACTCATGGGAACCCGGTGACGGGATCACCCCACCTTTCATCTCGTTTGACTCGCTCACGCCATCTTTCCTTTTGCACCGGACTCTCAACGAGTTACCGGCACCGATATGTTGCCGTTGCATCATTTTCGGATCGTTGCCGTGGCACCCTTTTCCTTCCACCACGGTGACGATGCTTCATATCATCTTCTTGTTAACCTTTTAATATAATGGCATAAACTTGATCATGTCATCCGCATCATGATAACAACATGAGAATGTTTAATTGTTGTTTTCTTATAATTACTAAACATGCCTATGGGGATTTTCCCGAAATTGTTGTTGTTATTTTCCGGCCTCATTTAAAATGTCTAAATAGTGTAGTTTTATTATGCTTCACCTCTTGCCATGTTAAAAACATTTAATCTTGTCTTGTTAATATCGAGAGTCAATTAAATAATTAAATGTGGTGTTTCGTCAATATGCAACTCGTTGCATATTGAGCTCCACTTAACTTGTAGTACTTGTTTGTGCACTTTGCCATGCCATGCATATTTAAACCGGACATGCATCATACTTGGATGTGCATCGTATGCCATGTTTATGATATGTGTGTTTACCGTGTTGTTTGCTTCTTTCCGGTTGCTTCTCTTGTTAGCTTCGGATTCGTTCCGGAGTTGTGAGGTTTCGCTCGACTGTGTTGCTCCGTCTACTTCATGGATCCGTTCTTCTCCCTTGTGGAATCCCAGGCAAGATGATCATACCCTTGGATACCTTTACTACCATTTCCATGCTTAGTTGTCTCGATGCTATCGTTACATGTCGCGCTACCCATCTTTTATGTCAGCCTCTCCTTGTTGCCATGAAACCTCTAACATTTGAAACCTTCCTAGCAAAACCACTGTTTGGCTATGTTACCCGCTTGCTCATCCCCTCTTATAGCGTTGTTAGTTGCAGGTGAAGATGAAGTTGTTCCAGGAGGGAACTTGTTGTTGGATATATCACAATATCTATAATTATTATTAACACACCTATATACTTGGCATGGGTGGAAGGCTTGGCCTTTTGCTCGGTGTTTTGTTCCACTCATGCCACCTTAGGCGCCGATAAACCGGCATTATGTTCCTTGATTTTGCGTTCCTTACACGATGGGTGAAATGGGGACCCCTTGACAGTTCGACTTTGAATAAAACTCCTCCAGCAAGGCCCAACATTGGTTTTAATTTGCCTCATAATAACAACTTAATTAATAATTAAATTTGCATAGCACTACAAGAAATATGTCAACTTATGACCTTTTGTTAGTGACCCTGGAAGAATTGGTCATCAATTTATGACCATTTTAGACCAATTGGTCAAAAGCTGCCTGGGGGGCTCTAAACCCTAAACCATAACGACCATTTTGGTCAGAAAGGTCATAATTTCATTAGAGGAAATGGTCGTAAAGCTAGTAGCATTGTCCACTGCCTCATGCCTACCTGATAACGACCAATATAAAATGGTCACTACACTTGAGTTTGAATGAATTGGGATGATTAGGCAGCCACCTCAACAACCTCTCTTATGTGTCACTGTCTAGGTGTCATTTTTGCATGAGTTTTAATATTCAACAGACAGACGGGGCACACACTGACAGGCGGGTCCCATTTGACAGGTGGGGCCGAGCGCTTAATTCGCCCAAAAAAGATGCACGAGGCGGGACTCGAACCCACGACCTCGCGCTTGCTTCGCTCGCATGCTACCGCTAGGCTAGAGAGGGACAGTTGCTCACATCTGGGAGTTTAACTATACATTATATAGAACTAAAAATGTGCGCTTTAATTCCTAAAAAATGTGCGCTAGCGGGGACTCGAACCCACGACCTGGCGCTCGCTCGCTCGTTCGGTACCGCTGGGCTAGAGGGGGATTGTTGCTAATGTGTGGGTAGTTTTCCATATACTATACAAAACCAGGGCTCTCTCGTATCAGTGACAAGTGGGGCCTTCCGACCAGGTGGCGGCGGGTGGCATCGAACAGAGCAACACTTATCGTTTTTCTAGGTCTTCCGACCAGGTGGCGGCGGGCGGCGGCGGAAGCAACCAGCAAGCGTCGCTTGGACGAGGACGGGGTGGCGGCCGGCGGCCGGCGGCCGAAGCAACCAGTAGGGGCCGCTCGCCTTGCCCACGACCTCGCTGCAGGTGACCTCGCCCACGGCCTCACGGCGGAAGCAACCAGCAGGGGCGGGGACAGGAACGGCGACCTCGCCGCTCGCGTCGCCCACGCATGGGGGACTCGCCGCCGCCGAGCATGGGGGAGTCGCCACCGCCGCAAGCAGACCTCGCCCACGTATGCACCCCTCTCATTCCCCCTCCTCTTCCCCCTCTCCTCTATGTTGATGTAGATTTGTTAGGAGAATCTTCAGAGTGATTTGATGTAGGTTTGTTGTAAGCTTGGAAAAATCTCTTGGAAATGTCATTGATGAATTTGGTAGAAATTGTGAAGAGAATTTCTGTTGATGGTTTAACCAAAATAGTGCTTAGTGGCAGCATATATTGTTATTGTTGGTTGTTTAACCACCTCTGTTTTTTGTGAACCATCATGTTTTAGTTAGCTTTTCTTTTCTCTCATGTGAAATCTGTATTTCCATTTGAACTACTTTTTATTGCTCCCATGTGAAATCTGTAAACCATGTGAACTGGACTAAAGTAGTGAGGAATTGGAAATAGCTGAATGTTGTGCTTAGGCAGTTAGCATATAAACTTGGGTGCCTACCTTATTTTCTGGAATATTAGCTTCCATTACTTCCATCCATTTTCATTAATTAATGTTGATGCACTTAGATTGATTTGCTAAGTTGCAACAATTTGTTGTCTTTGGCAGATGGATAGAAGCTGGATTAGACAAGGAGTTAGAAAGTTTTCGAAAGAACATATGAAAGGAGTTGATGATTTCATGGCATTTGTTCGGGCAAATTTTGCCAACGATGCTCACATCCTTTGCCCATGTTGTGAATGCCTCAACCGTCCAAGAATGGCTCAAGGAAGAGTGGAAGATCATCTGCTTCTTAATGGGATGTCCAGCACATATGATAGATGGATATATCATGGAGAACCTTTAGACAGACAACCTCAACATTTTGAAGCTGATACAGAGGCCCCTCATATGATGGGTGGTGGTGATGTTGGCATTGATTTCATGGAAAAGGTTTTGCGAGATAATGCTGTTTTGGAGGAAGAGGATGACCATGAAGATGATAGGATTCCTGACCTATTGAAGGATTTGTACGATGCTGAAGATCGTGCTGATGGACAGAAATCGTTGTTTGCTGAGGTGTTAGAGGAGGCAAAGCGCGCAGCTCATGAAGGGGGTACATTTTCAAGATTTACCTTCACCGTGAAGTTACTCCACATCAAGTCTTTCTACCGGATTAGCAATGCCGCATTCAACGCAATACTCCGTCTTTTGAGCTTGCAATTCCTTGATAGTTGTGTTCCCAGATCTTATGATGAAGCATTGAGCATAATCCGCAGGCTGGGGTTAGGTTATGTGTCAATACATGTGTGCCCAAATAATTGTGTCTTGTTTCGGAAGGATTTAGCAAAGCATGACAAGTGTCCAAAATGCAATGCATCTAGGTGGAAAGATGCTGATGGGAAGAAGTCAATACCGGAGAAGGTACTGAGGCACTTTCCCTTGATACCAAGGCTGCAGCGGATGTTCATCTCGAAGAAATCATCGCGTGAAGTACAGTGGCACAAGCTGAAGCGGCAACCTGTGGACAATGAGCTGAGCCATCCTGCGGATGGAGAGGCATGGAAAGTGTTTGACAGTATACATTTAGATTTTGCTGCAGATCCAAGGAACATAAAACTTGGCATTGCCACAGATGGGTTTAATCCGTTTGGGAACATGAGCACGTCTTATAGCATGTGGCCAGTTTTTGTGGTGCCGTACAACCTGCCACCATGGGCATGCATGGATCAGTCCAACTTCATGATGTCATTGCTTATCCCGGGTCCAGATTCTCCAGGAAAGGATTTTGATGTCTTTATGGAGCCCCTCGTAGAAGAACTGCTCCAGCTCTGGACTGGTGTACCTACATACGATGCCTTGAGTCCGGAAGAAAAGTTCAATCTACGTGCTGCGATCATATGGTCCATCCATGATTTCCCGGCTCTGCACACTCTGTTTGGGAGGATCACAGCGGGTTATCAGGCTTGTGTCCATTGTGACAAAGACCCTTGCTCAAAGAGAATAAGGAACAAGATCTGCTATATTGGGCACCGCCGCTTTCTTCCCCGAAACCATCGCTGGCGAAGAAGCAAAGATTTTAATAGTGAGAATGAAACCCGTGACAAGCCAGCTGAATTCACTAAAGAAGAGCTGGAGCAGCAACTTGAAAAGGTGAAAGATGTGAGACCAGGAAAGCTGGCGAAGAAAAGAAAGCGTGAGGAAGGTCAATGTTGGGACCGGAGGTCTTGTTTGTGGGACCTGCCATACTGGGCTGATCTGAAATTAAGGCATAATCTCGATGTAATGCACATTGAGAAAAACATATGCGAGAATCTGCTAGGGACGTTTCTGAACATTGAAGGGAAGACAAAGGACACGGTTAGTTCTAGGCTTGATTTGGAGGACATGGGCATAAGAGAAGATTTGCATCTACAGCACAATGAAGATGAAGATTCATTTGAAATTCCACGAGCATGGTATACAATGAATAAAGAACAAAAGCTTGCATTCTGTGAATTCCTAAGAGCGGTGAAATTTCCAGATGGTTATGCTGCTAACCTAGCAAAGTGTGTTACTTCTGATGGATTCAAGCTTTCAGTACTGAAAACCCATGATTGTCACATCCTCCTCCAAAGGATTTTACCGGCGGGCCTCCGAGGAATCATGGACAAGGATATATATGAAGCGGTTGCTGAGCTAGGAAATTTCTTTAGAGAACTGTGCTGCAAAACCCTGAAGTTAACTGTCCTGGAAAGACTTGAAAAAGAAATCCCAATTATTCTTTGCAAGCTCGAGAAGATTTTCCCTACAGCTTTCTTCACCGTGATGGTCCATTTGGCGGTGCACTTACCCAAAGAGGCAATGCTTAGAGGCCCTGTGCAATACGGTTGGATGTACCCAATCGAACGAAGGCTGCTTACTTGTAAGCGTTATGTGCGAAACACGGCAAGACCTGAAGGTTCTATTGCTGAAGCATATGTCGTTGACGAGTGCTTGACTTTTTGCTCTAGATACTTCGGTGATGTGGAAACAAGATGGAACCGGCCGGGCAGAAATAGAGAGCAGTCTGATTCGCAAAGTGGTGATGTCTCTGTTTTCAACCATGGTGTGAACTTTCTTGGAGCCTCACAATACTTGGAGGCTGGTGATGAGTATGACAGGATGGTTTTGTTTGTGCTCAGCAACTGCGCCGAGGTTCTACCATATATCGAGTATGTTATATCTTCTGCACTCATTAAATAATTTTTTTTTCTTGGGTTGGCACCAGCCTAATGTTTTAATTCACATGTTTTGTTGGCATTGCAGGAAATGCAAGGAAGAGTTAAACCAGGAAGAAAGCAATATCAATGTTGATAAAAGGATTGCCAAGGTGTTTGCTAAGTGGTTTAAGAATCATGTGAGATCTTTAGCCACATGTTTTATGTTTTCTGTGTTATTTACCCATTGTTAAATACCATTGTTTGCTAAATGGTTTATTTGTGCAGATTGGAAAGTTGCATGAGGAGAATAAGGTCAGTGATGATCTATTTGCTTTGGCATGCTTACCGGATAAGCGAGTGAGAGTGTATTCAGCATGCATTGCTGACGGTGTCCGGTACCACACCGTTGACCGCGAGGAAAAAAGGAAGACACAGAATAGTGGAATCATCACTGAGGGGTCACATGATGGTGAGATCATTGACTTCTATGGTCAGTTGAGAAGCATCGTAGAGTTGTAGTACAACTCTAGTGGAGGCATCCATCGCTCGGTTGTCTTATTTCGCTGTGACTGGTTTGAGCTTGGTAGCAAGAAGAGGAGAGACTCTTTTGTCAAATATGATGGCCACTTCAAAAGCATCAACACTGCAAGGTGCTGGTATAAGAGTGATCCCTTTATTCTAACAACACAAGCAACAATGGTGTTTTATCTGCCAGACACTCTTTTGCACGGAAAATGGCGAGTTGTGCAAAACTTTCAGCACAGACACTTGTGGAGTGTGACTGAAACTGAAGTTGAAAAGGGCCCTGGTGATGGTGGACTAACATACCAAGATGATGACTCTACGGAAGTTCCATTGCAAGCTGATGATGACCCTATGGAAGTTCCGGTGCAAAGCAGAGTGCGAAGGGACCGGGAACGTGTGATCGTTGGTGCTGCAACAGTTGAAGGCATCAAGAAAAGAAGAAAGGTGGTAGAGGATGGACACGAAAGCGAGGATGAGGAAAACCGGACTGATCATACTATGCTGCAATATTGTAGTGATGACGAGGAAAACAGGAGTGGGCATAGAGTTCCTTGTTTTCGTATCGACGACGATGAGTAGCGAATGGACTGGCAAAGGTAAATACTATTACTTAATGTTCTTTGTTTTGGTATCTATGGGACTGGTGACCTGATGTGATCAATCTTCTCTCCACGTAGAGAAATCCTTGAAGATTCTAGGAGCAAAATCAGGATCCTGATGGTTGTAGCAAGATGATGATCCTGATTGTTGTAGCAATAAGAATCCAGCAGCAAAATTGAGATGTTATGCTTGCTGTTTTGACCTGAATTGAGATGTTATTGTAGCTGTTATGCTTGCTGTCAAAATGTTGTCTTGTAATGCAAAAGATTGCAAAATAATGAAGATTTTTCGAACATCTTTAGTTCAAGTTTTGGTCAGAATGTTGTCTTGTAGTTGTTGTGAACATCTTTAGTTCAAGTTTTGGTCAGAATGTTGTCTTGTAGATGCTGTTTTAACTGAATTTTGGGTTAAACTGAAGATGCTATTTTAACTGAATTTTGGTCAGAACTGAAGATGCTATTTTAACTGAATGTTGGTGAGCAAAAAAATATGCGCCAGCGGGGACTCGAACCCACGACCGTGCGCTTTTTTCACTCTGTTTCTACCACTGGGCTAGGACGAGGCTGTTGGTTTTGTACTCTATGCCAACCTTTTTGAATATATCAAACTAGTCAAGTATGAAGCACACACCTCACTGACAAGTGGGCCACTCGACCCACTCGCTGACAAGTGGGCCATTTTGCTATTGTACCCAAGATACCAAAAATATGCGCCTGGCCAAAAAATATGCGCGTGCGGGGGCTCGAACCCACAACCGTGCGCTTATTTCAACGTGTTTCGACCACTGGGCTAGGAAGAGGTTGTTGGTTTTGTACTCTATGCCCACCCTTTTCAATATAACAAACCAGTCACGTAGCAAACTCCGAACTCGCTGGTAAGTGGACCTGCTCGCTATCTTTTCCCCACTTCTCCTCACCACTCGACCCGCTCCTCCTCTCCATCGACGGCGCCGCCGGCTCCTTCCTATCCCACCGCCGGCCTCCCCACCGCCGCCGGCCTCCCCACCGCCGCCGGCTCCTTCCTCTCCCCACCGCCGCCGGCTCCTTCCTCTCTCTCTCGAGGTATGCATCCTTCCTCTCTCTCTCCTTCCTGGTTAGATTAGGGTTCTTGCCGTCTGGTAGATTGGATTAGATTAGGGTTTCCTCACAAAAATCAGTCCCTGGTTAGATTTGGTTGGATATGAATCCGTGTGGGCGACCCTGACCCTGACCACCCATCCATATCCACCCCTTGTTTCTTGCGCTGTCGGGGTCAAGGATCTGAGATACTATCCGTCCCCGGCGCCGCCGCTTGTTTCTCCATGGCCGCATAGGTACGACGGCCCTGCCCTGTTTTTCTTTCACATCCTCTTCTTGTTTTGCTTGTGGATGCGATTCATATTGCTCAGCCCTGCAGCTACTTGTTGGCCTGGTCTTGATTTTTGTTAGTTCATGGTGCTTTGTGCTGTTGCTGCTAGTTAATTTCATGAATTTGTCCTCCGTTTGCCCCTCAAAAAATATCCCCACACCGCACCTAGGAAAAGAATAAACTAGATTTAGCTGTTTCCCTCTGCTATCTCTAGTCACAGTCGTATATTATTTTCTTTGTATAAATAAAAGTCTATTTTGTCTGCGGCTCAACACAGCTAAAAAATTCCCAGTGATAATAATGTGTTTTCTTATTTTTAACTAATTTTAAGAGAAAGATCTGTAACCTAATTCATGCCCTGTTCTTGATATACCATTGCCTGTTTGCTCATCCGCTTGCTTCAACTCCCATGGCCTGCTGTGGTCGCCCTCACCCTCAGGTTTTTGCCCTTCCGTGTATGTTGAATTCTGTATAGTTGCCTAGAATCATGGGCTGTGGTCTCTGTTTTTTTTGTTGAGTTCTGTATAGTTTATTTTGACGATCAAGAGATGAATGCCAAAGCATGCTGGATGCTGCTAGTTTTATCTTGAGAAACTGGAGGCATCATAAAAATTCTGTCACACTGTTGTTTTGCTGTGCTTGATAAACCTGAGACTTCTTTCTTGTGTAATATTGAAACTGTTGTTTTGCTGTACACTATTGGTCCATTTATAATAGATATGGTTCTGGTCAATTTATAGTAGATATGGTTCTGGTCAATTTATAGTAGATTTTAGTGTTGTTGCTGTTGGTGGTCACCTGATGATGTTGCTGTTGCTGTTGATGTTAATGTGCTTGTTTTAGTGTTAGTTTACTATGCTATTGATGTTGATGTGCTTGTTTAATTTACAATGCTGCTTTTCAGATAAGTGAGATGGCTGGCTTGGAAGGTTTCGAGTTCTTCGAGATCATAATTGATAAATCTTGCAGTAGGCAGGTATATTTATCATCACTCATTTATTTATCATCACTCTGTTGTCTAGTGCTTCATTGCCACAATTAACCACTACTTGACCCTCGCTGCAGAGGCTGCCTGACAAGTTTGCGAAGATGCTCGCCGGCCGTGAGCCCCACAAAGTGAAGCTGCGGGAGGCCGGCAGCGGGCTTCACGTGCTGTGGGAAGTGAAAGCACATTTTCTCCCTGGGTGGTTTTGGTAATTAATGACAACATACTTTGTGGTTGGACTAATACTTTTATCAAGTATGTTTCAGGAAATTCAATCACATTGGAATGGCAAGATGACTGAAGAAGTGGACCCCTCAAATGCTAAGGCAAGCATTGGCAAAAGCTCAAGACTCCATTTTTGGTTTAGTGATCAAAGATCACATTGAGTCCATAGGAAATGCCAATACTATTAAAAGGGGATGAGGTTGTGTTGATGATCTGGTTGCTCAAGTGCTTAGTGATTTATCTCCTTCAGCTATCAGCACCTTTCACTACTATACACACTCATAAGTAATCTCGGACAAACCGATTCTTCCAACTTAGTCCCACCGAGATGAACCACTTCAGCCATATTCCAAACCCTAGAAAAATCGGTCATACTGAGTTTGAGATCGGTCTCACCGAAACTGAACTGCCAACCTTCTGTAACCATTTGACATCATTTCGGAATAACCGAGTTTGTATTATCGGTCTCACCGAAATGGGCAAGCTTCTGTCTTGGCTCAAATCGGTCTCACCGATATTGCATTTTCGGTCTCACCGATTCTGGCATGTTCCTGCTCTTTCTCAAATCGGTCCAACCGAGTTTTCTTTCTCGGTCCCACCGAAAACTCCAACGTTCATATCAGATACACTTTCGGTCCCACCGAGATGGTATTTTCGGTCCCACCGAAAACCCCAACGTTCACTATATTTGAACTTTCAGTCTGACCGAGTTTTCACTTCGGTCTCACCGAGATTGGTCAAATGTGTGTGTAACGGTTGGATTTTGTGTGGAGGCTATATATACCCCTCCACCCCCTCTTCATTCGTGAGGAGAGCCATCAGAAAGTCTACCACTCCTACCATACACTTTCTGAGAAGTGAACCACCTACCCTTGTGTTGAGATCAAGTCATTCCATTCCTACCATATGAAACTTGATTTCTAGCCTTCCCAAGTTGCTTTCCACTCAAACCTTTCTTCCACCACAGCCATATCAGTGAGGAGAGTTGAGTGTTGGGGAGATTATCATTTGAAGCACAAGAGCAAGGAGTTCATCATCATCAACACCATCTATTACCTTTTGGAGGGTGGTGCCTCCTAGATTGGTTAGGTGTCGCTTGGGAGCCTCCGTCTTTGAGATGTGGAGTTGAACCAAGAAGTTTGTAAGGGCAAGGAGATCGCCTACTTCGTGAAGATCTACCCCGAGTAAGGCTAGTCCTCCGTGGGTGTAGGCCATGATGGAATAGACAAGGTTGCTTCTTCGTGGACCCTTCGTGGGTGGAGCCCTCCGTGGACTCGCGCAGCCGTTACCCTCCGTGGGTTGAAGTCTCCATCAACGTGGATGTACGATAGCACCACCTATCGGAACCACGACAAAAATCTTCGTGTCACCAAACTGCGTTTGATCTTCTCCACCTCTCGTTACTATATATGCAATTTACTTTCCGCTGCCCATACTCTAGAATTGCATGTGTAGTGTGTTACTTGACTTGATCTTATTTGTAAAACTGCCTAAAACTTTGCACAACCAAAAGGTAGATTTTTTATATTGTCAAGTAGTCTAATCACCCCCCCTCTAGACATACTTCTTCGATCCTACAATTGGTATCAGAGCATTGGTCTCCATTGCTTTGGTTTACACACCATTGGAGGAAGATGGACGTGTCTACGGATGGGAGTGTTAGCCATAGAGTGCCTGTTCTTAATGGAAGGTTCTATAACTCTTGGAGGTCTGAAATGCTTAGTATCTTTAAAATGTACAATTTGTGCAAATATATTGAGACCCCATATGTGCCTCCATTTGATCCCTTTCACCCTACCATGGATGAAGAGCTTGATTTGCTTCGTAACCTTAGAACTGTAAATCTTATCATTAGAGGGTTACCTGATGACTTGCTTAATCTTGTTACAAACTTTGAGTGTGCCTATGCTATGTGGAAATTCTTGGAAGAACTTTATCCGGACTACTCATTGAGAAGTCTTGATGAAATTCTACACAAGACTATTGAATTTGATAAGTTGCACCCCAATGATCCTAACTTTGATAAATGCTTCTTTGAGCTTTGTGATCTTATGAAAAAGAAGGGTGATCCCGGTCTTATCAATATTATCATTAGAAATGCTCTTGCATTGCATTCCGAAGATTATTGTTCCATTGACCAAACTAATGCAAGTACTTATCAAATTGACCTAGGTGTTGATGATGAACAATCTATGGGTCAATATGATGATGAGCATGAGCATGATGATGATTACTCTAATTCGGACACCAAGCTAGACAAGGTCATGAAGAGTCTCAATCTTATGGCAAATATGAGAGACTACATGTCCGGCGGAAAAGAGTGGATTCTTGATAGTGGATGCACCGATCACATGACCGGAGACAAAGACATGTTTCGAGAGCTTGCAAAGAATGATGGTCCACGCAAGTATGTGACTTTTGGAGACAACTCCAAGGGTAAGGTACTTGGCCTTGGTAAGGTGGCCATATCTCATGATAGCTCTATTCAAAATGTCATGCTTGTAGAATCTCTTGGATACAATTTACTTTCCGTGTCTAGATTAGCTGACTTTGGATTCAATGTGCTATTCACCAAAGTAGATTGCCAAGTCTTTCGTCGTGACAATCAAAACATGGCTTTTACTGGTATCCGTAGAGGTGATCTATATATTGTTGATTTCACTAAGAAAGCCCAACCTAGAGCTTGTTTCATTGCTAAATCCTCTAAAGGTTGGTTGTGGCATAGAAGGCTAGGACATGTTGGTATGCGTAATCTAGACAAGCTAATCAAAGGTGATCATATTCTTGGTGTTAAAGATGTTTTCTTTGACAAAGATAGACTTTGTAGTGCTTGTCAAGCAGGAAAACAAGTTGGTGGAAGTCATCCCGTGAAAAACATCATGACCACTAGGAGACCGCTTGAGCTTCTTCATATGGATCTCTTCGGCCCCAATGCTTACAAAAGCCTTGGTGGTAACTCCTTTGGTCTAGTTATAGTTGATGATTATTCCAGATTTACGTGGGTATTTTTCCTTGATGATAAATCGCAGGTTCAGAGGATCTTCAAGACCTTTGCCAAAAAGGCCCAAAATCAATTTGAGGTGAAGATCAAGAAAGTTCGGAGTGACAATGGAACGGAGTTCAAGAACGCCAATGTAGACTCTTTTCTCGATGAGGAAGGGATTCTACATGAGTTCTCGGCTACGTACACTCCTCAACAAAATGGAGTTGTTGAGAGGAAGAACCGAACGCTCATTGAGATGGCAAGAACGATGCTTGATGAATACAAGACACCGAAACACTTTTGGGGAGAAGCAGTCGAGACAGCTTGTCATGCTATCAACAGGCTTTATCTTCATAAGCTTCTCGGCAAGACATCATACGAGCTTCTCACCGGTAACAAACCCCAAGTGGGATACTTTCGTGTCTTTGGTTCAAAATGCTATATCCTTGATAAGCATCGTCGGTCTAAATTTGCTCCTAAATCTCATGAAGGCTTTCTTCTTGGTTATGGATCAAACTCCCACACCTACCGTGTCTACAATAATTTCACCCGAAAAGTTGAAGAGACGGTAGATGTGAAGTTTGATGAATCTAATGGCTCGCAAGTAGAGCAAATGCCTATTGATGTAGGAGACAAGGACCCATCGGAAGCAATCCAAGATTTATCTATTGGAAAGATCCGTCCCATGGAAATGAAGGAGAGTACCTCATCTACATATGTGGAGCCACCTACCTCACGGCGAGATGAACCTCAAGGCAACATGGAGGCCTCCACAAGTGGAACTCACCAAGATGAGGAAATGCAACAAGAAGATCCACCACAACCTCCTTCTCCACCACCTCAAGACAACACCAACAACAATGAAGAAGAAGAAGAAGAAGATGAAGATGATGAGGAAGCTGAGCCACAACATCAACAAAAGCTATCCCGAGTTCGAGCAAGAGTCAAGAAGAATCATCCCGTGGAACAAATGATGAACGACATCAACTCCGGGAGAATTACTCGCTCTAAAACTCGCTTATCTAACTTTTGTGAGCATTACTCATTTATCTCTAGTATTGAACCTATGAAGGTAGAAGAAGCACTTAAAGACCCGGATTGGGTGAACGCTATGCATGAAGAACTACACAACTTCGAGAGGAACAAGGTGTGGACTTTGGTAGAGAAGCCCAACGATGATCAAAACATCATTGGAACCAAATGGGTGTTTCGGAACAAGCAAGATGAAGATGGACAAGTCATCCGCAACAAGGCTCGTCTCGTAGCTCAAGGTTACACACAAGTCGAAGGTATGGACTATGGTGAGACCTATGCCCCCGTTGCTAGACTTGAGTCCATTCGCATTCTTCTTGCTTATGCCAATCATCATGATATTACTCTCTATCAAATGGACATCAAAAGTGCTTTCCTAAATGGTGAAATTGAGGAGGAAGTATTTGTAAAACAACCTCCCGGATTTGTGAATCCCAAAAAGCCTAATCATGTTTACAAGTTGCACAAAGCTCTTTATGGTCTTAAACAAGCTCCTAGAGCTTGGTACAAATGCTTGACTAGTTTTCTTCTTGAAAAAGGGTTTGAAATTGGAAAGATAGACTCAACGCTGTTCACAAAAAGGGTTAATGGTGAACTATTTGTGTGCCAAATATATGTTGATGATATTATCTTTGGTTCAACTAACCCCCATTTTAGCAAGAAGTTTGGACAGCTCATGTCGGAGAAGTATGAGATGTCCATGATGTGTGAACTCAAATTCTTCCTTGGGTTGCAAATCAAGCAATCTAAGGAGGGTACCTTTGTCTCACAAACAAAGTACACCAAGGATCTCTTCAAGAAGTTCAACATGCAAGAAAGCAAAGGTATGAGTACCCCCATGCCTACTAGTGGACACAATGACTTGACAAAAGATGGAGAACCCGTTGATCAAAGGGTTTACCGATCTATGATTGGTTCTCTACTATATCTTTGTGCTTCTCGTCCTGACATAATGTTGAGTGTTTGCATGTGTGCGCGATACCAAGCAGCCCCTAAAGAATGTCATCTTAAAGCTGTTAAAAGGATAGTGAGATACTTGATACACACACCAAACTTTGGCATTTGGTATCCTAAGAGAGCTTCTTTCGATCTTGTTGGCTATTCCGACTCGGACTATGCCGGTGACAAGGTTGATAGAAAGTCAACTTCGGGTACATGTCAATTCCTTGGTCGATCCCTTGTATCTTGGTCCTCCAAGAAACAAAATTCGGTATCATTATCCACTGCCGAAGCTGAATATGTTGCTGCTGGTTCATGTTGTGCTCAATTGCTATGGATGACACAAACGCTTAAAGATTATGGGATACATGTGAGACGTGTTCCCTTGCTTTGTGACAATGAGAGTGCAATCAAGATTGGACACAATCCTGTGCAACACTCTCGAACAAAGCATATTGAAGTTCGTCACCATTTTATTCGTGATCATATTGCCAAGGGTGACATAAATCTTAAGCATGTTCATACTGACAAACAACTTGCTGATATCTTTACAAAACCTCTTGATGAGAAAGTGTTTTGTCGCTTAAGGAGTGAGTTGAACATCATTGATGCTTCAAACTTGGAGTGATAACTCCATTGATGCATGCAAGGCATGAGCCTCTTGACTAATCCTTGATATTTCTCTTATGATGGTGATCATATGTCTTGGACACATTTGCCTCCTTGTATTGCATCTAACTCCTTGCAGGTACTTGGATGATCTACATTCCACAAGATTACCACACACTCAGATCATGAGTAATCTTGTCATTGACCAAGTATCTAGCGCTTTGGGATGTTGAGTTCAAGGAACAAAATTCCACATATCCTTTTTGACATCTTATACATCTAGTATTTCACTCTTGTCATCTTGGATATTCTTAAGTATTTCCTTGCTTGCCTAACCCATGTAGGAAGATGAACTACACAAGTAGAAATGGCGCTCCAACTTCACATTCTATGAGCACCTACATCGAGCTTACCTACATGAGTAAAGCAACAACAAGCCCAAGGTATGTTCTTCACATCTTTGAGGAGCTTTGCTCAAAGTCATGAGTACAAGCAGCTACATAAGATGTGATCACATCAAATGCTTAATCGAAAAATGGCAACCCCATTTTGAGCTTAAACGATGAGTATGACCTATGATAAAATGTCCTCATTTGACTCCTAAGTCAATATACTCAAACATAGGTGACTTTGTCGCCGACCTTTATCTAGATGAAGTACATATGCTTTTGGAGTTTTTCTGTTTTATCTTATGTTCTCTCATTAAGTTTTCTTTAAACAAAAAAAAACTTCATCTAGAAATCTTTTTTATTTCTTTTCTTATGTCTTTGTGAATATCCTTCTGGCTCTGATCAATTCCTCGAAAATCCTTCACAAATTCATTGCAAATCTTTTGAAACTCTCCTTGCAAAGTGAGCTGAATTATTTCAATATTTTCTTGGAGTTAAACTCGGCGTCACCGATTTGAAATTTTCGGTCTAACCGAAAAGGATTCGGACCCACCGATCCATCTAATTCGGTGTCACCGATCTATCTTCCAGGACATCAACTTCTGCAGCTCCACTCAAATTTAAATCTTAAAGGGGAGAAGACTCAAATTGTTTCTCTGAATGTTCTTATTTGCCCTGTTGTGATTCTTAAGGATCCCACTTCTTTCTTTCTTTCTTTCTTTCCATCTTTCCTGCCCTACCTAGTTTGCTGTCCTTTTCGGCACTTGATGTCAAAGGGGGAGAGGACTTAGGGGGAGTAAGGGGGAGTAGGGGAGAAGAGAAGACTTAGGGGAAGAAGAAAAGCAATCTTATCTTAAGGGGGAGAGAATCACATCAAAGCTTTGTCGTGTTTTACATTGGACATTACAATTGGCATCATTCTTTTGATTTTGCTTTCCATAACAAAATCTCTCAGAGTTCATTGAAAATCTTTTAGTTTCGGAGACATGTTTGTTGATTCAAGCCTGTGCTCAATATGAGACACTCTTTATACATGTCCTCCCTGGCCTGGTACTCTTGATGTTCTTGCAGTTGGTTGAAGGAATACTCTTGTGTTATCTAACCTTGTTTTCCCAAGTTTATTCTTTCAGGTACAATGCCAAGGAACCTCAAGGTAAGTATATGCATCTTGCAGAATGTGCATGATGGTGACTTGCTTGTAAATACTTGTTTGCAAGAAATCACCATGCACATATGCATTATCACTCACTTCCTTTTCTTCTGCTCTGATGCATATAGCCAAGCTGCATGTAGCACATCTTGCTTATCTCTCCTGTGTGCTTGTGGTAGTCCAAAACCATAATCTATGAAAATCTTGCACACTTGTAGGGGGAGCCTGTGTACTACATGCTTGTCAAAGCTTTCGTGATAATTCTGTCTTTCTTTCAATAAGCTTTGATGTCTTGTTTAGTATAATTTCAATGTGTTGCCATCAATTACCAAAAAGGGGGAGATTGAAAGCACATTTGCTCCCTGGGTGGTTTTGGTAATTAATGACAACATACTTTGTGGTTGGACTAATACTTTTATCAAGTATGTTTCAGGAAATTCAATCACATTGGAATGGCAAGATGACTGAAGAAGTGGACCCCTCAAATGCTAAGGCAAGCATTGGCAAAAGCTCAAGACTCCATTTTTGGTTTAGTGATCAAAGATCACATTGAGTCCATAGGAAAAGCCAATACTATTAAAAGGGGATGAGGTTGTGTTGATGATCTGGTTGCTCAAGTGCTTAGTGATTTATCTCCTTCAGCTATCAGCACCTTTCACTACTATACACACTCATAAGTAATCTCGGACAAACCGATTCTTCCAACTCAGTCCCACCAAGATGAACCACTTCAGCCATATTCCAAACCCTAGAAAAATCGGTCATACCGAGTTTGAGATCGGTCTCACCGAAACTGAACTGCCAACCTTCTGTAACCATTTGACATCATTTCGGAATAACCGAGTTTGTATTATCGGTCTCACCGAAATGGGCAAGCTTCTGTCTTGGCTCAAATCGGTCTCACCGATATTGCATTTTCGGTCTCACCGATTCTGGCATGTTCCTGCTCTTTCTCAAATCGGTCCAACCGAGTTTTCTTTCTCGGTCCCATCGAAAACTCCAACGTTCATATCAGATACACTTTCGGTCCCACCGAGATGGTATTTTCGGTCCCACCGAAAACCCCAACGTTCACTATATTTGAACTTTCGGTCTGACCGAGTTTTCACTTCGGTCTCACCGAGATTGGTCAAATGTGTGTGTAACGGTTGGATTTTGTGTGGAGGCTATATATACCCCTCCACCCCCTCTTCATTCGTGAGGAGAGCCATCAGAAAGTCTACCACTCCTACCATACACTTTCTGAGAAGTGAACCACCTACCCTTGTGTTGAGATCAAGTCATTCCATTCCTACCATATGAAACTTGATTTCTAGCCTTCCCAAGTTGCTTTCCACTCAAACCTTTCTTCCACCACAGCCATATCAGTGAGGAGAGTTGAGTGTTGGGGAGATTATCATTTGAAGCACAAGAGCAAGGAGTTCATCATCATCAACACCATCTATTACCTTTTGGAGGGTGGTGCCTCCTAGATTGGTTAGGTGTCGCTTGGGAGCCTCCGTCTTTGAGATGTGGAGTTGAACCAAGAAGTTTGTAAGGGCAAGGAGATCGCCTACTTCGTGAAGATCTACCCCGAGTAAGGCTAGTCCTCCGTGGGCGTAGGCCATGATGGAATAGACAAGGTTGCTTCTTCGTGGACCCTTCGTGGGTGGAGCCCTCCGTGGACTCGCGCAGCCGTTACCCTCCGTGGGTTGAAGTCTCCATCAACATGGATGTACGATAGCACCACCTATCGGAACCACGACAAAAATCTTCGTGTCACCAAACTGCGTTTGATCTTCTCCACCTCTCGTTACTATATATGCAATTTACTTTCCGCTGCCCATACTCTAGAATTGCATGTGTAGTGTGTTACTTGACTTGATCTTATTTGTAAAACTGCCTAAAACTTTGCACAACCAAAAGGTAGATTTTTTATATTGTCAAGTAGTCTAATCACCCCCCCTCTAGACATACTTCTTCGATCCTACAGGAAGTGTTGGTGGTGTTCGATGGTGAAGGCCACATGTACCTAGGGCCCGGCTGGGAGCATTTCGCCCGCGCCCATGAGCTACAACTCAGGTACTTCCTTGTCTTCCGCTACGACGGCGACGCCATGTTCACCGTGAAGATGTTCGACAACACCATGTGCCGCATGTACTACCAGCACGACGACGATGCCAGTAAGCTCTCTTCCTCTCTTCTTCCTATCCTTTTGGCTTCCTCTACCTGCACGACGACAACACCATGTTCACACTTTGTTGCATTTGGCCAGGCAATGGGAGCAGCAGCGGGGATGATGAGGAGCAGAGCGGGGATGACGATGAGGAGCAGAGCGGGGATGACGAGGAGCAGAGCGGGGATGACGATGAGGAGCAGAGCGGGGATGAGGAGCAGAGCGATGATGACGAGGAGCAGAGCGGGGATGACGACGAGGAGCAGAGCGGGGATGACGAGGAGCAGCCTATTCTGGCAGACGACGAACATGCTATGGTTGTGGCTGAGGACGACCCTGCGATGGTGTTGGCGGATGACGACCTTGCTATGGTGGTGGCGGACGACGACCTTGCTATGGTGGTGGCGAACGACGACCTCGCGATGGTGGTGGCGGACGACGACCTCGCGATGGTGGCGGCGCCTGCAATCCCACAGCTTGGCGACAGGACCATGCCAATTGTGGTAGAGGAGTACATCCGCGTTGGGATTCGCCACTCTCAGCGCATCAGGTTGATGAAGGAGAAGAAGGAGGAGTGAAGGAGGAGTGAAGCTTGTTAGTGTAATATGAACATGTCAATGTTAAGTATGTCAGGTTTAATTTTGTGCATGCTCATGGATGTTGTATGACAGTGTCATCTAAACAAGTCATGTTTTTAACAATGAATATTCAGTTTGGTAATTGATGGGAATTGGAATTTTTTATGCATGTTCATGGATGAAAGATAAAATTATGGGTTTTTGTGCATGCTCCTGTATGAAACAATATAAGTTTCATTTTTTTTGAATGCTAAAAACATGACTCAATAGGCGTGCGTGCCCTCTTGAAGACAAGATAGGCGTGCGTGCCCTCTTGAAGCAAGGGGTAGGGCGTATGAGGGCCTCTACCAACGGTTAGGCACGAAGGAAGGGGAAAGGGACATCTATAAGATAGCCAACATCTGAGAGAGGAAGACGAGGGATATTGACCAAGTCAAATGCATCAAGGACGGAGTAGACCAACTCCTCGTGAAGGATGAGGAGATTAAGCATAGGTGGCGGGAGTACTTCGACAAGCTGTTCAATGGGGAGAATGAGAGTTCTACCGTTGAACTTGATGACTCCTTTGATGAGACCAGCATGCGCTTTGTGCGGCGAATCCAGGAGTCCGAGGTCAAGGAGGTTTTGAAAAGGATGAAAGGCGGCAAGGCAATGGGCCCTGATTGTATCCCCATTGAGGTGTGGAAAGGCCTCGGGGACATAGCGATAGTATGGCTAACCAAGCTTTTCAACCTCATTTTCCGGGCAAACAAGATGCCAGAGGAATGGAGACGGAGTATATTAGTACCTGGGAGGTCGACGATGGAAGCCATTTTCTTGGTTCGACAACTCATGGAGAGATACAGGGAGCAAAAGAAGGACTTGCATATGGTGTTCATTGACTTGGAGAAGGCCTATGATAAGATACCATGGAATGTCATGTGGTGGGCCTTGGAGAAACACAAAGTCCTAGCAAAGTACATTACCCTCATCAAGGACATGTACGATAATGTTGTGACAAGTGTTCGAACAAGTGATGTCGACACTGATGACTTCCCGATTAAGATAGGACTGCATCAAGGGTCAGCTTTGAGCCCTTATCTTTTTGCCTTGGTGATGGATGAGGTCACAAGGGATATACAAGGAGATATCCCATGGTGTATGCTCTTTTGCGGACGATGTGGTGCTAGTTGACGATAGTCGAACGGGGGTAAATAGGAAGTTAGAGTTATGGAGACAAACCTTGGAATCGAAAGGGTTTAAGCTTAGTAGAACTAAAACTTAGTACATGATGTGCGGTTTCAGTACTACTAGGTGTGAGGAGGAGGAGGTTAGCCTTGATGGACATATGGTGCCTCAGAAGAACACCTTTCGATATTTGGGGTCAATGCTGCAGGAGGATGGGGGTATTGATGAAGATGTGAACCATCGAATCAAAGCTGGATGGATGAAGTGGCGCCAAGCTTCTGGCATTCTCTGTGACAAGAGAGAGTGCCACAAAAGCTAAAATGCAAGTTCTACAGGACGACGGTTCGACCAGCAATGCTGTATGGCGCCGAGTGTTGGCCGACTAAAAGGCGACATGTTCAACAGTTAGATGTGGCGGAGATGTGTATGTTGAGATGGATGTGTGGCCACACGAGGAAGGATCGAGTCCTGAATGATGATATACGAGATAGAGTTGGGGTAGCACCTATTGATGAGAAGCTTGTCCAACATCGTCTGAGATGGTTTGGGCATATTCAGCGCAGGCCTCCAGAAGCCCCAGTGCATAGCGGATGGCTAAAGCGTGCGGAGAATGTCAAGAGAGGTCGGGGTAGTACGAATTTGACATGGGAGGAGTCCGTCAAGAGAGACCTGAAGGATTGGAGTATCACAAGAGAACTAGCTATGGGCAGGGGTGCGTGGAAGCTTGCTATCCATGTGCCGGAGCCATGAGTTGATCACGAGATCTTATGGGTTTCACCTCTAGCCTACCCCAACTTGTTTGGGACTAAAGGCTTTGTTGTTGGTGTTGTTGTTTAAAAACATGACTCAAACACTAGCCACGGACGGCCGCCGCAACGAAATCGGCCGGTTTTTGAAAACACAGTAAAAAACTCAAAAAATTCAAAAAAAATGGGAGACCTCCGTGTCACATCATCAAATGTGGCCTACCAACTAGCAAAAATACCAAACTTGCAATACCGGCGTTTTCTTGAGCTACTCGGTATGATTTTAACCATGATTTCTACAAAGTTTACAAAAAAAACCCTATTTTTTTTCTACACCCAAACCCAAATTTTCCTCCCACACCAAAATTTTCCCTCCACAAAAATTTCCCTCTCCCAAAATTTCCCTCCACTCCCTCACCCACTACCAGGCGGGACCCACCCCTACCTCTCCCACTAGCACGCGGGATCCCCTCCCCTCCCCTCCCAAAATTTCCCCATTCCCCTCCCCATTCCCCTCCCCTCTCCCTGAGCCGCCCCGCCGACGACCACTCCCTCCCCTGCTCCGCCACGCCACGCCGCACCGCCACGCAGCACCGCACCGCCACGAGCCGCCCCGCCGCCGACGAATCCACTCCCTTCTCCTCTCCCTCCACTCGACGACGGTTCGGTAGATCCCCCTCCTGGTCGACGACGGTGGCGACGACGACATCATCCACATCATCAACGATCGACGACGGCGACAGGTACCCCTCTCCTCTCCCCTCTCCCCCTAGGGTTCGGTAGATCCCCCTCCTGGTCAACCTAGGGTTAGGATTCGGTCGATCTAGGGTTAGGATTCGGTCAATCGGTGAGCTCCTGGCGGTTCTGGTTCTTGTTCTTCTTCATGTCGATCTAGGGTTTGAGGAAGACCTCCCTCTGGTTCATGGTTTAGGGTTCATGTTGAGGAAGACCTCCCTCTGGTTCATGGTTTAGGGTTCATGTTGATGTTTAGGGTTCATGTTCATGTTCATGTTCATGGTTTAGGGTTCATGTTCATGTTGATTTTAGGGGATGGGGATGGATGAGGAGGTGGATGATGTTGCTTGTTTATTTCCCTTTGATTTCATCGAAAATGATGCCTTGTGCTGGCCCAAGATGTTGTAATATTGTTCTATGGCTGCCCATGATCTGCTTTTGTACTTCTGCAAGTACTGTTGTTTCATGCTTTACTAGTGGAAACATCTAGCTGTTTTGAAGGTCCTCATGATATACTCGTCAGATAGTGGAAACATCTAGTGGAAACATCTGGTTTCAGTACTGTTGTTTCATGCTTTACTTCTGCAAGTACTGTTGTTTCATGCTTGCTGTCAGACTGTCTAAGCATGTGTACATGACACTAATTCACTAGTTCATGTTCCTTGCTTGCTAACATACATATTGCTTGCAAGCATACATGCTTAATTAGGGTTTCCATTAGCACTACTTGCTTGTATCAGTAGCACATGGAGAAGAAGCTACTTGCTTTCTTATTAATTAGGGTTTGTATCAATAGTATTTTCTTGCTTCTTTTCAATTTCCTTCAATGCTTGCTTGTTTCTATTAGTAGCACTTTGCTTGCTTGCTTGTTTAGTGTACATATATTTCCACTGTACATGCATGCTTGTTTAGTGCACTTACATGTTTGCTTAATTAATAACAGTACATCATTGTATGTGCATGATGGTCCAAATGCTTTCCTTTATTGATACAAGTGCATCATTTTACATTATCCCTGTTGTATATGATTGTTGTTTATTCTATTTTGCAAGCACCACCTCAAGATCATCCATGGCAAGGATGACAAGGTCAAGCATGAGGCCAACCGTTGGTATGCAACTTGCTCCTTGTGGTTATACTGTCAGTTTCATCAAATCTGTGTCTTAATATGCTAAGTGAAATGTATTGCTGCAATCTGAATAAGCTGGCTTAATTGTGCCTGTGTGCTGTTAGTCTTCCTTACCTGAATAACTAGGATTAAATGATAATAAAATTTCATAAGATATGTTTGGCTGCCTGTCCATGCATTCCAAACATTCACCTAATAGTTACGTTTCCTTTATCATACAAAGAAGAGCCTCTCACCGAGTACGAGAAGGTTAGGGCTAGAAATATCATGAGGAACAATCGGATGTTCCAGTCCCTTGGCATCGGTGCAATAGCGTCGATGATTAGGAAAACAAATGGTGTACAAGAAGGTAGAAGTGATGAGGTTCAACAGGGTAGTGGAGTTATCAATGATGACCCCGAGTACAATCCTAAGGAGGATGAAGTTATTGATGGAGAGGAAGTGGATGATGTTGTAGTCAGCAAGATTGTTAAGGTGCAAACTCTGTCTTGCTTGGAGGGTTGGGGTTCTGTTATTCTATGTTATTCCTTGTGCTCACATATTTATCTTGTGATCTAATGCTTTTTTCCGTGCTGTTCATACGAGGCACTGAAGGAATCTAGGAAGAAGAGGCCTGGTGTTAAGAAGACAGTCAGCAAGAAGAACAAGAGCTTAGAAACATCTGCTGCAATGCCTCCAGGAAGGGTGATGGCCCCCGCTCCAGGACAAAAAAAGAGGATCCTGGAACCTGATGAACCTGCCCTTGATAGAGTCACAAGGCAGAAAGCAATGATGGCGACTGCGACGGACCATCAGGAAAGTATGCTGCGCATGGACTCTCAGACCTCGGTGCAAACGGGTGATGAGTTGCCGCCCATGGATGAAGGAACCACTCTCAGCATGGATGGAAGTGGCCCTGTCTGCCTAGATGAAGCAGGAACCATCTGCATTGATGAAGCAGGCACTGTCCACACAGACCTCAACCCTGTTGCACCTTCTATTGACAGGAACGTTGTCATCAATGAAGAAGAACAGCAGCTTGTGCTTCAATCAGGCAAGTTGACCTTTGCAATGCTATCTTTTACTAGTGCATTTTCCAAATGGAATGATCATGTATGCTTTTGTCGATTCCTGCATTTGTCGATTTCTATTCTAATTTATGAGTTCAGATTCATTTTCAGATGCAATGAATCCCAAGACTAGACTTAGAAAGGGCAGAGGGCTAGAGAGGATCACCAAGTCGCTTGGTAGCAAGGTGCCTATCAAAATTGCCGAAGGGATGATTCGTCCAGAGAAGCCTCTGCAGGCAGCAAAGCTTGCTTCTGAGTGTGGACTCATTGCAAAAAGCCATCTTCCGGTTCTTCCTCACTTCAAGCTATACAAAAGAGATGCTACTCTATTGGAGAACTACATTGGGAAAGTTGCTGTAAGCTACTTGTTTCATAGTTAATGCACTATCTATTTTCTGTTACACCTATGCATGATCAATAATATTGTTCCTACCTTGTATGCTATCTTGGTAGGCAAATTTTGAGATGAACACGGACTCGGAGACCATCAAGACCTCGTGCAAAGATATTCTGCAGAAATATTCAAAGAACAGACGCCATAAGATCAAGAAGAAGTATTTTGATACCGTAGCCGCAAATAAAGTCAGCATTAAGTCTCCGGTGCCTGATCTAACGGATGGTGAATGGCAAGCTCTGGTGGAGATGTGGTCTACCCCAAGACACAAGGTTTGTCTCAGCTTTGTTTGATGCTTTATGTTCTGCACATGATATGCTAGTGCTAGATCATGCTGACAGTGTGCTTTTTTGTAGGAAACCTGTGTGTCGAACAAGATGAATCGAGAAAAAGTCGTGTACAATCACAGAACTGGTTCCAGGCACTACACAGCACACATTTTTGCCACTGTGAGAACTCTTCTCTAGAGACCTTACCGTTTGATCCTCATTGAATAACATTTCTGATTCTTGCTGAATAACATTTTGATTTTTGTTGAAAAACATTTCAGAAAGAAGAGCGTAAGGGTGAGGAGCTGTCTGCGATTGACTTGTTTAAGGCCACCCACAACAGCAAGAAGCACGGGTTTTTGGAGCCAGTCAAGACTGCTATAGTAAGTCACTCCATGCTTTGCCCTGTTTGATTCACAGCCAGCTTTGATGCTTTCATGATTTGATGTTGTTTGATTTGGAGCCAGTCAAGAACACACGCTATGTTCCATGCTTTGATGTTGTTTGATACTTCAACAAATATATCAGAACTTGTTGTAGCTATTTGATGCATTTTTTATGATATGATGAAATTTGATCTGAATGTTAGTTTGATGATCGGCTCACTCGGGAAGCCATCTTATATAGAACCACCATTCTAGGCTTAATGAAGTGATCATATTATTCCAATTGCATGTCTCCAGGTCACTAGTCATCATCTTCTTGTATATATTTTCTGTGCTGGTTTGGTTATTTCAAATAATCCATTTGTGTGCTGGTTTGGTTTCTCCTGCTTGGTTTGGTTTGCAAAATGTGAAATAGATCTCCCACTAATGCCTATCATTTTCCTCCATATGCTAGCTTGAGATGGAAAAAACGAAGGACGCGCCGGTACCAGAAGGTGAAGAGCCAAAGTCTGCTGTTCAAATTGTCGAACAAGTCCTCAAGACCGAAGTCAAGCAAAGCACATTCCTCAGGAATGTTGGGCTCCAGTCATCTAGGAACTACTCCGGCAAAGCAACAACTAAAGTTGCTGTTCATGTTCGTGAGCTTGAGCAGAAGCTGGAGAGGTCTGAGCTTCAAGCTGAAGTGATGCAAGAAGAATTGGCGGCAATGAAGATGAAGGCGGAAGAATCTGAAGCTGCACGCAACAAGGAACTTGAGCTGCTGCGCAAGAAGTCTCAAGAGCAGGAAGAGCAGTTAGCCCACTTGATGGCGCTCTTTCGAGCTAAGGTAGTTTGAGCTGTGCTGTGAACCTCTTTGTCTTTGAGCTGGGAGCTGTTGCATTTTGTTGAGAGCTGAGAGCATTTTGAACCTGTGAACCTGTGAAGTTATCTGATCTTGTGAACCTGGACCACTTGTGAAGTTATCTGATCTTGTGAACCTGGACCATTTTATTTATTTTCTGTGAAGTTATGTAGATCACTTGGGCTTGTGGATCTTTAGAGCCCTTTCTGTCTATTGTTATGCAAAATGAGAAATGGGCTCTAAAAAGGCCAAGGCCCAAACAAGAATTAGACCAAAAAGGCTTGGGCCTAAAAAAAGAAATGACTGTAAGAAAAAAATTATAAAAAGGCTTCATAACAGAAAATAAAAAGGCCAAGGCCCAATTCGAACTAGACTAAAAAGGCTGTGGCCCAAAACAATAGTGGAATAAAAAAACAATTTCATCAGAAAAAGGCTCCATTCCCAGAAATTAAAAGGCCAAATTATTGGGCCAGGCCCATGCAGATAAGCAAAATAAAGAGAAAAAAATTAAAATTAAATGGGCTGAATTATTGGGCTTGGCCCATCAAGACGGCTGAAATGGACCGGGCTGATTCCATTTTACGACCTTTTCATTTGGTCGTAAGTCTGCCACGTCAGCTTGCCACGGTGGATCTGACGTGGTGTGGTCGGATTGCTAGTGAGCAAAACAGTTGGTCGTTAAATCTACGACCTTTTGTTTTGGTCGTAAACGTTTGTGACCATCTGTTTTTGGTCACAAAAAGGTCACAAATGGAAATTTGTGACCATTCAGTGACCAATAGTGGTGGTCACAAGTTGACATATTTCTTGTAGTGTAGGGGGGTCGCACCCTCGGGTTCTTAATTCTACATAGCAGGGGGGGCCAGTGCTGATGGTGTTGGTCCCAAACCAGAGTCACTTGCGGATACTACCCAGTTCGCTGGGGTCTTCGGTATCTGTACGTAGCGCTCATCCGGATGTGGCCTGAGACAAGATGCGCGCGGCTACCATCAGGGTGTCGGCACGCCGGGAGGTCTTGCTGGACTTGTTTTACCATTGTCGAAATGACTTGTGCTACCGGAATGCCGAGCCTGATCGGATTTTCCCTAAGATAAGGAGTGATGATATTATATTTATCACTTCAGCTAATCGTGAGAGCTTGTGATGGGCTAAGTTGGGACACCCCTGCAGGGTTATAATCTTTCGAAAGCCGTGCCCGCGGTTATGTGGCAGATTGGAATTTGTTAATGTCCGGTTGTAGAAAACTTGACAGATGATCCGAAGTAAAACACACAACTGTGTGAGTAACCGTGAATGTCTCTTTTCACTTTGAGAAGAGAACACGGTGGGGTTATGTTTGATTCGTATGTAGTTCAGGATCTTTAGCGATCACTACTTTTGCGACCGTTTGCGTAGATGCTCATCTTATTCTGGTACTCGTAAGTTAGCCACCATACTATGCTTAGCCGCTGCTGCAACCTCACCACTTTGCCTCTTCCTACCCATTAAGCTTTGCTAGTCTTGATACCCATGGTTATGGGATTGCTGAGTCCTCGTGGCTCACATATACTACAACACCAGATGCAGGTTCAGCCGAGTTCGATGCAGGAGCTGGTTCAAGTTCTTCACTGGGAGCTCGATGAAGAGAGTAGCCGTATGCTTGTGACGTTTTCGACGATCAGTAGTGGTTTCTACTAGGATTCGATCCTGACCTATGGCTTTATGTTGTTTTGGTATCTTTCTTTTGGATCTTCACCCGTAGTCGGGTTGTGATGTTTTGAATGATGTTTTGCTCATGTAATGTATTGTGTGAAGTGGCGAGTGTAAGCCAACTATCTCCTTTTGCATTTTAATCCCTCTTTTACATGAGTCGTGCAAAGATACCAAACTTGAGATTATTCTAGGATGGGCTTATACCTTTAAGTCGTGCCTCGACATGTAGGAGGTATAGTCCCATCCTGGGCATTACAGCTAAGTTGCTAAAATCTGCCAAGAACTAAAATTGGGAAAAGGCTAGATTTTGCTTTAGTCAAGTTGTCGTGGTTTTGTCACGGCAGATGTCCTAGCAAAAGGACTTAGTCGTGAGGCCATCGCTATGAGTTAGCTTAAAGGGGTTAAAGAGGACAAGGACACAGGGATTTTATACTAGTTCGGCCCCTTCGATGAAGGTAAAAGCGTACGTCTAGTTTGGTGTAATATGCTAGGGTTTCGATGACCAGGGAGCAAATCCGCTTTGCCTGTGTCTCGAGCTATTGTTCTCTATCTAGAACCGTCGCCGGGTCGTCCCTTTATATAAGAGGTGACGCCCGGTCCAGTTTACAGAATCCCGAGGCCGGCTTATAAATGTATCCGGCTCGGTTTCTATTCTACCTACCTTACATGACAAGTTACATATCATATGGCGGTTTACAAATCATGGGCCCTAACACCTCTTAGGCTTTCAAGCTTCCTGGACTAAAGCGCCTTGCTCCATGTTTAGATGGGCTTCAGTAGTAATGATCTCTATTGGCATAAACAGGCCCCTCCTGAGCGGTTTATACCTAATACTAATATCCTTGACATTAGGCCCCAGATTGATTTGAACCTGTTCATGTCAATCTTCAACGTTCGGCATAGATTTCCCTCTTCACAGCTTCAAATGCTTCATAAACCGGCGTGACATGATCCTCTCAGATTGCTTTAAACCGCCGTGATGTCATCCGCACATTTAATATGTGTACCTGTTTTTTATCTTTTATTCATTAAAGTTTCGAAGATCGAGGCGACAATATCGTCCATATCCACTTTTTCGGCTCCTCGATTCCCGCGCCTGCCATTTTATCCTTCGGCTTATAAATAGGGCAGAGGGGCATCTCTTTTTCCCCCTTGCCTCTTCTTCTTCCTCCGTCCATTCGCGCTTGAGCTCCGCCGCCGTTCGTCAAGCTCCGCATCATCGTCAAGTATGGCCGCTGCATCAACCTGATTGTTCCAAAGACTCGCCGGCGCTTCCCCGCACCTGTCGCCTCAGGTACATCCTCTCCTTACCCCGTTCATAGATCTTGTTTTAGGGTTTCCTCATACAAGCTCGCGGGTAGGCATTGTTCTTCGCGGTTCTTCGCCATAGCTCAGTAGTTTCGCCGTAGATCTAAATCTCCTAGTTGATAACTGTAAGAGTAACTCCGCTCCTTCACTGTGGCTTTATCTTTCCCAATATGACTAGTTAGATTGCATCTGCTAGGACCTTCATCGTGTCTGCTGAATATAACCTTGAATATCTCTGAATTTTCAACATGCTATAGATCCGTACTTTTATTACTGTCCATGCGAAAACTGTTTCTTCACACTTGAGATCTGTATCTTGTTTACCCTTGTTGACGGTTTAGCTTTTCCAGATTCTATAATCCGGTAAATGTCACTGTTATAGCTGTTCCAGATACTTTAATCCGGTAGATACCATTAGGCCCCTGCCTAAACCGCCGTTTGGACCAGTACCTTTATAGAGCATGCCGGTTTAAACTTGCTTAGATTACAAACCAGCTCTTAATTGTATTTTCAGCCTTTTCCTTCCGAAAAAATGGCCACTCAAGCCAAGCAGTTTGTCTCCTGCAACTGGGTTCCATCCCGGATTACTGAGGAGGATTTGGAGAAAATGGCCTCAATTGGCGGTTTAAGTCCAAAAAATGTCCTTCACTGGAGGGTTCCCGGATCAGAATGTCCTCCAAAGCCCAAAGAGGGAGAGGTCATCGTCTTCTTTGATCACTTGGCCCAGGGATTCAACCCTCCCGAGTCAAAGTTCTTCCATGATGTGTTAGCAAATTTCCAGCTTCATCCACAAGATATTGGTCCTAACTCTGTGTCAAACATTTGCAACTTCCAAGTCTTTTGTGAAGTTTATCTGTAAGAGGAACCGTCAGTGGAGCTATTCCGGGATTTCTTTCACCTAAACCGTCGTACGGAATTTCACGACGGTCCAAACACCGAACTTGGCGGGATGTCTATTCAAAAAAGGAAGGATGTTAGTTTTCCTCACGCCAGTCTTTACAGCCACCCAAAGGACTGGAATCAGACTTGGTTCTACTGCCTAGGTACTTCTCCTGCCGAAGAAAATCCACTGTCGGGTTATCGCTCCCACCGTCTTTCTTTTGCTTACTTGGACCCAAACTTTCTTTTGAAGAAGCAACAACATGAAGCTCGCCGCACCACTCGTCATAGTGGTCATGCTATTCAATCCACCGGATTAACGCACACTCCAACTCAGAAGCGTCGTTTCGAGGTTTTATTCACTCTAAATGCTCTTTACCCCAAAGCAGGTCTTATTCGACAACCCCATAATCCGTCTGATTCGAATTATCAGGAAACTCCTCATTCATCTTCTGGCGAATCAACAGACACTCCGATTCCTCCCCTCAAGACTGTTCCTGGGTAAGCTGTTTTTTGCTTTTTCCGGTTTAACATTTTGTCTTTGACTCTTCTGATTTTCATTATCTTTAACTTCCGCAGTAAACCCAAGCCTAGTAAAAAGGCCAAACTGAGTAAACCGGCAGTCGATAATACCACTCCTGAACCGGCAGAAAACCCTGAACTTGCCGAACCTTCTAAAGACAATGCTGAGATTCCGCATGATGATCCTCCTCCCATGGATCATGACGTCTTTGTTGATCATGGGAGCGATCCAATGGACCGTGACCTTGAACTGGCCAGCCCTGCCCGGGCTAGCCCTGCTCCTCCTAGTCCTCCTAAGCAAGCGGCTGCTTCACCTGGCGATGTTGAAATCACTGGGACCGGCTTTACTACCCCAGGGGAGCCTGTCGCTTTGTCCAAGCATAATGCCAAGGAAGAATTTCTTAGCAAGGACAAAGGCAAGTGGAGTACTGATCTGTCTAGTTACGCTCAACTTAGAGCCCAAGAACTCCATTCCGGCTATCTAAACCGGCTGTACACCAGCCGTGATCATGAAGCTGGACTGGTAAATTTGATGAAGGAGCGCTATGAGGTAACCCCTATGCCTTTGTCTTGTCCTCTATTTCTGCTTGCATCTTGTAACTGTATCCTTACTCCGTCGTAGCCCCCAAGTGCCGATTTAGCCTTTTAAGGTGAACTGGGACTTCAGTAGATCCAGTAGATAGTTTTGTTTTGCACATGTGTAGCCCCCAAGGGCCGGTTTACTTCCTTTGGGATGAACATGGACTTCTACTTGAATTCAGAACAGTGTCACATTAGCCCCCAAGTGCCAAGTATGTAACTTGTTTATGTGCTTAGGACTTGTCTGAAAAATGCGTATTTTCACTGCAAATGTACATTAGCCCCCAAGTGTCAAGTGCATAACTTGTTATGTGCTTGGGACTTTGACTGAAAATGCCTCATGAATATATAATGTGCTTTCATTTTGGCAGACTGACTTGAACCGGAAAAACTCTGAATTAACTGAGCTTCGGGATACTTTGAAGTTCCAAGAAACTGCTGCTCTTAAAGTCAATGATGAACTGACACTTGCCTTAGCAAGTATAGAGGAGTTGAAGAAAAACTTTGAAAAAGAGCGGTCAGACTGGGATGCTGAAAAGGCAGCCTTGGAGAATAAAGCCAATGATGCAGAGGCTGCTCTTAATCCGGTGACAGAGGAACTGCCCGGATTGAAGCAGCAGATAAATGACATGACGTCCGCCATCTTTGGTAAGTACTGTTAACACAACCCTGAACTTTGCAATCCTATACCGTTCCGGTTTAACTCATAATTTTAACGCAGGGAGGCGTATCACTCATCTTGGCGATGATGTGCGAAAGAAATTGAAAGTTGCATATACTCTGGTGGAGCAGCTATATTCCGGTGCTCAGAGGGCTATCAGTGCTATCTCGCATAACAAACCGACTCCTACCACAATCAAGGGTACCTTGGAGAAGCTGTCCATTCTGCCTGCCTGCCTTGTATAGGTGAAGAAGTCGTCTGCAAGGGCAGGTGCTCTGATGGCTTTGACTCGAGCGAAGTCTTGGGTTCCTGATTTTGATCTGGCGAAGGCGATGAACGGCTACCCAAGTATGAAGGAAGACAGATCAGCCTTTTCCAGTGATGACTTACGTGCATTAACCAAGGATATGCAGCCTCTGGCTAGAAAACTTGCAGATGAGGCTGATCTATCTAGATATCATCCGGGATATGATGCTGAGAACGTGCGGGCAGAGCGTCCGGCTTATGAGATTGGAAATCTTATTCCGCCCGTCCGTAAGCACACTTTTGCTCCTGACATTGGTCCGTCAGACCTCGTGAATGACAAAGTTTATTTCCGAGCACTGACCAAGATTGACTGGACCACTACTAACTTCCAGCAGCTGGAAGAAACCGCCGAAGACCCGGAGCAAGCTGATCCTCAATTGTCACGGCAAGCTGACGCAGAGTCTTAAACCGGTGCCGGTTTATCTTGGGCTTGAGAAAAAACTTATTCTTTTTGGGCTCTCCAGCACCTTGTAATAGGATAGCTGAAATAATTTATGTTGTCACATATTATCATTTGCATGAGATTGCTTCAGGTGGCACTTCTTAATTATATCTTGCTTATAATGCGTGTGATGGTTTATTTCACCTGCTTCTGCATAAAACAATGTTGAAAATGCCCTGGCGGTTTATCATCGAACGGGTCATAATGCCCAAACACATGGTCTAAGTTTACAACTTGAACTGTGTATAAAATATAAAATATGTATCATACCTGTGATTAAGTGTATTACGATGAACCTTAATCCGGTAGGGAGAGATAATGATCCAAGCTGCAAGTGCTGATGACTCCCTTGATTGTTTGTCGGTTCATCATGAAAACCGAACTGGGTTACGATGAAATTCGGTTTAACTATAGTTAATACTGGTGTTTGTAACCCAGACTAGAACTCTGTAAACGCAGATGTAGTGGCAACTTACAGTCATCCACTCCCTGAATCAATGGACTTGGATAAAAACCAATGCCCTTGAAGATAAAGATTTTATAAAACATAAAAAATAAAAAATAAATTTTTGGGCAAATAAGACCATGTAGTCGAGGCTTTTTATGAGCTACCAGGCTCCAAATTCGAGGCTTTTTATGAGCTACCAGGCTACTGTCATTAACCCTTTTGCAGAGCCTGTTAAGATAGTCCTCAATCCTTAAACAAATCATCAATGTTCAATGCTACCAAGTTCAAAAATCTGTAAAGATTGACTTGTGTAATCACTTGATGATCGTCAATTTAACGTTACCAAGTTCAGGGTCTGTAAAGATTGACTTGTGTATACGTTCGATGGGTCGTACCAGGTTTACCTGGACGGAGTGACTTACCTAATGCAGGCAGGCTAATCCGGGGTTTTAGGTGTATACACCAGGCTTCCAAGCCGTGATTACTACAAGGGTTGTCAACTCATTGATGCTTTTCATCAGGAGCCCCCATGTAGCATTTGAGCTATGCTCGTCGGGGCCTATGTTTGAGTTGTGCTAGGCATCAAAACTCTCTTTTGCCCCTCATCATCATGTGGGAATTTCCGAAGCAACCAGAGCTATGCTCTTATGATGGCCTTGATGCGGTCGCCGGTTTAAGAGGCCATAGGAACTCCCTTGCACACAGAAGCCCCCATGTCGCAAACTCTTATGAAAAAAGGCGGCTGATACCCGACTTTATCGGGGGCTCAGGTGTAAGGTCGAAGAAGAGCGATGTTCCACGGCCGTCTGGTCTCCTCCTCCGTCGTACATGAGTCCTTATATTCTCAAACATCGATGAGGTAGTATGATCCGTTGTGCAGGTTCTTGCTGACCACAAAGGGTCCTTCCCAAGGTGGGGATAACTTTTGCATGTCTATCTGGTCTTGGATGAGCCGGACCACCAGATCTCCTTCTTGAAACGTTCTCGTTTTAACCCGGCGACTGTGGTACCGGCGCAGATCTTGCTGTTGAATCGTCGATCGAGCTGCTGCCGTGTCCCGTTCTTCATCCAGCCGGTCCAATGCATCTTGCCTTGCTTTTTCGTTATCAGCTTCGACGTAAGCCGCCACCCACGTCGAGTCATGACGGATATCACTTGGGAGGACCGCTTCAGCTCCATATACCATGAAGAAAGGCGTGTACCCAGTGGATGTGTTAGGTGTAGTGTTGATGCTCCATAGCACAGATGGTAACTCCTCCACCCAACAACCCGGTGTCCTCTGTAAAGGGACCATAAGCCGGGGTTTAATGCCTCTCAAGATCTTTTGATTGGCTCATTCAGCTCGGTCATTAGACTAAGGGTGAGCTACTGATGATACATCAAGGCGGATGTGCTCTCGTTGACAGAACTCCTCCATAGCCCCATTGGATAGATTGGTACCATTATCAGTTATAATGTTGTGTGGAAAGCCAAACCAGAAAATCACCTTTTTGATGAACTGGACCGCCATTGCTGCATCACACTTACTGACTGGTTCCGCTTCAACCCATTTGGTAAACTTGTCCACCGCGACCAAAAGGTGGGTCTTCTTATCTTGGGATCTCTTGAAGGGTCCAACCATATCAAGCCCCCAAGTCGCAAACGGCCAAGTAATTGGAATCATTCTCAATTCCTGCGCCGATATATGAGCACGCCGTGAGAATTTCTGGCAGGCATCACATTTTCTGACCAAGTCCTCTGCGTCGGCATGAGTCGTCAACCAGTAGAATCCATGACGAAAAGCTTTAGCCACCAAAGATTTTGAACCGGCATGATGATCGCAATCTCCTTCATGGATCTCTTTAAGAATATCACAGCCTTCCTCTGGCGACACACACCGCTGAAACGCCCAGAAATGTTGCGATGATGAAGTTCTCCATTGACAATAATCATTGACTTGGATCGCCGGACTATCTGTCTAACCAAGATTTCGTCCTCTGGTAACTCACCTCGGTTCATGTACGCCAGGTAGGGAAGCGTCCAATCCGGAATAACATGAAGCACCGCGACCAATTGTGCCTCCGGATTAGGAACAGCCAAGTCCTCCTCTGAAGGTAACTGCACCGACGGATTGTGTAATACATCCAAGAAGGTATTGGGTGGAACCGGTATACGTTGAGAACCCAGCCGACTTAAGGCTTCAGCCGCTTCATTCTTTCGCCGGTCTGTATGATCCACTTGATAACCTTTGAAGTGCCCAGCAACAACGTCTACCTCTCGTCAATATGCTGCCATAAGGGGATCTTTGGAATCCCACTTGCCAGATACTTGTTGAGCCACCAGGTCTGAATCGCCAACGCATTTAACCCGGCTTAAATTAATCTCCTTGGCCATCCGTAGACCATGGTGGAGAGCTTCATACTCAGCTGCATTGTTAGTACAAGGGAACATTAAACGGAGGACATAACAGAACTTATCACCTCGTGGGGAAGTTAATACGACTCCAGCCCCCGAGCCCTCCAATTGCCTGGATCCATCAAAGTGAATAGTCCAATATGTGTGATCCGACTTTTCCTCAAGTGCTTGCAACTCTGTCCAATCGTTGATGAAATCTACCAATGCTTGGGATTTTAGCGCAGTACGGGGCACATACTTCAATCCGTGCGGGCTAAGCTCAATGGACCGCTTTGCAACCTGACCAGTAGCCTCTCTGTTCTGGATTATATCTCCCAATGGAGCTAAACTGACCACAGTGATTGGGTGGCCTTGAAAATAGTGCTTTAGCTTCCGGTTTGCCATGAAGACTCCATACACCAATTTCTGCCAATGCGGATATCTCTGTTTTGATTCAATGAGCACCTCACTGATGTAGTAAACCGGCCGTTGAACCGGATATTCTTTGCCTGCCTCCTTACGCTCTACCACAATGGCAACGCTTACTGCACGGGCATTAGCAGCCACATATAACAACAGCGGCTCATTGTCAACTGGGGTAACAAGGACCGGTGGCTCTGCCAATTGGTTTTTCAAGTCTTCAAACGCAGCATCCACAACATCACTCTAGACAAAGCGATCTCTCTTTTTCATCATCGGATAAAGAGGGATAGCCTTCTCCCCCAAACGGCTGATAAATCGGGTGAGCACCACAATACGGCCCGCCACGCGTTGGACATCGTTGATGCACGCCGGTTTAGCCAAGGATGTAATCTCCTTGATCATCTCTGGATTAGCTTCGATTCCCCTTTTTGATACTAAGAACCCCAAGAGCTTGCCTGCAGGAATACCAAAAACACACTTATCCGGATTAAGCATCATTTTATAAATCCGGAGATTGTCGAAGGTTTCTTTCAAGTCTGTTATTAACGTCTCCTCCTTTCTTGATTTTACCACAATGTCATCCACATACGCATGAACATTCCGCCCAATCTGTCCATGAAGGCAGTTCTCCACACAACGCTGATAGGTCGCCTGGGCACTCTTAAGCCCAAATGGCATACACACATAGCAGAAGGCTCAAAAGGGATTTATAAAGGCCGTCTTCTCCTGGTCCTTAACTGCCATTTTGATCTGATGATAACCTGAATATGCTTCCAAAAAACTTAGCCACTCACAACCTGCCATAGCATCAATGATCTGATCAATACGGGGGAGGGCAAAGGGATAAGTTGGGCAAGCTTTGTTCAGATCTGTGTAATCAACACACATTCGCCAAGTGCCATTTTTCTTAAGCACTAGCACCGGATTAGCCAACCACTCTGGGTGAAACATCTCAATTATAAAGCCTGCTGCTAAGAGCCTAGCCACTTCTTCACCAATAGCCTTGCGCCTTTCCTCATTGAAGCGGCGCAGAAATTGCTTAACCGGTTTAAACTTAGGATCAACGTTGAGAGTGTGCTCTGCGAGTTCCCTCGGTACACCTGGCATGACAGAAGGTTTCCATGCAAAAATGTCCTGATTCTCACGGATGAACTCGATGAGCGCGCTTTCCTATTTTGGATCTAGGTTAGCACTGATGGTGAACTGCTTAGATGAATCGCCAGGAACAAAGTCAACCTGTTTGGTCTCTTCAGCTGATTTGAACTTCAAGGCCGGATCATGCTCTGTGGTTTGTTTCTTCAACGGAGACATATCCGCCGGATCAACATTATATTTATAAAACTTCAGCTCATCAGTTGCACAAATCGCCTCAGCATAGGCTGCATCACCTTCCTCGCACTCCAACGCAATCTTGCGACTCCCATGGACCGTAATGGTTCCGTTGTGGCCCGGCATCTTGAGATGTAGGTAAACATACCACGGCCTTGCCATGAACTTAGCATAAACCAGCCGCCCGAACAGGGCGTGATACGGGCTCTTGATCTTTACCACTTCAAAGGTCAAAGTTTCTGACATGGAATCATGCTCATCTCCAAAAGTGACCTCCAAATCTATCTTGCCAACTGGATACGCCGATGTACCGGGCACCACACCACGAAAAACTGTGTTGTACTGCCGAAGCTTCTTATCTGTCAGCCCCATGCACCGGAAAGTCTCATAGTATGGAATGTTGATGCTGCTGCCTCCGTCCATAAGCACCTTGGTAAACTTGTAGCCACTCACCTGAGGTGCCACAACTAGAGCTAGTTGACCCGGATTATCAACCCGGGGCGGATGATCCTCTCGGCTCCACACAATGGGCTGTTCTGACCAACGCAGGTAACGCGGCACCGCCGGTTCAACAGAATGCACTGCCCTCTTGTAAACCTTCCGATCACATTTACATAAGCTCGTGGTGAAGACATGATATTGCCCACTGCTTAGCTCCTTCGGATTATTCTGATATCCAGATTGTTGCTGCTGTTGGCGCAGTTGATTTCCCTGATTGTTATAAATGCCCTGGCCATGCTATTGGTTGTGCTGATTGTGCCTGTTGTGGTTGCCGTTATTGCCTTGGTACCCTGAACCGGATCCACCACCTTGATAACCTGGCCCATGAAAACCGGTACCTGATCCACCGGATGGTCCATGATCGTATCGAGACCTGTTCATGATTTCCTGCATAATAAAACAGTCCTCCAGAGGTGTGTAGCTGGCTTTTCTACTATACCATGCCTCGGGCAAGGTATGTTCATCTGGCGTTCCAGATTAATAGGCGACCTCCCATTTCGTGGGGGCGGTCTACCCTTATGGCGACGTTCGTCCTCCTCAGCATTGGTGTTGGCCACAAAATCTGAATTGCTATCCGCTATACGTTTACCGTTGTATCCTTGATTCGCCGGGTTGGGCTGCGGCGCCCTACCATTCTTGTTTACCTTCCTTGACTTGTCATTATCGGAGTCTGGGTATTTGGTATTATCTGAGTCCGCATATTTCACTAAAGCTCCCATGAGTGTCCCCGTGTCGTCGCAATTACGCTTAAGCCGTCCCAACTTCAACTTCAAAGGTTCAAACCGGCAATTGCCTTCCAAGGTTACCACTGCCGTGCTCGGGTTGATGCTATTGGAGGAATGCAGGATCTCTGACACTCGACGCACCCAACTACTTGTTAACTCATGCTCTCCTTGAACACAAGCAGCTAAATCGACGACATACATTGGCTGTTTGCACGTATCCTTGAAGTTATTGATAAATCGGCGGTGCAATTCGACCCATGATCCGACGGAATTGGGTGGCAAACCCTTCAGCCAAGTACGAGTTGTGCCCTCTAGCATCATTGTGAAATACGTAGCGCATGCTGCATCATCCACATCCAGCATCTCCATTGCCATCTCATAACTTTTAACCCATGCCTCCGGGGATAGATCCGCCGTGTAATTGGGCACCTTGCCCGGTCCTTTGAAATCCTTGGGCAGTTTCACGTTGCGCAAAGCGGGAGTAAGACAAGGCACTCCTAGGGAGCTAGACATAACCCCCGGTTCAACTGAGGTAGAAGGACAAACCGGCGTTGCCTGACGGGCTTCGTGCTGTGCTGCCAACTCAGCCTCCCGGCGTTGCCTACCCTGATGTAACGCCCCGGACACACCCGCCGGTGGCCGTTACTCCTGGCAGGATCTAGACTGGCCTCACATATCAATACTAGTCTTTTCTGCGCACTTTGTCCTCACTCGTGCGCACCCGGGACCAACTTCCCGGTCGGTAACCCATCCTGAAACTACTCCAAGCTGAGCACGCTTAACTTTGGAGTTCTATCTGAATGGGCTCCCGGAAAAGAAGGAATTCCTTATTATTATGAGTAGTCTATCATCCCTAATAAGCCAGGCCATCACACCTGATCCACCACGTTCTGGGCGTTCGCGTCTTGTCCTGCCGGATCATCCCACCACGGCGGATTACATCTCCGTGCGCTGCTTGATATGGCCGGTTCATCCAGACGCCTAGTGTAACTCTGGCTTGGGCGAGGGGTTGAATGAATCCTATCCCGGCTGTGAGAATAAGCTTGTTGTTGGGTTAGCGCCATTTCCAAAAACTCCCTGGCCCGTCGTGCCTCCACCGCTACAGGGGATGTTCCTTCAATGGGAAGGGTGGCCAGTCATGCAGCGGCGGCGACTATGTTATCCAATGGATTAGAGTAATGACCAGGAGGGGTGGGCACATGCTACGATGGTGCAACCTGGCGGGTTGGCTCCGCGGCCAGTGGCTGGACTGACGCTCTTGTGCCCGGTGCTCCTCCCTGATTTATCTCTGGCTGGTTACTGGTTCCTGCTTCTGGCATGCTAAAGAGGTTCCTTGCCTCATAAACCGGTGGCAGGCGATATCGTTGCCTTCTCATCATTACCTCGTGTGAAGCGGTCTGATCCAACATGAGTCGATAGGCTTGAGCATCAAGCTCAGCCTGTTTTATAGCCATCTTGGTTTTCTCAGCAGCTAAGTCCAACTTGGCTTGATCTATCCGGCCTTTCACCTGAGCGACTTCCGCATCATGCTGCTCTTTGTTGGCCTGGGCTACCTCTGCTGTTAATAGCGCTGTCAAAGTATCGACCAAGACGGATAAAGTTTCAGCCGGCGACGGGTCAGGACCTCCCGCCCTAGCTCCCACTGTGTCTGATGTTAACGCCGCCGTAGTTGATGATTGCTGCATAGGTTGTGATCCGGCCATAAAGACGGCAACTCGGTATGGCGGATCGAGGGGGTCCGGAATAGTGTCACCATCGGAACATCCTTCAGATCGGCCGTCTTGCAACAGATATAAGGATTCTGTCTCTCCGGAAGAAGATTCGTCGCCGGAAAAGACAATAGTCTCACCGCCAGAGTCCGATCCATCCTCGGCTTGCCCTCCATGCACTTCTTCAACGAAGACGTGCTTCATGGCAGGCTGAATCCGGGCAGGTCTCGCATGCTGAGCCGGCTCGACGATGTTGGGGAAGATGTCCGGCTCAGGACTTGGTTCACCGATCTTGCCGATGAAGACGTGGATGCCGCCGAAGGGGACCCGGTACCAGTATTCGATTGAATCGGCCTCGGGGCCCCAGCCTGCATCGTCGATGTAGATCTTGCCGCGACGACTCTTAGTCATCCGGCCCACCGCATAGCCCTTGAGTCTTTCAAAGCTTCCCTTCAAGAACTCGAAACCATCATGTGATAGCCCCACGGTGGGCGCCAACTGTCGTGGTTTTGTCACGGCAGATGTCCTAGCAAAAGGACTTAGTCGTGAGGCCATCGCTACGGGTTAGCTTAAAGGGGTTAAAGCGGACAAGGACACATGGATTTTATACTAGTTCGGCCCGTTCGATGAAGGTAAAAGCCTACGTCTAGTTTGGTGTAATATTGCTAGGGCTTCGATGACCAGGGAGCGGATCCTCTTTGCCTGTGTCTCGAGCTGTTGTTCTCTATCTTGAACCGTCGCCGGGTCGTCCCTTTATATAAGAGGTGACGCCCGGTCCGGTTTACAGAATCCCGAGGCCGGCTTATAAACGTATCTGGCTCGGTCTCTATTCTTCCTACCTTACATAACAAGTTACATATCATATGGCAGTTTACAAATCATGGGCCCTAACTCCTCTTGGGCTTTCAAGCTTCCTAGACTAAAGCGCCTTGCTCCATGTTCAGCTGGGCTTCAGTAGTAATGATCTCTATAGGCATAAACCGGCCCCTCCTGGGCGGTTTATACCTAATAGTAATATCCCTGACACAAGTAGTCAAAGTTGCATGCTTTACTTCACAATACCTATATACTCTTGTTATGCATGCTTGTTGTATTGTGAAAGATAAACATGTTCTAAATCTCCACTTTGACTTCAAGATTTTTAAAACCTCTCACTTTTCTTGCTAGAGTCTATTCACCGCCCTCTAGACACATACTCTTCTCGATCCTTTCAGGGGCTTCGGCCTTGGCCTTCTTGCCGTTACTAGGGACGCCAGATCCTTCGACAGGCATAACTGTTTTCTTCTTGCGCTTCTTGTTGCGTTTCTTGTTCTTCTTCTTCTGGTCGATAGCATCATCGTCATCTTCTGAATCGACTTTGATGCCATCTTCCTCTCTGGGGAGTTCCCCCCCCCTCTTATGCGCGACACACTTATCCACCAAGGTATAAAGCTCGTTCATAGTATTGGTTAGCCGTACGTTCAACTTGGAATGTACCCTTCGGTTGCGCGCGTTGGACTGGAACGCGACAATCATAGCTGTCGGGTGGATATCTAGAATGGTCCTATGCACCGGCTAAATCTCAGCATGTACTTCCGCAAGCTCCTCTTCCTTCAGTGGGAGGAGCTGCAAGTCGCTAGGCCGTCCTAGTTCTCGGTGAGGGCATGTGAAGGCGCCAACAAACTCGTTGCACAGGTCAGCCCAGGTCGAGATGGAGTTCTCTAGGAGGTGCTTCAGCCATGACCTCACATTTGGCTTGAGTGCCAAAGGAAAGTAGTTGGCGAACACCTTCTCATCTCTTTCTCCGACAGCTTGAACAGCGATGGTGTAGATGCTCAAGAACTCTGCTGAGTTCAATGTTCCATCATACTTCTCTGGTATCTATGACATGAACATGCGGGTAGATGGCCAACGGACTTGCCGTAGCTCACGAGTGAAGGCGAGCACCCAACCTCAAAAGGCAGGTATCCGCTCCTAGAGAACACGGGCTCATCGATGTCAGGGCCATTGCGCTTGTCTGAATAGCGGTGGGTTTCACGATGTCGTTCGATGGTGACACCCGCGTCTTCCTTCCGTCCATCCTTCAGGACCCGCCGCTGATCCTGATGAGCTGGAGGGTCTGACGAAGTCATCGATACATCGTCGGGTTCTTGGTTGCGTGGTCCCAACTGCACCCCCTGCGTTTGTGGAGATGGAGGGGATTGCATCGTCAGGGCAGCCCCTCCAGTGCGGGCAGCAGTTTGGGCCGCTGCTGTCGGTTGCGGTTGCCGTGGCGGCTCCGCTCGATGCGATCCTCCCGCTTCAGCAAAACCAATCAAACTCCGAATGGTGGCTCTCGATTCATCCATTTGGTTGGCCGCTGGCGGGAATCTTGGCATGATCTAGGCTCGTGCCATGGCTTCCGAAGTGGAGCTTGGCATGAAAGACGACGCAGAATGCGACGTCGCTTGGTGTCTGGCGGCGCCAGCAGCGCCAGCGTCGGCAGCGTTGCCAGTTTCCCAAGGCGTCGTGGCGACGAGAAGGATGAGCCTGGAGGTTGATACCGCCATTAGGTGGCGTGACTTGATAACCCTGCTATGGAGGCAACATGCGTACCGTGGCTGTACCCGTGACGGGCGCATATGGGGGGTCGCGGCTCACACTAGGGCAGGCATTGTCGCTGTGAGTGTGTCCTCCAGCGCGGGGAGGATGCTGAGATTGCATAGATTCGCCTGTGCCTTCTAGTGCACGGTCATCAGGATGCTGCTGATTTTGTCCTCCTCCGGCGTCCTCCACTCCCACTTTGGTCGTGGGGGAGATGATGACAGCGCCGCCTGCGCTGCTCATGTTCCCCATGGCTCTATCATTCCCCAGTGCCGTTGCAATGCCCGCGGCGTCGGCGGCCGCATGCGAAAGAACTCACCAGGTGGAGGGTTGTGCCGCCATGCATGATTTGTTCATGGGCGCCATGGATGATGGAACCATCGACAAAGAAGACGAGGATGAAGATTGACACGCTGCTTTCAACCTTGGATTTGCGCAAACACTTCCCCAACCAGGCGCGCCATAGATGTCGCGGGAAAACACGATCACCTATGGGACCATCGGCCCATTTGTGGTTTGGTGAGGGGGAAGGGCATGTTGCACAGTGAGATGAGGCCGCAGGGGTAGCACAACAATGGTGACACGGTGGTTTTTACCAAGGTTCGGGATGCTGCGAAGCGTAAAACGCTACTCCTGCTCTGGTGGATTGGTGAGGGTGTGCGAGGAGCACGTTGCGCTCTAGCCAAACAATGTGGCCTCGGGGAGAGAGACTATGCGTGTATGAGTATACAAGGGTCCAAATCCTTTCTAAGCTCGCCTCAGTCCCCCTTTTATAGTCCAACGGGAATCCACAATGGCGACACAATCACTGTTGGTTGATTAGATGGCCAACAGTGCTATCATACCTAACTCTGCAAACAGTACATGGTGCATTAAATGCACCGCTTATTGTCATGTAGAGGAGTATCCCAGCAATCATTGCCGCGCTACTCTATCTGTCTCTTGTCTTGTCTACTTGACATGTCGTTGGACATGTGTCATTTGGAGGAATTATGCCTTCTCGGTTGTCACATCCCTAGTCAGTGCTTTCATTAGGACTAGCTAGAGTGTGCATCATGTTTACTTTCAACATAAACTTGAAATGGGAATGACAGAAACCCCAGCACCCCTCTTCTAACAACTAGGGTTTAATAAAATCATTTCCAATGTACCCAAAATGCCCTTCAAAAATGTTCATCATCTTTGCCTTGGTCTTAAACCTCTGCCAAAAATGGTGCACAATTTTTTAGGACATCCAAAGGTCTCTAGATTAATTCATATGGTATTTGCATTTGGGCATTTAAATGCTATAAAATATTTTATGTGCCCAAATAATCCTAAACTGAAATGTTCCATGTTGGTTATATACTAAACAGTGGGCATGAGCAGTTTGGTGATTTTTGAAAGTGCCTAAGCATTTTTAGAAAAGCCACAAAGTTGCAAAAGAAATGAAACAGAAAGTAAATAAAAAAAAGAGGAAGCAGAGACTTATCTGAGGCCCACTTACCAGCACGGCCCAGCCCACCAGGTGCATGCCCGTCTTCTACCCCATGCCAGCGCACGAAGCAGCTCAGTGGTGAGCGCCGCCGACGCACCGGCCACCTCCTGCCTGCCTGGCTACTCCCCCCGACGCCCTGGACGCCCCTAGGCATCGCCACGCACCCCCTGGCGCCTCTCTCACTCTCCCCCGTGTCTTCCTCCTCCTCTCTCCCCTCCGCCGAGCTCCACCGAGCGGGCTCGTCGCCGCTGATCGCTGCCACCGCGCCCTAAGTCACCCCTCGCCTCCCCGACGCACCCATCCGCTCCGCCGTATCGCCCTGGAGCTCCCCACCGACGCACACGACGCCAGAAGCCCTTGTAGCGCTGTCCTCGCCGTCGTCTTCAACCTTCGGCACCGGAGATCGCCGCCGCCCGTACGTCGCCGTCCGACCTTCCCCAAGCCCGCTTCGACGCTCTCTGCGACCGCTGTGAGCTCACGCTTCGAACCCCCCTTCTCCGGGCTCAATTACGCCTTGTAGCCGCCGCCCCCTTGCTGACCGAAGCCCACCGCCGCCGACCAACTCGCCGCTGTGGCCACAGGCGCTGTGCCTCGCAGCCGAGCACGCCACTACGATCAGTAATTCGCCAGCAAGCTAACGCCACCCCTAACTCCTCCTCCCATGCACCACAACGCTGTTCCGGCCAACCCCGTGCGAGCGCCGCCGCGAACGTGCTCGTCGCCGTCAACTCCGGCGACTTTTCGACCAACCAGTGGCACCGCTTGATGCGGCGCATTACCAGGAGCACATAGAACCCATCCGCGCGACAAATGGTCGCCGGAATAGAGATTCCGGCGTGTCACCGCTGTGCGAAATGGTCGCCGCCGGCCAAACTCCGGCGGGCTAACGTGGCCTGTTAGTTAGGAGCTAATGGTGATTAGTTTAACCAACACATCCACTGACAGTGGACCCCACCGCATAGTCAAAACCAGTCAACTCCTGTTTTGACCGGGATTAGCCTTTGTGACACTGACATGCGGGACCCACCAGTCAGGTTTGACCTGGACCAGGTCTGTTGACCTGCTTACGTCAGCATGATGTCATGCTGATGCAGTAAATGATTTTCTGGGATTATTTGATTTAAAAACAATTCAGGAAATTCCAGAAAATGCTTTAAAACTTCAAAAAATCATATAAATTCAACAGTAGCTCAGATGGAAAAGATTTATATATGAAAATTGATCAAAAAAATCCAATCTTTCCAATGGCACTAGTTTCATGCATGTTTGAACAAGTTAACCTTGCTGTTCACTTAAAAACATGATAATGCACTTAAATAAATAATAGTTTGGGTTTCAATTTGAATCTTTGATTCAAATGGGCTCAAACCCTTCTGTTTATAGATGCATTAGCCCAAAACACATGCATCTTTCCATATCATGAGCATGCATCATATTATTGCATTTGTTTGTTTTTTGATTGTATCGCCGGTGTTCTCCGTGTTAGGTCCTGCTCCCGAGGATACTTCTGCGTATCCAACTGAAGAGCAGTACCCGACAATCACTCTGTCAGGCAAGCATTCATTGATCATTCTGATACAAACCCATCTTCTCGCTCCTGCTCTCTTTTACTGCATTAAGGCAACAACGTGTGAACTGATACTTGCTGCGGTAGTTGAACCCTATTACCTTGCATGACCTGTCATTGCCACAGTAAATAGTTGAAACCCACTAGCATGTGTAGGAGTTGATTGAGCCATGTGATGTGTGATCCACCATGCTATTTGTTTATGTTGCCTGCTATGCTCAGAGTTGTGTCAGGTCTGGTTCATCTGGGTGATGGATCAGAGTGAAATGATCATACCGGTAAAGAGAGGGAAGTGTGGAACATATTTGGTAAAGGTATCGATGAAAGGCCATGTAGGAGTACGTGGTGGGTTGTTTCATTGGAACCGTCCATAGGACCCGAGATCTGTATGTGTGGTTCAAGTTTCAGCTACTACCATGCATTGGGCCCGAAACCAATGGACCCTCTCGGCTTATTAACTGCCCTTGTCCTCTGTCCAAGAGTTGCAATTAGTTTCTGGTGTTTGTAGTTTACTGGTGGTTGTGCGCAGCGCTGACCCTCGGGGTGGGCTGTGATGCGACAGGTACGTCGCACGGTGTACCGGTCGCCCGTTTGGTGACTCGGGAACCCTGTACACATCGTTTGGGGCCGTGAGCGACACCCCAGCCGGATCTCCCCACGGATGGAACCCAAATAGGCGAAAAACCTGGACTAGGGACTTATGTAGTTAGTCAGGTCATGGCCGACACCCTCGCTGGGCTTCCGCTTGAAGGTTGCCGAGTACATGTCGAGTGAATGGCGATAAGTGGTGGAAGCGTGTGTGAAGAAGTACACCCCTGCAGGGTTACCAAACTATTCGAATGGCCGTTGTTCGCGGTACGGACTACTTGATTACTCTTACAGTTCGTAGACAAGTTGATGGATACTACTAAAAGCCTCAAGACAAGTGTGAGTGCCGTGAATGGCCCTTCCGTAGGATGACGGAAGAGGATCCACGGTGGTGTATTGTTGTGGTGAGTAGAGGACTCGTGTACGTAGTATTATCTTGCAATCTGTTGAGAGTCATAGTATAGGTTAGCCAAGAGTCAAAGCTGGCTTGCTGCTATGAACTCCACTACCCCTGTTGATAATGTTGCATGTATGATAGGTTCTGTTGTAAGACTTGGTGAGTACATTTGTACTCATGTTTGCTTAATAACTGTTGCAGAGGAGAACCCTGCCCCTTCTGATGGGTTCTACATAGACGTTGACATCGACGAGTAGCTTGCTACCCAGACGGAGATCCTGAGCTTGTGAAGGGCCTTGTAGATAGTCAGGCTACACCAAGCCTGTTTTATTTTCCAAGTTGTCTGTACTCAGACATGTTAGCTTCCGCTTGTGCTTGTATGACTGTATGACTTGAGTGTTGGGTCATGTGACCCCTACCTTTATGGATATGTTATGTATGGCTCTTTGGAGCCTCTTAAATAAAGTACTTTGAGTCATAGAGTTCTGTTGTGATGCAATGTTGTATTTGCACATATTGAGCATATTGTGTGTATGATTGAAATGCTTGGTATGTGTGGGATCCGACACCTAGTTGTTTCCCTTTGGTAGCCTATCTTACAGGGAAATGCCTCCTAGTGCTTCCAATGAGCCTTGGTAGCTTGCTACTGCTCGGAACACGTAGGCTGGCCGGCATGTGTCCTTCTTCGTTCCTGTGTCTGTCCCTTAGGGGAAATGTCACACGTTGTTCCTTTAAGTCCATGTAGCTTGCTACGACTTGGGTTCATACGTTGATGACCGACACGTTCGTTGCTGGGTCATGAATGCATGTCTCTGTAATTTAGTGCCACTTTTGGTTTATAACTAGCCATGTCGGCCCGGGTTCTCTGTCAAGTGGATGCTAGCGACACTGTCATATACGTGTGCCAAAATGCGCAAACGGTCCCGGGCCAGGTAAGGTGGCACCCGTGGGGATACCGTGCGTGAGGCCGCAAAGTGATATGATGTGTTACAAGCTAGATCGGTGTGACTTAGGATCGGGGTCCTGACAGCGTTGGCATCAGAGCCGGACTGCCTGTAGGTTTCTCAAGCCATACTGGTCGATATTGAGTCTAGAAAAATTCTTAGTTATATGTAGGGGAATTGATTGTGGAAGGTAACGTAAGGCTCTTTTTACTTCTTTACCTTATGCCCTTCTGATCCGAGTCAGCCTATTCTTTCTACGGGGGTTTAGGACTAGGCCTCCTTACTAGGTTCACGTGTTACTAATCCGTAGACTCTTAGGATTGTTGGTTCTAAGCCTCAGTTCAGTTTCTACCCTTTTAGTATGATGATTAGTTGGACCCGGAACCTTGAATTGATGTTGTTGAGTTGCTATGCTATCATTTGTATGATGTCTCAAAATCTTTTTTGAGCATTTACAGTTGTTATGCTGCCCGATTTCCTGCAGGAATTCTAATGCCTTTGCATTACTTCGTGTTTCAGATGTCTGGCCGCACACCTCACCAAGTGGTTCGTTTGACTCGGTGCATTAATGCGCCCGGTCACACGGCCATGCTAGTCCGTGTGTTGACTAAAACCGGCTACCGCTGGTATCCTGAGTACACCGTGGAGGAACAGTACCAGGATTTCAATCAGAGTCAGTATTTCTGCACAGTCCGGATATACCCCTCATATCCCGGAGCTAACGACCCCATCCATTGGTCTTATGGACTCGGGGTTACTATCGAGATGGCAGTGCAGGATGCCACTTATTCGATGATGACCATCATCCAGGCTAGGCATGCCCTGCTGCTGAACACTGAGTTCTGTTACATGCCAGCCTCACTTCCTAGAGAGGAAGGCTACTACACTGGTCTGTATACTGATGCTGCTCATGAGGAGCCACTGCTTCAGACTACTGTCCAGATGCTGGAGGATAGGGACTGTGAGGTCCGTGCCCTCCGGATGGAGCTGTATAACACTCGAGCCACCCACTGGACTACTTTGACACGGCTTGCACTTGCTGTGCACGCCGGATATCTGGATATGTGGGATTTGTACCCCGTGCGGACTCGTGTGCCTGATCGTATGGATTGGCGTGACGTTGGGGGTATTACACCTCCACGTGGGCGTCGGTTACCACCAGCATCAGGCCCGAGGCCACATCCATGTCCCTATGGTCCACAGCCTTCGAGTGCTCGAGAGTTTCAAGATCCATCTGTTCCACTTCCAGGCTACGGTGGTAATCTTTACGAGGATTACTACGGGAATGTCTGAGCTAGACCGTGGCAGTAGTAGTATCATAGTAGTTGTATTTCCACGGTCCTGCGTGTCTTGTGGAATATGACTTAGTTTGTACTGAGTCCCGGAGGTGTAGTTAAATAATGTATAGGAGCTTGGAATGCCTCTGATGAGATGTATCGTCTTTCACCGCAGTTGTACTTTAGCCTTGGCTTGTACTAAACTATGTATGGTGTGTATGACCACTGGTGTATATATGGCAGTTTCTATATTACCATGTCGTATGGATGAACATCTCTACATTCCGTGTCATCCATTATATTCTGCACTCCTATGTCAAGTTTTTGCCATCCTTGTCTAAACCATTGTTTTGTTTTCCTAGGATGGTCAACACTCGCAGCACTCCTGCTGCTCAGGAGCAGGGTGAGACTAGTGGGGCTAGAGATGAGAATCTGCCCCAGCCACCCTCCTTGGTTGAAGTTATGCTTGAGGCAGAACGGAACAAGAGAGAGACCAATCGTCTGCTGGAACGCATAGAGCAGAACACTGGGTTCCGTCAGAGGAATGACGTGGTGTCAATCAATGACTTTATCAAGATGTGCCCACCCAAGTTCAATCATTCCGCTGAACCTCTGGATGCAGATGACTGGCTTCGTAGTATCACCCACAAGCTACACTCTGCCCCTGTGGCCGAAGCTGACAAGGTTATCTATGCCGTCTACCAACTTGAGGGCCCTGTCAGTCTATGGTGGGAAAACTTTGAGGCTATGCGTCCTACTGGCCAAATCACTACTTGAGCTGAGTTCAGTGAGGCATTCCGTGAACATCACATTCCGGAAGGTCTCATGGATCGCAAGAGGGAGGAATTCTGCAATTTCACCCAGGGCCGGTTAATAGTGGATGGCTATAGTCGCGAGTTTGGCAACTTGGCATGCTATGCACCTGAGGAAGTATCCACCGATGCCAAGAAGCAGGCGAGGTTCTGCAAGGGACTCAGACCTGAACTTCGCCGAGATCTACATCTGCACGAGTGCACCTCCTTCCAGAAGTTGGTGAACAAAGCTATCAGTGCTGAGACGGGCTAGACTGATTTCGAAGCCACACGCAAGTATCCTCGTGACTTTGGTTCCTCATCCGGCTCTGGCTCTCACAAGCGCCGTGTGTGGGTTCCTAATACTGCTCTGCCACCCAAGTACACACCGAGGCCATCCTATGAGGCGCCTCGCCCAACTCAACAGTATGCACCTGCCAAGACTTATGGACGACCACCTACCAACTATGCTCCACGCACAGGCACTGTGACATGCTTCAAGTGTGGAGAACCGGGGCACTACATGCGTGAGTGTCCTCAGAACCAGCCAGGAAAGCCCGTTGGCCGTGGTAAGCCAACAGGCAAGGTGAACTATGTCAAGCCAATCCCCACTGCACGTGGTCATGTCAACTATGTCTCTGCTGAGGAAGCTTATGAGGATCCTAACGTCGTCCTTGGTACGCTTCTTGTTAACTGCCATCCGGCATCTGTTCTTTTCGATACTGGAGTATCTCATTCGTTCATATCTGAGAGCTATGCTCGAATGCACAACATGACTTTTTGTGACATGCCCACTTCCATGGTTATTCAAACTCCTGGTTCAAAGTGGCAAACCTCTAGGGTAAGCCATGGAAATGAAATTCTTGTCGATAGACTTGTTTTCCTTGCATCACTAATCGCTCTCAAGTCCTCAAACATAAACATCATCTTGGGTATGGACTGGATGACGACTCATTACGCCAAGATTGATTGCTACACTAGGACCGTTCAACTTACACACCCATCCGGCAAGACAATCAATGTCTTGACCCGAATGGCTGAGCGTCAGCTCTACTCTCTTAATGCCAGCCCTCTACCAGAACTCGAAGATATTCCGGTAGTCTGTGACTTTCTTGATGTTTTTCCAGAAGAAATGCCAGGTGTTCCACCTGACAGAGATGTCGAGTTCGTGATAGATCTTATTCCAGGAACTGTCCCAATCTCTAGGATACCTTATAAGGTGGCACCCCTAGAATTAGCTGAGCTTAAGAAACAACCTGATGAGTCCTTGAAAAAGGGTTTCATCCATCCTAGTTCTCCCCCTTGGGCTTGTCCCGTCCTCTTCGTCAAGACGAAGGATGGAACGGAACGGATGGTTGTAGATTATCGACCTGTCAATCTGGTGACCATAAAGAACAAGTATCCGCTCCCCGGGATCAACGACCTGTATGATCAGCTCGCTGGATCCTCAGTCTTTTCCAAAATGGGTTTGAGGTTGGGCTACCATCAAATCAAAATCAAGAACGGGGACATTCCTAAGACGGCCTTTGTTACTCGTTATGGCCAATGCGAGTACACCGTCATGTCCTTCGGGTTAATCAATGCCCCAACCACCTTCTCCCGGCTAATGAATTCTATATTCATGGAGTATTTGGATAAATTCGTCATGGTATACCTCGATGATATACTCATCTACTCCAAGAACAAGAAAGATCATGCCGAGCATCTAAGGCTGGTATTAACGAAACTTCGAGAGCACCGCCTTTATGCCAAATTCTCTAAATGTGAATTCTGGTTGCCGGAAGTGACCTATCTAGGCTATGTGATCTCTGGTAAGGGTATTGCCGTCAATCCCGAACGAGTTCAAGCCGTCCTTGATTGGACTCCTCCTGAATCGGTCTAGCAAGTTAGGAGTTTTCTTGGCTTAGCGAGCTATTGCCGACGCTTCGTTGAGAATTTCTCCAAGGTTGCTAAACCTCTAACTGAACTCCTCAAGAAAGATAAAAAGTTTGAGTGGACCCCACAATGCGAGTCCAGTTTTCAGGAACTGAAAAGATGCCTGACATCTGCAACTGTACTGGTACCACCAGACTTTTCCAAGGATTTTATTATCTACTGTGGCGCCTCGTGACAGGGACTAGGTTGCATACTCATGCAAGATCGTCAAGTGATCGCAAACGCATCTCGACGGTTGCGTCCACATGAGGATAACTATCCTACACATGATCTAGAGCTTGCAGTTGTACTCCACGCACTCAAAACATGGCGTCATTACCTTCTTGGTAATCGCTGTGAAATTTTCACTTATCACCAAAGCCTATAATACATCTTCACCCAACCGGATTTGAATCTCAGGCAAAGACTTTGGGTTGAGTTGCTCATAGATTACGACTTAGGAATCACTTAGACCCCTGGGAAGGCCAATGTCATGGCTGACGCACTGAGTCGTAAGTCTTATTGTAACAACCTGATGTTACAACAAGGGCCACCACTTCTCCACGAGGAATTTCGTAAGCTTAACCTTCACATTGTTCCACGAGGATTCCTTTCAACCTTGGTGGCGAAACCTACCCTTATGGATCAGGTCATCAAAGGACAGAAGGTTGATCCGGGGATCTCCCGTATCAAGAGGAACATTAAGAAAGGAGTCGCGGGATGTTTCTCAATTGATGATCAAGGAGTCGTGCACTTTAGAAACCGCTTAGTGGTTCCTAAGGTACGAAACCTGAGACGGTTGATCCTTAAGGAGGCTCATGAATCTCCTCTCACGATTCATCCTGGTAGTACCAAAATGTATCAGGACCTACGCCAGAGGTTTTGGTGGACTAGGATGAAGAGAGAAATCGCTCAATTCATTGCTAACTTCGACGTTTGTCGTCGAGTCAAAGCAGAGCATCAACGGCCTGCTGGCACCCTTCAACCTTTAGCTATTCCTGAATGGAAATGGGATAAGATCGGTATGGACTTCATTACCGGGTTTCCAAGGACCAGGAAAGGGAATAATGCTATCTTCGTCGTTATCGACCACCTCTCCAAAGTAGCCCACTTCCTGCCTGTTCGAGAGAGTATAACCGCTAGCCAGCTAGCAGACTTGTATATCTCTCGGATAGTATCGCTTCATGGTGTGCCGTTGGAGATTAACTCAGACCGTGGAAGTCTTTTCACTTCACGATTTTGGGAAAGTTTCCAGAATGCTATGGGGACTCATCTCTCTTTCAGCACCGCCTTTCATCCTCAGTCAAGTGGTCAAGTGGAACGAGTCAATCAAATTCTGGAAGATATGCTTCGAGCCTCTGTCATTTCCTTCGGTATGGATTGGGAGAAGTGTCTTCCATTTGTCGAATTCGCTTATAACAATAGTTATCAAGCCAGCTTGGGCAAGGCTCCCTTCGAAGTTCTATATGGACGAAGGTGTCGAACACCTCTTAACTGGTCAGAAACTGGGGAAAGACAATTCTTTGGTTCGGATATGATCCAGGAAGCCGAAGAGCAAGTTCGCATCGTTCGTGAGAAATTTAAAATAGCCCAATCTCGCCAGAAGAGCCAATATGATAGTCATCATAAGGCTGTGACTTTTGAAGTTGGCGATAAGGCTTACCTTCGGGTTACTCCTCTTAAGGGAACCCATCACTCCGATATCAAAGGCAAATTGGCTCCTCGTTACATCGGTCCTTTTTGCATTCTTGCCAAACGAGGAGAAGTTGCCTATCAATTGGAACTACCTCCGCACCTTTCCAGAGTTCATGATGTCTTCCACGTATCTCAACTCAGGCGTTGCTTCTCTGATCCTATCCGCGGAGTGGACCACGAAACGCTTGATATGCAGGACAATCTCACATATCGAGAATACCCCGTTCGTATTCTTGATCAAACCGAGCGTACCACTCGACGTCGTCATATCAAGTTTCTCAAGGTTCAATGGTCACATCATTTCGAGAGTGAAACTACTTGGGAAAGGGAGGATCGTCTTCGACTTGAGTACCCCACCCTCTTTCCGGAGGAACCCGAATCTCGGGACGCGATTCTTTTGAGTGGGGGTGAGTTGTCACATCCCTAGTCAGTGCTTGCATTAGGACTAGCTAGAGTGTGCATCATGTTTACTTTCCACAGACACTTGAAATGGGAATGACAGAAACCCCAGCACCCCTCTTCTAACAACTAGGGTTTAATAAAATCTTTTCCAATGTACCCAAAATGCCCTTCAAAAATGTTCATCATCTTTGCCTTGGTCTTAAACCTCTGCCCAAAATGGTGCACAATTTTTTAGGACATCCAAAGGTCTCTGGATTAATTCATATGGTATTTGCATTTGGGCATTTAAATGCTATAAAATATTTTATGTGCCCAAATAATCCTAAACTGAAATGTTCCATGTTGGTTATATACTAAACAGTGGGCATGAGCAGTTTGGTGATTTTTGAAAGTGCCTAAGCATTTTTAGAAAAGCCACAAAGTTGCAAAAGAAATGAAACAGAAAGTAAATAAAAAAAGGGGAAGCAGAGACTTACCTAAGGCCCACTTCCCAGCACGGCCCAGCCCACCAGGGGCATGCCCGTCTTCTACCCCATGCCAGCGCACGAAGCAGCTCGGTGGCGCGCGCCGCCGACGCGCCGGCCACCTCCTGCCTGCCTGGCTACTCCCCTCGACGCCCTGGACGCCCCTAGGCGTCGCCACGCACCCCCTGGCGCCTCTCTCACTCTCCCCCGTGTCTTCCTCCTCCTCTCTCCCCTCCGCCGAGCTCCACCGAGTGGGCTCGTCGCCGCCGATCGCTGCCACCGCGCCCTAAGCCACCCCCTCGCCTCCCCGACGCACCCATCCGCTCCGCCGTATCGCCCTGGAGCTCCCCACCGACGCACACGACGCCAGAAGCCCCGTAGCGATGTCCTCGCCATCGTCTTCAACCTTCGGCACCGAAGATCGCCGCCGCCCGTACGTCACCGTCCGACCTTCCCCAAGCCCGCTTCGACGCCCTCTGCGACCGCTGTGAGCTCATGCTTCGAACACCCCTTCTCCGGGCTCAATTACGCCTTGTAGCCACCGCCCCCTTGCTGACCGAAGCCCACCGCTGCCGGCCAGCTCGCCGCCGTGGCCACAGGCGCTGTGCCTCGCAGCCGAGCACGCCACTAGGATCAGTAACTCGCCAGCAAGCTAACGCCACCCCTAACTCCTCCTCCCGTGCACCACCGGCCAACCCCGTGCGAGCGTCGCCGCGGACGTGCTCGTCGCCGTCAACTCCGGCGACTTTTCGACCAACCAGTGGCACCGTTGGATGCGGCGCATTCCCAGGAGCACATAGAACCCATCCGCGCGACAAATGGTCGCCGAAACAGAGATTCCGGCGTGTCACCGTTGTGCGAAATGGTCGCCCCGGCCAAACTCCGGCGGGCTGACGTGGCCTGTTAGTTAGGAGCTAATGGTGATTAGTTTAACCAACACAGCCACTGACAGTGGACCCCACCGCATAGTCAAAACCAGTCAACTCCCGTTTTGACCTGGATTAGCCTCTGTGACACTGACATGCGGGACCCACCAGTCAGGTTTGACCTGGACCAGGTCTGTTGACCTGCTGACGTCAGCATGATGTCATGCTGATGCAGTAAATGATTTTCTGGGATTATTTGATTTAAAAACAATTCAGGAAATTCCAGAAAATGCTTTAAAACTTCAAAAAATCATATAAATTCAACAGTAGCTCAGATGGAAAAGATTTATATACGAAAATTGATCAAAAAAATCCAATCTTTCCAATGGCACTGGTTTCATGCATGTTTGAGCAAGTTAACCTTGTTGTTCACTTAAAATATGATAATGCACTTAATAAATAATAGTTTGGGTTTCAATTTGAATCTTTGATTCAAATGGGCTCAAACCCTTCTGTTTATAGATGCATTAGCCCAAAACAAATGCGTCTTGAAATATCATGAGCATGCATCATATTGTTGCATTTGTTTGATTTTTGATTGTATCGCCGGTGTTCTCCGTGTTAGGTCCTGCTCCCGAGGATACTTCTGCGTATCCAACTGAAGAGCAGTACCCGACAACCACTCTGTCAGGCAAGCAATCATTGATCATTCCGATACAAACCCATCTTCTCGCGCCTGCTCTCTTTTACTACATTAAGGCAACAGCGTGTGAACTGCTACTTGCTACGGTAGTTGAACCCTATTCCCTTGCATGACCTCTCATTGGCACAGTAAATAGTTGAAACCCACTAGCATGTGTAGGAGTTGATTGAGCCATGTGATGTGTGATCCACCATGCTATTTGTTTATGTTGCCTGCTATGTTTAGAGTTGTGTCAGGTCTGGTTCATCTGGGTGATGGATCAGAGTGAAATGATCATACCGGTAAAGAGAGGGAAGTGTGGAACATGTTTGGTAAAGGTATCGATGAAAGGCCACGTAGGAGTACGTGGTGGGTTGTTTCATTGGAACCGTCCATAGGACCCGAGATCTGTATGTGTGGTTCACGTTTCAGCTACTACCATGCATTGGGCCCAAAACCAATGGACCCACTCGGCTTATTAACTGCCCTTGTCCTCTGTCCAGGAGTTGCAATTAGTTTCTGATGTTTGTAGTTTACTGGTGGTCATGCGCAACGCTGACCCTCGGGGTGGGCTGTGATGCGACAGGTACGTGGCACGGTGTACCGGTCGCCCGTTTGGTGACTCGGGAACCCTGTACACATCGTTTGGGGCCGTGAGCGACACCCCGGCCAGATCTCCCCACGGATGGAACCCAAATAGGCGATAAACCTGGACTAGGGACTTGTGTAGTTAGTCAGGTCGTGGCCGACACCCTCGCTGGGCTTCCGCTTGAAGGTTGCCGAGTACATGTCGAGTGAACGGCGCTAAGTGGTGGAAGCGTGTGTGAAGAAGTACACCCCTGCAGGGTTACCAAACTATTTGAATAGACGTTGTTCGCGGTACGGAGTACTTGATTACTCTTACTGTTCATAGACATGTTGATGGATACTACTAAAAGCCTCAAGACAAGTGTGAGTGCTGTGAATGGCCCTTCCGTAGGATGACGGAAGAGGATCCACGGTGGTGTATTGTTGTGGTGAGTAGAGGACTCGTGTACGTAGTATTATCTTGCAATCTGTTGAGAGTCATAGTATAGGTTAGCCAAGAGTCAAAGCTGGCTTTCTGCTATGAACTCCACTACCCCTGTTGATAATGTTGCATGTATGATAGGTTCTGTTGTAAGACTTGCTGAGTATCTTTGTACTCATGTTTGCTTAATAACTGTTGCAGAGGAGAACCCTGCCCCTTCTGATGGGTTCTACATAGACGTTGACGTCGACGAGTAGCTTGCTACCCAGACGGAGATCCTGAGCTTGTGAAGGGCCTTGTAGATAGTAAGGCTACACCAAGCCTGTTTTATTTTCCAAGTTGTCTGTACTCAGACATGTTAGCTTCCGCTTGTGCTTGTATGACTGTATGACTTGAGTGTTGGGTCATGTGACCCCTACCTGTATGGATATGTTATGTATGGCTCTTTGGAGCCTCTTAAATAAAGTACTTTGAGTCATAGAGTTCTGTTGTGATGCAATATTGTATTTGCACATATTGAGCATATTGTGTGTATGATTTAAATGCTTGGTATGTGTGGGATCCGACACCTAGTTGTTTCCCTTTGGTAGCCTATCTTACAGGGAAATGCCTCCTAGTGCTTCCAATGAGCCTTGGTAGCTTGCTACTGCTCGGAACACGTAGGCTGGCCGGCATGTGTCCTTCTTCGTTCATGTGTCTGTCCCTTAGGGGAAATTTCACGCGTTGTTCCTTTAAGTCCATGTAGCTTGCTACGACTTGGGTTCATACGTTGATGACCGACACGTTCGTTGCTGGGTCATGAATGCTTGTCTCTGTAATTTAGTGCCAATTTTGGTTTATAACTAGCCATGTCGGCCCGGGTTCTCTGTCATGTGGATACTAGCGACACTTGAAGGAAATATGCCCTAGAGGCAATAATAAAGTTGTTATTTATATTTCCTTATATCATGATAAATGTTTATTATTCATGCTAGAATTGTATTAACCGGAAACTTAGTACATGTGTGAATACATAGACAAAACAGAGTGTCCCTAGTATACCTCTACTAGACTAGCTCATTGATCAAAGATGGTTATGTTTCCTAGCCATAGACATGAGTTGTCATTTGATCAACGGGATCACATCATTAGGAGAATGATGTGATGGACAAGACCCATCCGTTAGCATAGCACTATGATCGTTTAGTTTTACTGCTATTGCTTTCTTCATGACTTATACATGTTCCTATGACTATGAGATTATGCAACTCCCGAATACCGTAGGAACACCTTGTGTGCTATCAAACATCACAACGTAACTGGGTGATCATAAAGATGCTCTACAGGTGTCTCTGAAAGTATTCGTGGTGTTGGCATAGATCAAGATTAGGATTTGTCACTCCGAGTGTCGGAGAGGTATCTCTGGGCCCTCTCGGTAACACACATCATAATAAGCCTTGCAAGCAAAAGACTAATGAGTTAGTCGCGAGATGATGTGTTACGGAACGAGTAAAGAGACTTGCCGGTAACGAGATTGAACTAAGTATGGAGATACCGACGATCGAATCTCGGGCAAGTAACATACCGATGACAAAAGGAACAACGTATGTTGTTATGCGGTTTGAACGATAAAAGATCTTTGTAGAATATGTAGGAGCCAATATGAACATCCAGGTTCCTCTATTGGTTATTGACCGGAGATGAGTCTCGGTCATGTCTACATAGTTCTCGAACCCGTAGGGTCCGCACGCTTAAAGTTTGATGACGATCGGTATAATGAGTTTATGAGTTTTGATGTACCGAAGGTAGTTCGGAGTCCCGGATGAGATCACGGACATGACGAGGAGTCTCGGAATGTCCGAGACATAAAGATTGATATATTGGACGAGTATATTCGGACACCGGAAGTATTCCGGAAAAGTTTCGGATTTAACGGGATTGCCGGAGGGGGTTACCGGAACCCCCTACGAAGGGGGATGGTCCATAGTGGGCCTTATGGAAAAGAGAGAGGCAGCCCATAGGGCTGGCCGGCGCCCCACCTAGGGTTCCTAGTTGGACTAGGATTGGGGGGCGCCACCTCTCCCTTTTTTCCTTTCCCTCTCTTCCTTCTTTGGTAGTTCCTACTAGGAATAGGATTGCAATCCTATTCCTAGTAGGATTGCACTCCTAGCCGCACCATAGAAGGCCCGGCCGGCCTCCCCCCTTGCTCCTTTATATACGGGGGCAGGGGGGCACCCAAAGACACACAAGTTGAATTGTTCCAGCCGTGTGCGGTGCCCCCCTCCACAGAAACACACCTCGGTCATACCGTTGCAGTGCTTAGGCAAAGCCCTGCGCCGGTAAATACATCATATCCGTCACCACGCCGTCGTGCTGACAAAACTCTCCCGTGAAGCTCAACTGGATCAAGAGCTCGTGGGACATCATTAAGCTGAACGTGTGCTGAACGCGGAGGTGCCGTACGTTCGGTGCTTGATCGGTTGAATCGTGAAGAAGTTCGACTACATCAACTGCGTCACTTGACGCTTCCGCTTCCGGTCTACGAGGGTACGTAGACACACTCTTCCCTCTCGTTGCTATGCATCTGGTAGATAGATCTTGCGTGATCGTAGGAAAATTTTAAAATACTACGTTACCCAACAGTGGCATCATGAGCCAGGTCTATGCATAGATGATATGCACGAGTAGAACACAATGAGTTGTGGGCGATACTAGTCATACTGCTTACCAGCATGTCATACTTTGCTTCGGCGGTATTGTGAGATGAAGCGGCCCGGACCGACATTACGCGTACGCTTACGCGAGACTGGTTTCACCGTTACGAGCACTCGTTGCTTAAAGGTGACTGGCGGGTGTCTGTCTCTCTCACTTTAGCTGAATCAAGTGTGGCTACGCCCGGTCCTTGTGAAGGTTAAAACAACACATACTTGACGAAACATCGTTGTGGTTTTGTATGCGTAGGTAAGAACGGTTCTTGCTAAGCCCGTAGCAGCCACGTAAAACTTGCAACAACAAAGTAGAGGACGTCTAACTTGTTTTTGCAGGGCATGTTGTGATGTGATATGGTCAAGACATGATGAGTTATACGGTTTTGTATGAGATGATCATGTTTTGTAAAGTTATCGGCAACTGGCAGGAGCCATATGGTTGTCGCTTTATTGTATGAAATGCAATCGCCATGTAATTGCTTTACTTTATCACTAAGCGGTAGCGATAGTCGTAGAAGCAATAGTTGGCGAGACGACAACGATGCTACGATGGAGATCAAGGTGTCGCGCCGGTGACGAAGGTGATCATGACGGTGCTTTGGAGATGGAGATCAAAAGCACAAGATGATGATGGCCATATCATGTCACATATTTTGATTGCATGTGATGTTTATCTTATTATGCTTCTTATTTTGATTAGAACAACGGTAGCATTATAAGATGATCCCTTACTAAATTTCAAGGTATAAGTGTTCTCCCTGAGTATGCACCGTTGCGAAAGTTCGTCATGCCGAGACACCACGTGATGATCGGGTGTGATAAGCTCTACGTTCAAATACAACGGGTGTAAGCCAGTTTTGCACACGCAGAATACTCGAGTTAAACTTGACGAGCCTAGCATATGCAGATGTGGCCTCGGAACACTAGAGACCGAAAGGTCGAGCGTGAATCATATAGTAGATATGATCAACATAAGATGTTCACCATTTAAACTACTCCATCTCACGTGATGATCGGACATGGTTTAGTTGATTTGGATCACGTGATCATTTAGATGACCGGAGGGATGTCTATCTAAGTGGTAGTTCTTAAGTAATATGATTAATTGAACTTTAATTTATCATGAACTTAGTCCTGGTAGTATTAGCATATCTATGTTGTAGATCAATAGCTCGCGATGTTGCTCCACGTTTATTTTTTATATGTTCCTAGAGAAAACCAAGTTGAAAGATGTTAGTAGCAATGATGCGGAATTGTTCCGTGATCTGAAGATTATCCTCATTGCTGCACAGAAGAATTATGCCCTTGATGCACCGCTAGGTGACAGACCTATTGCAGGAGCAGATGTAGACGTTATGAACGTTTTGACAAAAGCTCGATAAGATGACTACTTGATATTTTAGTGCACCATACTTTACGGCTTATAACCGGGACTTCAAAAATGTTTTGAAACGCCACGGAGCATATGAGATGTTCCAAGAGTTGAAATTAGTATTTCATACTCATGCCCGTGTCGAGAGGTATAAGACCTCTAACAGTACTTTGCCTACAAGATGGAGGAGAATAGCTCAACCAGTGAGCATGTGCTCAGATTGTCTGGGTAGTACAATTGCTTGAATCAAGTGGGAGTTAATCTTTCAGATAAGATAGTAATTGACAAAGTTCTCTAGACACTATCACCAAGTTAGTAGAACTTCGTGATGAACTATAATATGCAAGGGATGACGAAAGTAATTCCCGAGCTCTTCACGATGCTGAAATCGGCGAAGGTAGAAATCAAGAAAGAGCATCAAGTGTTGATGGTTAACCAGACCACTTGTTTCAAGTAAAGGGCAAAGGGATAGAAGGGGAACTTCAAGAAGAATGACAAGCAAGTTGTCACTCCCGTGAAGAAACCCAAAGCTAAACTCAAGCCTGAAACTAAGTGCTTCTACTGCAAAGGAAATGGTCACTAGAAGTGGAACTGCCCTAGATATTTGGCGGATAAGAAGGATGGAAAAGTGAACAAAGGTATATTTGATATACAGATTATTGATGTGTATTTTACTAGTGTTCATAGCAACCCCTCGGTATTTGATATTGGTTCAGTTGCTAAAGAGTAGTAACTCGAAATGGGAGTTGCATAATGAACATAAACTAGTTAAAGGATGAAGTGACGATGTGTATTGGAAGTAGTTCCAAGATTGGTATGATCATCATCGCACACTCCCTATACTTTCGGGATTAGTATTGAACCTAAATAAATGTTATTTGGTGTTTGTGTTGAGCATGAATATGATTTGATCATGTTTATTGCAATACGGTTATTCATGTAAGTTAGAGAATAATTGTTGTTCTGTTTACATGAATAAAACCTTCTATGGTCATACACCCAATGAAAATGGTTTGTTGGATCTCGATCGTGTGATACACATATTCATAATATTGAAGCCAAAAGATGCAAGGTTAATAATGATAGTGCAACTTATTTGTGGCACTGCCGTTTAGGTCATATTGGTGTAAAGCGCATGAAGAAACTCCATAGTGATGGACTTTTTGAATCACTTGATTATGAATCACTTGGTGCTTGCGAACCATGCCTCATGGGAAAGATGACTAAAACTCCGTTCTCCGGAACCGTGGAGCGAGCAACAGAGTTGTTGGAAATCATACATACTGATGTATACAGACCAATGAGTGTTGAAGCTCGCGGCAGGTATCGTTATTTTCTGACCTTCACTGATGATTTGAGCAGATATGGGTATATCTACTTAATGAAGCACAAGTCTGAAACATTTGAAAAGTTCAAAGAATTTCAGAGTGAAGTGGAGAATCATCATAACAAGAAAATAAGAGTTTCTACGATATGATCGTAGAGGTAAAATATTTGAGTTAGCGGGTTTGGCCTTCAATAAAAACAATGTGAAATAGTTTCACTACTCACGCCACCTGGAACACCACAGTGTAATGGTGTGTCCGAAAGTCATAACCGTACTTTATTACATATGGTGCGATCGATGATGTCTCTTACCGATCTACCACTATCGCTTTTGGGGTTATGCATTAGAGACAGCTACATTCACGTTAAATAGGGCACCATCTAAATCCGTGGAGATGACACCGTATGAACTGTGGTTTGACGAGAAACCTAAGCTGTCATTTCTTTAAGTTTGGGACTGCGATGCTTATGTGAAAAAGTTTCAACATGATAAGCTCGAACCCAGTTCGGAGAAGTAAATCTTCATAGGATACCCAAAAAGAAACTGTTGGGTACACCTTCTATCACAGATCCTAAGGCAAGGTCTTTGTTGCTAAGAGTGGATCCTTTCTAGAGAAGGAGTTTCTCTCGAAAGAAGTGAGTGGGAGGAAAGTAGAACTTGATGAGGTACTTGTACCTTCTCCCTAATTGGAAGGTAGTACATCACAGAAACTCGTTCCAGTGATTCCTACACCAATTAGTGAGGAAGCTAATGATAATGATCATGAAACTTCAGATCAAGTTTCTGCTGAACTTCGTAGATCAACCAGAGTTTGTTCCGCACCAGAGTGGTACGGCAACCCAGTTCTGGAAGTCATGTTACTAGACCATGATGAACCTACGAACTATGAGGAAGCGATGATGAGCCCAGATTCCGCAAAATGGCTTGAGACCATGAAATCTGAGATGGGATCCATGTATTAGAACAAAGTATGAACTTTGGTTGACTTGCCCGATGATCGGCAAGCCATCGAAAATAAATGGATCTTCAAGAGGAAGACCGACGCAAACGGTAATGTTACTATTTACAAAGCTCGACTTGCTGCGAAAGGGTTTCGACAAGTTCAAGGAGTTGACTACGATGAGACTTTCTCACCCGTAGCGATGCTTAAGTCTGTCCGAATCATGTTAGTAATTGCCGCATTTTAAGAAATCTGGCAAATGGATAACAAAACTGCATTCTTTAATGGATTTATTAAAGAAGACTTGTATATGATGCAACCAGAAGGTTTTGTCAATCCTAAAGGTGCTAACAAAATGTGCAAGCTCCAGCGATCCATCTATGGACTGGTGCAAGCATCTCGGAGT
>LR738712.1:391303769-391333355 GCA_902687465.1 Secale cereale
CGGTGAAGCCTGTATTTACAAGAAGTGAGTGGGAGCACTACAACCTTTCTGATAAGTATATGTGAATGACATATTGTCGATCGGAAATGATGTAGAATTTTCTAGAAAGCATAAAGGAGTGTTTGAAAGGAGTTTTTTCAAAGAAAGACCTTGGTGAAGCTGCTTACATATTGGGCATCAAGATCTATAGAGATAGATCAAGACGCTTGATAAGACTTTCGATGAGTACATACCTTGATAAGATTTTGAAGTAGTTCAAAATGGATCAGTCAAAGAAGGAGTTCTTGCCTGACTTGTAAGGTGTGAAGTTGAGTAAGACTCAAAGCCAGACCACGGCAGAAAAATATAGAGAGAATGAAAGTCATTCCCTATGCCTCAGCCATAGGTTATATAAAGTATGCCATGCTGTGTACCAAACATGTTGTGTACCTTACCATGAGTTTGTCAAGGGGGTACAATAGTGATCCAGGAGTAGATCACTGTACAGCGGTCAAAATTATCCTTAGTAACTGGATGACTAAGGAAATGTTTCTCGATTATGGAGGTGATAAAGAGTTCGTCGTAAAGGGTTACGTCGATGCAAGCTTTGACACTAAATCCAGATGACTCTAAGTATCAATCTGGATGCGTATTGAAAGTGGGAGCAATTAGCTATAGTAGCTCTATGCAGAGCATTGTAGACATAGAAATTTGCAAAATACATACAGATCTAAATGTGACAGACCCGTTGACTAAACTTCTCTCACAAGCAAAACATGATCACACCTTATTACTCTTGGGTATTAATCACATAGCGATCTGAACTAGATTATTGACTCTAGTAAACCCTTTGGGTGTTGGTCACATGGCGATGTGAACTATGGGTGTTATTCACATAACGATGTGAACTATCGGTATTAAATCACATGGCGATGTGAGCTAGATTATTGACTCTAGTGCAAGTGGGAGACTGAAGTAAATATGCCCTAGAGGCAATAATAAAGTTGTTATTTATATTTCCTTATATCATGATAAATGTTTATTATTCATGCTAGAATTGTATTAACCGGAAACTTAGTACATGTGTGAATACATAGACAAAACAGAGTGTCCCTAGTATGCCTCTACTAGACTAGCTCATTGATCAAAGATGGTTATGGTTCCTAGCCATAGACATGAGTTGTCATTTGATCAACGGGATCACATCATTAGGAGAATGATGTGATGGACAAGACCCATCCGTTAGCATAGCACTATGATCGTTTAGTTTTACTGCTATTGCTTTCTTCATGACTTATACATGTTCCTATGACTATGAGATTATGCAACTCCCGAATACCGTAGGAACACCTTGTGTGCTATCAAACGTCACAACGTAACTGGGTGATCATAAAGATGCTCTACAGGTGTCTCCGAAAGTATTCGTGGTGTTGGCATAGATCAAGATTAGGATTTGTCACTCCGAGTGTCGGAGAGGAATCTCTGGGCCCTCTCGGTAACACACATCATAATAAGCCTTGCAAGCAAAAGACTAATGAGTTAGTCACGAGATGATGTGTTACGGAACAAGTAAAGAGACTTGCCGGTAACGAGATTGAACTAAGTATGGAGATACCGACGATCGAATCTCGGGCAAGTAACATACCGATGACAAAAGGAACAACGTATGTTGTTATGCGGTTTGAACGATAAAAGATCTTCGTAGAATATGTAGGAGCCAATATGAACATCCAATTTCCTCTATTGGTTATTGACCGGAGATGAGTCTCGGTCATGTCTACATAGTTCTCGAACCCGTAGGGTCCGCACGCTTAAAGTTTGATGACGATTGGTATTATGAGTTTATGAGTTTTGATGTACCGAAGGTAGTTCGGAGTCCCGGATGAGATCACGGACATGACGAGGAGTCTCGGAATGTCCGAGACATAAAGATTGATATATTGGACGAATATATTCGGACACCGGAAGTATTCCGGAAAAGTTTCGGATTTAACGGGATTGCCGGAGGGGGTTACCGGAACCCCCTACGAAGGGGGATGGTCCATAGTGGGCCTTATGGAAAAGAGAGAGGCAGCCCATAGGGCTGGCCGGCGCCCCACCTAGGGTTCCTAGTTGGACTAGGATTGGGGGGCGCCACCTCTCCCTTTTTTCCTTTCCCTCTCTTCCTTCTTTGGTAGTTCCTACTAGGAATAGGATTGCAATCCTATTCCTAGTAGGATTGCACTCCTAGCCGCACCATAGAAGGCCCGGCCGGCCTCCCCCCTTGCTCCTTTATATACGGGGGCAGGGGGCACCCAAAGACACACAAGTTGAATTGTTCCAGCCGTGTGCGGTGCCCCCCTCCACAGAAACACACCTCGGTCATACCGTTGCAGTGCTTAGGCAAAGCCCTGCGCCGGTAAATACATCATATCCGTCACCACGCCGTCGTGCTGACAAAACTCTCCCGTGAAGCTCAACTGGATCAAGAGCTCGTGGGACGTCATTAAGTTGAACGTGTGCTGAACGCGGAGGTGCCGTACGTTCGGTGCTTGATCGGTTGAATCGTGAAGAAGTTCGACTACATCAACTGCGTCACTTGACGCTTCCGCTTCCGGTCTACGAGGGTACGTAGACACACTCTTCCCTCTCGTTGCTATGCATCTGGTAGATAGATCTTGCGTGATCGTAGGAAAATTTTAAAATACTACGTTACCCAACAGTGGCATCATGAGCCAGGTCTATGCGTAGATGATATGCACGAGTAGAACACAATGAGTTGTGGGCGATACTAGTCATACTGCTTACCAGCATGACATACTTTGCTTCGGCGGTATTGTGAGATGAAGCGGCCCGGACCGACATTACGCGTACGCTTACGCGAGACTGGTTTCACCGTTACGAGCACTCGTTGCTTAAAGGTGACTGGCGGGTGTCTGTCTCTCTCACTTTAGCTGAATCAAGTGTGGCTACGCCCGGTCCTTGTGAAGGTTAAAACAACACATACTTGACGAAACATCGTTGTGGTTTTGTATGCGTAGGTAAGAACGGTTCTTGCTAAGCCCGTAGCAGCCACGTAAAACTTGCAACAACAAAGTAGAGGACGTCTAACTTGTTTTTGCAGGGCATGTTGTGATGTGATATGGTCAAGACATGATGAGTTATACGGTTTTGTATGAGATGATCATGTTTTGTAAAGTTATCGGCAACTGGCAGGAGCCATATGGTTGTCGCTTTATTGTATGAAATGCAATTGCCATGTAATTGCTTTACTTTATCACTAAGCGGTAGCGATAGTCGTAGAAGCAATAGTTGGCGAGACGACAACGATGCTACGATGGAGATCAAGGTGTCGCGCCGGTGACGAAGGTGATCATGACGGTGCTTTGGAGATGGAGATCAAAAGCACAAGATGATGATGGCCATATCATGTCACATATTTTGATTGCATGTGATGTTTATCTTATTATGCTTCTTATTTTGCTTAGAACGACGGTAGCATTATAAGATGATCCCTTACTAAATTTCAAGGTATAAGTGTTCTCCCTGAGTATGCACCGTTGCGAAAGTTCGTCGTGCCGAGACACCACGTGATGATCGGGTGTGATAAGCTCTACGTTCAAATACAACGGGTGTAAGCCAGTTTTGCACACGCAGAATACTCGGGTTAAACTTGACGAGCCTAGCATATGCAGATGTGGCCTCGGAACACTAGAGACCGAAAGGTCGAGCGTGAATCATATAGTAGATATGATCAACATAAGATGTTCACCATTGAAACTACTCCATCTCATGTGATGATCGGACATGGTTTAGTTGATTTGGATCACGTGATCATTTAGATGACCGGAGGGATGTCTATCTAAGTGGGAGTTCTTAAGTAATATGATTAATTGAACTTTAATTTATCATGAACTTAGTCCTGGTAGTATTAGCATATCTATGTTGTAGATCAATAGCTCGCGATGTTGCTCCACGTTTATTTTTTATATGTTCCTAGAGAAAACCAAGTTGAAAGATGTTAGTAGCAATGATGCGGAATTGTTCCGTGATCTGAAGATTATCGTCATTGCTGCACAGAAGAATTATGCCCTTGATGCACCGCTAGGTGACAGACCTATTGCAGGAGCAGATGTAGACGTTATGAACGTTTTGACAAAAGCTCGATATGATGACTACTTGATATTTTAGTGCACCATACTTTACGGCTTATAACCGGGACTTCAAAAATGTTTTGGAACGCCACGGAGCATATGAGATGTTCCAAGAGTTGAAATTAGTATTTCATACTCATGCCCGTGTCGAGAGGTATAAGACCTCTGACAGTACTTTGCCTACAAGATGGAGGAGAATAGCTCAACCAGTGAGCATGTGCTCAGATTGTCTGGGTAGTACAATTGCTTGAATCAAGTGGGAGTTAATCTTCCATATAAGATAGTAATTGACAAAGTTCTCTAGACACTATCACCAAGTTAGTAGAACTTCGTGATGAACTATAATATGCAAGGGATGACGAAAGTAATTCCCGAGCTCTTCACGATGCTGAAATCGGCGAAGGTAGAAATCAAGAAAGAGCATCAAGTGTTGATGGTTAACCAGACCACTTGTTTCAAGTAAAGGGCAAAGGGATAGAAGGGGAACTTCAAGAAGAATGACAAGCAAGTTGTCACTCCCGTGAAGAAACCCAAAGCTAAACTCAAGCCTGAAACTAAGTGCTTCTACTGCAAAGGAAATGGTCACTAGAAGTGGAACTGCCCTAGATATTTGGCGGATAAGAAGGATGGAAAAGTGAACAAAGGTATATTTGATATACAGATTATTGATGTGTATTTTACTAGTGTTCATAGCAACCCCTCGGTATTTGATATTGGTTCAGTTGCTAAAGAGTAGTAACTCGAAATGGGAGTTGCATAATGAACATAAACTAGTTAAAGGATGAAGTGACGATGTGTATTGGAAGTAGTTCCAAGATTGATATGATCATCATCGCACACTCCCTATACTTTCGGGATTAGTATTGAACCTAAATAAATGTTATTTGGTGTTTGTGTTGAGCATGAATATGATTTGATCATGTTTATTGCAATACGGTTATTCATGTAAGTTAGAGAATAATTGTTGTTCTGTTTACATGAATAAAACCTTCTATGGTCATACACCCAATGAAAATGGTTTGTTGGATCTCGATCGTGTGATACACATATTCATAATATTGAAGCCAAAAGATGCAAGGTTAATAATGATAGTGCAACTTATTTGTGGCACTGCCGTTTAGGTCATATTGGTGTAAAGCGCATGAAGAAACTCCATAGTGATGGACTTTTTGAATCACTTGATTATGAATCACTTGGTGCTTGCGAACCATGCCTCATGGGAAAGATGACTAAAACTCCGTTCTCCGGAACCGTGGAGCGAGCAACATAGTTGTTGGAAATCATACATACTGATGTATACAGACCAATGAGTGTTGAAGCTCGCGGCAGGTATCGTTATTTTCTGACCTTCACTGATGATTTGAGCAGATATGGGTATATCTACTTAATGAAGCACAAGTCTGAAACATTTGAAAAGTTCAAAGAATTTCAGAGTGAAGTGGAGAATCATCATAACAAGAAAATAAGAGTTTCTACGATATGATCGTAGAGGTAAAATATTTGAGTTAGCGGGTTTGGCCTTCAATAAAAACAATGTGAAATAGTTTCACTACTCACGCCACCTGGAACACCACAGTGTAATGGTGTGTCCGAACGTCATAACCGTACTTTATTACATATGGTGCGATCGATGATGTCTCTTACCGATCTACCACTATCGCTTTTGGGGTTATGCATTAGAGACAGCTACATTCACGTTAAATAGGGCACCATCTAAATCCGTGGAGATGACACCGTATGAACTGTGGTTTGACGAGAAACCTAAGCTGTCATTTCTTTAAGTTTGGGACTGCGATGCTTATGTGAAAAAGTTTCAACATGATAAGCTCGAACCCAGTTCGGAGAAGTAAATCTTCATAGGATACCCAAAAAGAAACTGTTGGGTACACCTTCTATCACAGATCCTAAGGCAAGGTCTTTGTTGCTAAGAGTGGATCCTTTCTAGAGAAGGAGTTTCTCTCGAAAGAAGTGAGTGGGAGGAAAGTAGAACTTGATGACGTACTTGTACCTTCTCCCGAATTGGAAGGTAGTACATCACAGAAACTCGTTCCAGTGATTCCTACACCAATTAGTGAGGAAGCTAATGATGATGATCATGAAACTTCAGATCAAGTTTCTTCTGAACTTCGTAGATCATCCAGAGTTTGTTCCGCACCAGAGTGGTACGGCAACCCAGTTCTGGAAGTCATGTTACTAGACCATGATGAACCTACGAACTATGAGGAAGCGATGATGAGCCCAGATTCCGCAAAATGGCTTGAGACCATGAAATCTGAGATGGGATCCATGTATTAGAACAAAGTATGAACTTTGGTTGACTTGCCCGATGATCGGCAAGCCATCGAAAATAAATGGATCTTCAAGAGGAAGACCGACGCAAACGGTAATGTTACTATTTACAAAGCTCGACTTGCTGCGAAAGGGTTTCGACAAGTTCAAGGAGTTGACTACGATGAGACTTTCTCACCCGTAGCGATGCTTAAGTCTGTCCGAATCATGTTAGTAATTGCCGCATTTTAAGAAATCTGGCAAATGGATAACAAAACTGCATTCTTTAATGGATTTATTAAAGAAGACTTGTATATGATGCAACCAGAAGGTTTTGTCAATCCTAAAGGTGCTAACAAAATGTGCAAGCTCCAGCGATCCATCTATGGACTGGTGCAAGCATCTCGGAGTAGGAATATACGCTTTGATAAGTTGATCAAAGCATATAGATTTATACAGACTTGCGGTGAAGCCTGTATTTACAAGAAGTGAGTGGGAGCACTACAACCTTTCTGATAAGTATATGTGAATGACATATTGTCGATCGGAAATGATGTAGAATTTTCTAGAAACCATAAAGGAGTGTTTGAAAGGAGGTTTTTCAAAGAAAGACCTTGGTGAAGCTGCTTACATATTGGGCATCAAGATCTATAGAGATAGATCAAGACGCTTGATAAGACTTTCGATGAGTACATACCTTGATAAGATTTTGAAGTAGTTCAAAATGGATCAGTCAAAGAAGGAGTTCTTGCCTGACTTGTAAGGTGTGAAGTTGAGTAAGACTCAAAGCCAGACCACGGCAGAAAAATATAGAGAGAATGAAAGTCATTCCCTATGCCTCAGCCATAGGTTATATAAAGTATGCCATGCTGTGTACCAAACATGTTGTGTACCTTACCATGAGTTTGTCAAGGGGGTACAATAGTGATCCAGGAGTAGATCACTGTACAACGGTCAAAATTATCCTTAGTAACTGGATGACTAAGGAAATGTTTCTCGATTATGGAGGTGATAAAGAGTTCGTCGTAAAGGGTTACGTCGATGCAAGCTTTGACACTAAATCCAGATGACTCTAAGTATCAATCTGGATGCGTATTGAAAGTGGGAGCAATTAGCTATAGTAGCTCTATGCAGAGCATTGAAGACATAGAAATTTGCAAAATACATACGGATCTAAATGTGACAGACCCGTTGACTAAACTTCTATCACAAGCAAAACATGATCACACCTTATTACTCTTGGGTATTAATCACATAGCGATCTGAACTAGATTATTGACTCTAGTAAACCCTTTCGGTGTTGGTCACATGGCTATGTGAACTATGGGTGTTATTCACATAACGATGTGAACTATCGGTATTAAATCACATGGCGATGTGAGCTAGATTATTGACTCTAGTGCAAGTGGGAGACTGAAGGAAATATGCCCTAGAGGCAATAATAAAGTTGTTATTTATATTTCCTTATATCATGATAAATGTTTATTATTCATGCTAGAATTGTATTAACCGGAAACTTAGTACATGTGTGAATACATAGACAAAACAGAGTGTCCCTAGTATGCCTCTACTAGACTAGCTCATTGATCAAAGATGGTTATGTTTCCTAGCCATAGACATGAGTTGTCATTTGATCAACGGGATCACATCATTAGGAGAATGATGTGATGGACAAGACCCATCCGTTAGCATAGCACTATGATCGTTTAGTTTTACTGCTATTGCTTTCTTCATGACTTATACATGTTCCTATGACTATTAGATTATGCAACTCCCGAATACCGTAGGAACACCTTTTGTGCTATCAAACGTCACAACGTAACTGGGTGATCATAAAGATGCTCTACATGTGTCTCCGAAAGTATTCGTGGTGTTGGCATAGATCAAGATTAGGATTTGTCACTCCGAGTGTCGGAGAGGTATCTCTGGGCCCTCTCGGTAACACACATCATAATAAGCCTTGCAAGCAAAAGACTAATGAGTTAGTCACGAGATGATGTGTTACGGAACGAGTAAAGAGACTTGCCGGTAACGAGATTGAACTAAGTATGGAGATACCGACGATCGAATCTCGGGCAAGTAACATACCGATGACAAAAGGAACAACGCATGTTGTTATGCGGTTTGACCGATAAAAGATCTTCGTAGAATATGTAGGAGCCAATATGAAAATCCAGTTTCCGCTATTGGTTATTGACCGGAGATGAGTCTCGGTCATGTCTACATAGTTCTCGAACCCGTAGGGTCCGCACGCTTAAAGTTTGATGACGATCGGTATTATGAGTTTATGAGTTTTGATGTACCGAAGGTAGTTCGGAGTCCCGGATGAGATCACGGACATGACGAGGAGTCTCGGAATGTCCGAGACATAAAGATTGATATATTGGACGAGTATATTCGGACACCGGAAGTATTCCGGAAAAGTTTCGGATTTAACGGGATTGCCGGAGGGGGTTACCGGAACACCCTACGAAGGGGGATGGTCCATAGTGGGCCTTATGGAAAAGAGAGAGGCAGCCCATAGGGCTGGCCGGCGCCCCACCTATGGTTCCTAGTTGGACTAGGATTGGGGGGCGCCACCTCTCCCTTTTTTCCTTTCCCTCTCTTCCTTCTTTGGTAGTTCCTACTAGGAATAGGATTGCAATCCTATTCCTAGTAGGATTGCACTCCTAGCCGCACCATAGAAGGGCCGGCCGGCCTCCCCCCTTGCTCCTTTATATACGGGGGCAGGGGGACACCCAAAGACACACAAGTTGAATTGTTCCAGCCGTGTGCGGTGCCCCCTCCACAGAAACACACCTCGGTCATACCGTTGCAGTGCTTAGGCGAAGCCCTGCGCCGGTAAATACATCATATCCGTCACCACGCCGTCGTGCTGACAAAACTCTCCCGTGAAGCTCAACTGGATCAAGAGCTCGTGGGACGTCATTAAGCTGAACGAGTGCTGAACGCGGAGGTGCCGTACGTTCGGTGCTTGATCGGTTGAATCGTGAAGAAGTTCGACTACATCAACCGCGTCACTTGACGCTTCCGCTTCCGGTCTACGAGGGTACGTAGACACACTCTTCCCTCTCGTTGCTATGCATCTGGTAGATAGATCTTGCATGATCGTAGGAAAATTTTAAAATACTACGTTACCCAACAACATTGTCATATACGTGTGCCAAAATGCGCAAACGGTCCCGGGCCAGGTAAGGTGGCACCCATGGGGATACCGTGCGTGAGGCCGCAATGTGATATGACATGTTACAAGCTAGATCGGTGTGACTTAGGATCGGGGTCCTGACATCGGTGGCTGCCATGTGCTCGTTGGATGCCACTTAATCATCTGAGGGCTCAACACCACACTGATAAGTGACATGAGTCTCTGTGCAGTGGAGCGGTGATGCCTTGGCGGGGTGACCCGCCCGTGATGTCCCGGCAAGCCTGCTGGGGGAGTCTTGAGATTTGCCTTGGCGTGGCCTTGACCTGGTCGGGCTCGCCTGCCCGGCTATGGAGGTTTGTCTTTGGTGATATCTATATCCTTTGCCTTGTCTTGGTCTTCTTGATCCGCCCTTCGACTTCACAAAGAGCTATATCTTCAACTTGGCCTTGTCTTGCCATTGCAATCTTACCCTCGTGCCTGTGTACAGTCTGGGCAACACACACCAAGGTTTGTTGCACTGACCGCCTTGTTATGTTTTAAGCCACACCTCGAGGTTGAAGTGTTTCCCGTGCCGCGGTGTCCTCTGGCATCCGAGACCCAACGGCGGACTGCATCCGAGCTCCAACGCCGGACTGCATCTGAGCTCCAATGCCAGAATGACCTCCAATGTCGACCTGTATTTGAGCTCCAACGCCAGACTGTATCCAAGCTCCAATGTAGGACTATATACGAGGTGTCATAGATCACCTTGGTTCGAATAAGTTGAAGGAGTTCAGCCGACCTTAATGTGCGAAATGCCCTCAATGGAGCCAGCCACTTGTATCTGAGATTTATGCCGGACTGCTTCTGAGGTGGTGCACCACCCCGATCGTTGGCTAATTTTCTTATCAGTGCAATTTATTCTCTGTCAAGATGTATACGCAGTAGCCCTCAAGGTGCGTGTCGGCCTAAAATTCGGGATGCACTTGAAATCCAAGGACCCCTTAGTATGAAACAAAATGGCTAATCCCAATAGCCCCTGAGACTCAGGTCGATTTGTGAATTCGGCCTGAGCATCAACTCCTAGCTCGGCAACATACGTATGAATAGAAACATGTTGTAATATATTAGATGAGATAGTGAGCGGCGGACGAGCCCTTGATAGAGGGTCTTAAGAAGTCGCCGTAATATATTAGCTTGATGCCGGATAGGTCCCAGATGGTACATATTGTTGTCCAAAGACGCGTTTGCCCATAGCTCGGTCAGCCCGAACACTATGCACTTTTAATTTTGTGCATTGAATAGGAAATGCAGTATCCCCTGAGTCACTGGTCGGGTGGCAACACCGGATCAGGGGATCGATGTGCCCCTTTAATATTTGTAAATGATAAGCGCAAAGCCCAGTAGCCCCGAGCCTTAGTGTGGGCATGGGTGGCTGAATTAAGGATCAATAACCGGAGTAAATTTTCTTTAATCACAATTTATGTGTAATGATTCTATGTATCCAAGTACTTTACATCATGAATGCTCGGATCCGCATTGTAGAAAACTTTCTTGACAGACCATCGGCTTCAACCTCTTCGGCTAGTAGCCGGGGAGTGTTTGTTCTACTTTATAAAGCCTTTTATGACGGCAAATATTTATGAAAACAAGGCAATCTAGTCATCCGGTTTAATAAACAAAGTTATGCAGGGAGATATGTCATATTACTTTTTAACTTAAGAAACATCTTCTGGGAAAAATAGTTCCTTTATAGGTTCCTTTTCTCAAGCTATCATGTTGACCATGATCATGAAAACTCACCTCCGATCAATGTTAGTGGAAAATATTGAGGATTTAGTTTGGGGAAAGTCCCGGCAAGGGTCTTGTCGGGGCCTCCGTGACCGTCCTTGGCAAGAGGCTTGCCCGGGCTTTGAGTGTCTTTGGTGAGGAGCCTTGTCGGGGCCTCGTGGGCATCCTCAGCAAGGAGTCTCATGATTGCCTTGTCATCTGGTTCTCATCTTTCGAGCCATAGACCTTTGTCTTCACAAAGATTAAGGTCCAAAATATTTGCATTATTGCTTTATCATGGCAGTGCCAAAACAGTAGCACAAGTGCAGAGTCAACATGTAGGATCTTTGGCAAATGATCAGACCAAAAAGGAACATACCTCGTGATGGGAACCATATCTGCATTCAACGCCATCCTAGAAGGGAAGACACCAGTCACCAACATGGATGATTTAATTCATGTGACCTTTTTGTGCAGTTCACCTAAAATGAATCAATGTTTGCATCATGCAATTATCAAGTACTTGGTCCCATGAGGTGGCAGCTTCTACTTCATTAGTTGCAATAAAATTGAGCAACATCAAGGTTCGTCGTGAAGCTCATAGAATGTGCAACTATATTTTGGATATCATTTTGTGCAATTCAACTAACATAAATGGTGAAATCTATATCTCTGTTTGCACAAAAAGGTGGAAAGGAGGGTGAATAACCAGTGATGAAACATACATCAAATGAAAAGAATCATTTTCCGTATATAAATGGCAATCATACAAGGACAGTAGTAAATTTCTAAAGAAGGAATGTTGCTAGATATTAGTGTCTATAGTAGTATTAACTATGACAACTATTAAAAAAATTACTTTAATGGTGTCATTGCTTCATTTTACCAGCAACATTACATTAACCACTGCTAATGAGTTGGTATTAGGGCACGGGAGAGTTGGCAGACCAGGACGGTTGCATTTCTAACGAAAAGAAGCAATGTACCTTAATGGAAAATTTAGCAGGACATGAAAATTTATCCATTGATTCAGATTACTGGAGGCATTACATGGAAAACAACATTGTTTTAACGTGTCCTTACTTTAATAGTGGGACTGCTACATTTTACGATTGGCATTTGATAAGAGGTGCTCGGGGCAACAAACATCCATACAGGACAGCTGGGTTGGTCCCATTTTCGTTTAGTATGGCCACCTTTTACTGTGTGAGCCGAGTAAATCTAGTGCTGGACATACTCTGTTGACTTGTCCGCCAATCCCCACATTCATACCTATTCAACCAATATATCGGTTTATATCAAGTTTGTAGTTTGTTTCTATGGGGACCGCGACTCATAAGTCGTGATCACCGAATGCACGTGTATAGTGATCCCTGAGATCAATGCTCACTGAACAAATAGAAGCTGAATAACAAGAGTTTTACATCCATACATACCGTCTTACACAAGTAGGTCCATTATGGTTAGGTTTTGAGTATATCATCACGACGGAAATCTTCAATGGCATCTTGGACCAATGCCATCTGCCTTAACCCTACAAGCATTCTGACTGGGAAGCATACTAGCTCGCATGTTCGTCACCAAGGTAATCTTCTTTAAATCATGTTCTTTCATGCTTGGCCAATAAAATAACAAGTGGCAAGAAAATGAGTTCTTTGAATGTACTCGCAAGAAACCCATGTTTTGGAACAAGGTATGACAAGGCATGATATAACACTAAGTATAAAAATTTGGCAGAAAGCTATTTTTGAGTGCAATGACATGTCCTAACACCTTGTAAAGCATGCATCAAAAGAATTCAGATATTCATGTGAATAGGTCACAAATATCAACATAAACATAGTTTGATTCTATTCCAGCTTGATCAACATGTCAAGTCATTTGACTTGACTCAAATAGTTTTGTCCACACAACCACCACTACTGCAGGTTGCTGCTAATGCGACACTACGATCAGAGATACTTCGACGAAACTGTGTGCTTTGCCATAATTGCAAACGGGGGTGTAAAAATCCGTCAAAAAAGGTGCAAAACATTTGCGATTGAGGATACATCAAACACGGTTCAGATTTTGGTTGCATGTGCGATGGTGGGCATACGGTTCAATTTGATTGACTGTTTGCAATGAGGAGGAACAAAAGAAACCGGCTGCTAGATGAAGGCATGTGCGATGTAGAGCATACGGTTTAGTCGGATGAACTGTCTGTGATTAAGCAACACAAAAGAAACGGTCAGGCAGATCAAGGTGTGTGCGATATACGGCATGCGGTTCACTCGGATGAACTGTTTGTGTTGAGACAAGAGAACAGAAACAGTTCAATATAAGAAGATGTGTGTGATACGCGGCAAACAGGTCTATAATAAAAAATGTGTGCTAAGACCGATAATAACAGAGACGGTTGCTGCTTATAAGACGTGTGTGTTGTGCCATGGGATTTCATGCATACAGAACAACATAGTATATATATATATACACACACTTATAATGACATGGTTGCATGACCAAATTAAACATCCACTTACATAGGTGGCTACTATACAACCATGGCATTTGCACACACCAAAGTAACCTATTACATGCATAATTACATAGGTGGCTACTACACACATGACATTTCAACACGCCAATAAAGTAAAGTATATATTACATGCATGATGAACTAGCATAAACGATCATCCGATCATCATCTACTTCTTGGGACGCTCGCTCTACTTGTGGCTCGATCCGGGCTCGTCAATTTGGGTAAGAAGGCACTTCCTGATGTCAACGATCCACCTGTGCATCTCGTAGCATGTGTACACGCTCTTGGCCGTGAACCTGAGGTGAGGTTCATCCAGTTGCCGCATCCAGGCCCTATGCCAGGATACGGGACTTGTTCTCTTGGCATCATGCTTCATCTTTTCGTAGTAGGGGTCGATGATGGCCGAGGCGAGTTCAACTAGAGAGACCTTTGTGCTACCCCAGACCTTGTAGTGCTCATGGATTTCGACAAGGTTCTGGCAGGCCAAGCCTGTAACCCTGAGCACTTTTACATCGTCGGTGGTTTCCACCGTGGCGAACTTGTAGTCGATGCTGTTGACAAACTGTTGAAACGGTCACAAGGCTCTGTGGCCATGCAGTAGTGGTAGAGGAGGACATGACGGTGCACGCACAACTGGGCGATGGCAACCTTCTGATCTATGTCGGGATGACCGTCGGTGCACTGGAGGTCGATGCCGACCACCTTGTACTTGTCTCCAGCAAGCAACTGCTCAATGATGTTGATATAGTCGTCCACCACGGCCGGGTCGATGGTGTGCACCACTGAGAGATCCGTCTCCCTCGCATGGGTCTCCACACTATGCTCGCCGAACTCCATTGGAGCGCCACTGGACATCCCCTCTCTATGTGTCGTCGTGGGTGTGCTTGTTGTGTTGTGGGGCGCGATTGAAAGGTTGAAGAGACTAAGGTTATAATGGCCGCGGGAATTAAAGGGGAATCCGGATGGCCATGAATATCAGCAAACCCTTGATGGCAGTTCTAATATGCAGCGCGCAACTCTGCACGTAACTGCATCGCGTGGCAACCCACGCGGCACAACCGCATGCATACGGGCCCCCCGACGTGATCGTGCGCGCGTCCAACTGTTGGCAGAGCGTGCGCGGAGGTACGCGAGTAGAGCGTGCATGGAGGTACGCGAGCAGAGTGCGCCAACGGACGCGAGCAGAGCGTGCCGCGGTGCCTAACGGCGAGCATAGTGCGCTGCGGCGCCTAACGGCGGGATATACCTTCATTCAAGCCAATCAAAATAAGACTAGAAAGGACATGTCTGTATTGAGCAAATTAAAGGGATCACACATGTCTGTATTGACTGGAACGAGAATGCAATAGCAAAATAAGAATTAAGGCCACGATGATGTGATCGCAATGGTGGTTACATGAGGCAAGAAGGAAGATGCATCCATCAATGTACGGCCTCCTCCTCCTCAACTCAGTGCGCCGGCCGGGCCACCGATCGGCGGCTAAGGAGTGACGGCTTTTGTGGCGAGGTCAAGGTGCTTCTCAGCAAAGGCATCCAAGGCTTCCAGCCGGCTGAAGAAGGCCAACGTCGTAGTGTCCTCACTGGCCTTGTAGATACCTATGTACACGATTTGCTCGTGCACATGGATGTGTAGGTTGACGATTTATTGTAGGGCGAGGCGCCTCGCGGCGAGCGCGACCTCCAGGTCGACATTCCTCGTGCGGGCAGTCGTAGGGCCACCAGTGCTTGAAAAGAGGTTCCGACCATGGAGGCCGCTTAGGGTGGCAGGCAATAAGGAGCCCGGGCGCGCGGGTTATAGGAGTACGGCGATGTCGTCCGCGAGCTTCTTGACGACTGTGAACCTGTTGGTGGTGCGAACGATCATCTGGTCCAACTGAGAGTCGTAGCTGGCATCGACGGCGTCCATCCACGAGCCTGTCGCCAACACTGTATGGAGACGATCCACGGTGCCATGCCGCAGGACGGCGTCGTGGACCATCTGGCAAAGCTGCTGGCTGCTCGAACGCATTGCCGCCATGGGTCTGGAGTGGGTACTATTGCACTTATTAGTGTAGGTCCTTAGGCAAATTCTTAGGTTCGTATGATGTGGTAGATGCATTAGAATGGAGGGGCGCCTTTATATGAGTGCAAACTGCGTTACATTGACATCGTGCTGCCTCATTTCCCATTACTTCCCTCATGCATTGACACGATGCTAATTGAAGGAGGATTCATCATTGGCCGTTCAACATTTTGGGAACCGCTACCCTCTCCCTCATCAGCATTAAAGCCGTATCGGGAACTGTGCAGCCCACTGTCAAATCGAATAGTACTGCGCCGCCCGCTGCACTCCTGGCTGAACACGCCTTCCTCGCCTCCATCTATGCTTAATTACTGTATTTTAGTTACAAACATTAGATACTGCTAGTGATTTTTAGCTTCATATTTTGACAAATCGTAGTGTTACAAGGTTGGCAAATGGCAATGTTACTAGATCAACAAATGTCAATCTTTCTAGTTTGACAAATGGCAACATACCCAATATGACAGATGCAAATCTTAGCAAATTGTTTGTAAGTGGTTCACACGGGTCATCCAAAAGAACCGTTTGTGTTCAAGAGATGCTCAAATCCTGCTCCCACTTTGCCACTTCATGTTGATGCCACTCCAGGATAGCATGCCAAGTTTCATGTTGATGCCACTCCATGATTGCATGCAAAGTTTCATGAATTTCAGAAGAGTTTTAGATTTACTAGAATTTAAAAACCAGGTATCTCAATGTTTGAGGCCGAGTGACGGTGGCAGGGTGTTTGACATTCATTCCCATTTCTTGCATGGGACCTAAGCTTGCACCCAAGGACACATATTTGATTTTTCAACCAATTTATATGCACGGGAGCATGTGCATGTAGTTCAAATTTGAATTATGCACATAAATGCATTGAAAACTCACTTAATGCATAAAAATGTCCAAACGAACCCCGAAAAATCACAAAAAATAACAAAACACTCATGTTATTCTATGTTGACACGAGAAAAAATTTGAAAGCAATAAGAGGCAATGGATATCGTTTTGCCCCCAAAGTTGGGGCGGTCCCTACCGAAACCATCATGCTTGTTGTTAGAAGCTCTGGTCTGTGAGAAGCATATACCCAAACCTGCCCCAAATGGGACAAAAAATTTACGATGGCATGTTGATAATGCTCCATGATAGCATTCCAAGTTTCATGAATTTCAGACGAGTTTTGGATTTACTATAATTTAAAAACTAGGTATCTCAATGTTTGCGGCCGAGTGACAGTGGCAGGGTGTTTGACAATCAGTCGCATTTCTTGCATGGGACCTAAGCATGCACCCAAGGACAAAGATTTGATTTTTCAACCAATTTATATGCACGGGAACATGTGCATGTAGTTCAAATTTTAATTATGCACATAAATGCATTGAAAACTCACTTAATGCATAAAAATGTCCAAACAAACCCTGAATAATTCCAGTTCTTTTATGACCACATTAGATAAAAGGTCTAGAAATTCAAACACCATCCATGTCCGCTGTGTAACACCCCATATGTGAAACCTTCCATTTATGGTAATATAATATTAGTTGACTAAATCAATTCCATTCTGGGTTCTTCTTTCATTTCGGGTTTTTTCGTTTGTCCGCGTGCGTGTGTGCATATCATCTAGGTCATGTCATCATGTGCATTGCATTGCATTCGTGTTGTCACTAGCACCCGGTCATGTTCATCTATTCCCGTTATCCGTTTCGAGTTCCGACACTCACACACGTGCCCGTGGCACCTTCGAGTCCTTCTTTCGTATGTGGCCGTGGAACGTTCTCGGAATGAGGTGAGACTTGTCGTACGTTGTTGTTTTAGTCCGTGTAGGCCGCCTGTCAAGTTTCGTCGCGTTTGGAGGTTGTTTGATATTCCAACGGTTAACCTCGTGGGCTAAAAGCTCCTCTTCCTTTTGGCCCAAGACCCCCTCCACAACAGCCCACTAACCCAGCACAACCACTCCCATCCTCTCGGTTGTCGTATCGTGATCGTGTGGGCGAAAACCGCACCTCATTTGGACTCTCCTAGCTCCCTATGTCTATAAAAACGTCCACCCGCCTCCATTTTCGGGTACAAAACCCTAGCCCGAGCTCCCCGCGCCATCGGACGCGTCCGTCCGCCGCCGGACACGTCCGCCGCCGCGCGCCCAGCCAATCCCGTCGTGACACGTGTCGCTCCGCCGCCTCTCTCTCCTCCCCGCGCCGCCGGCCTGCCGGGGCCCGGGTCGGGCCCCCGGCCCACAGCGCTCCGCTGCCAGCCCGCCTCGGCCCCGCTGCCCGACGCGCTCGCCGCCGGCGCCCCGCGCTCGTCCGCCGCCCGTCGCGCTCGCCGCCGCAGTCCGCCGCTGCCCGGCCGGCGCCCATCCGCCGCCGCCTCCGCGCCACCGACCATCGCCGCCGCGCCTCCCCAAGCTCTGTGGCGAACTCCCCGCCGGACTTCCGCCGCCCCGTTCGTCTTCTCCGGTAAGGTCCGGGTGGATCTGGATCGGGACCAGATCCACCACTCCCCCGAACCAAACGGCCACCCCGCGTCCCGGATATCTCCATCCCACACGGATCCATCACACATTGACTTTCGCGGAGGTAAAATCCCACAAAGTCCCAGATCCGCGTAAATTTGTTGCCTCCTTCTTCATGTGATAACTTTGTGCTCGGTGCTCCGTTTTGCGCATATGATATGTCGAAATGTTCGTCTCGTCGTGCTCTTCATGTTAGCATCAGTTTCATGTATGTTAGAGTTCATCTTGAGGACTTAATATTCATGGCAAGAGTGCATCATGATGAAACTGTTTCAGCACTTGTCGTCTGTGTAAATTTGTTGGCATGTTCGTGAGCTAGTAACTTTGTGCATGTTGGTCCGAATGGAGTGAATGATATGTCCAGATGTTCATTGTGAAGTGCTCTACATGATGGTTGCTGGAGCATTCATGTTAGGTTTCATATTGCCATGTTTATCTCTGTTGCAAAAGTGCATTTGGCTGATAAGTTATGAGATGATCTTTTGTCTTGCTTGAGTATATTAATCCATGTGTCATATGAGCTAGGTGTCAACATGAGTTTTGCTCTTTGGAATGTGCTCTACATGATAGATTCATTTTCATGCCATCATATATCTTGAGATGAGTGCAACAAGCTTGTTAACATGTCATCTTGTTGTTAAATTTCTGCAAAGTGTGAATCTGTTAATTTTTATGCTATGTTTCTATGTTGCCACCGTCATTGTTGTGCATGTTTAGAGTTATCCAGATGGTGTTCCTTGAAGCATACGTTATGCTCTAGCTATCCATGCACTTGTTTGCCATGAGGGGTGGCTGTAGCTTGTTGTTTTCATGCTATCAAGTGGCTATAAAATGTATCTGTTAGCATGTTATCAACAAGTTTAGTTTTGCCACTAGTATAGCTAGTGTTCTATGCATCCTATGAGCATGTTCTTGCCATGAGTAGCTTCTCAAATATGTCTTCTTTCTGTTGGTTATGTGAACCTTCCATGCTATGCTTTGAGTTGAGTTGCACAAGCTTGCAAACATTCCTACTCGTTGTAATTTTTGCCATGCCTTGTAATTTTCACTATGTCTGAGAATTCTGTAAATTTATTGCAACTTGCCATGCTAGTTTAATTATGTTCCAGCAAGGTTTTGGGTGTGCTCTAAGTTCATGCATGTTAAGTACCATGTCTATTTCACATCAATGCTTTTTGTCTCCATGTTTGGGTGCTGTAGCATAATTATATCTCGCTCTAAAGATGCCATGTTGCTATAAACTGCTGTTTTGCTTGTCATTTGCAAACCGTGCATCCGTTTCCGGTGATCTTTATATCGATTTTAACCGAAATCTTCCCCTCTATCCAATGGCTTGCTTGGTTTCCCAAGATGAAGCCATTTCCATCATATTCTCCTTAGGCTCAAGAGCTTCCTCATGCATACGCACATCATACTCGCATCCCTTGATATGACTTGCATCATGTTGATTGTGCATTGCACCATGTTTGATATTGTGCTGTTGTTGTGTCCTTGTGTTGGGTAGAGCCGGGAGACGATTCGGAGTTTGAGGTTCCTTACGAGGCTGAGTTTGAGGAGCAAGGTTACGATCCCTTAGTGGAATCAACAGGCAAGATGACCATTCCTAGATATCACTTCTATGTTTGCCTATGTTAGATGTCTCGTTCTTTAGTCATTGCCTCGATGCCTATTCCTGTTTGTCAGCCCTCCTATTGTTGCCATGAAACACTCTAACCACCTTCCTAGGAAACCATTGTTTGGCTAAGTACGCATCGCTCAGCCCCTCTTATAGCGTTGTTAGTTGCAGGTGAAGTTTTGAAGATTGCTCCATGATGAAGTTGTTGTTGGGATAACACAATATATAATACCTGTTATACTAATTCACCTATATATTGGTAATGGGTGGAAGGATAAGCCTTTTTGCTTGGTGTTTTGTTCCACTCATGCCACCCTAGGAACCGATAAACCGTTGTTATGTTCCTTGATTTTGCGTTCCTAACACGGTTGGGGTTTATGGGCCCCCCTTTATAATTCGCTATGTTTAAAGCTTTTCTAGCAAGGCCCAACATTGGTTTTTCCATTTGCCTAACAACAAAAATTTGCATAGGGACTAGCTACCCCGTGGACTTAATTAACAACCCCCGGGCCAGTGCTCCTCATGAGTGTTGGTCCAACTGGGCGGACTGCAGGGCCGCCTCGAGGAAACCCGAGGTATCTGGTATTTTCCTATTGGCTGTCCCATCCGGTCAAGGCCTGAGACGAGATACGCGCGTATACTATCAGGGTGTCGGCACGCCGGGAGGTCTTGCTAGATTAGTTTTACCTTTGTAAAAATATCTTGAGCACGGGATTTCGAGAATACTCGGGTCTTCCCACTTTGGAGTTGCGACTCCGGAGATCGTGAGCTTGTGATGGCCTAAGTCAGGACACCCCTGCAGGGTTTGATCTTTCGAAAGTCATGCTCGCAATTATGTGGCAGATGGGAATTTGTTAATATCCGGTTGTAGATAACTTCACACCGTATTCATGAATACACTACCTGTGTGAGTAACAGTGACGGTTTCTTTCCGAAGGGCTTCGGGAAGTGAACACGGGGGAGTTATGTTTGATCGTGAGTAGCTATGATCACTTCTTGATTAACTTGGCGACCGTTGGCAATTGTTCTCTTCTCGCTCTAAACTCGTAAGCTAGATGCTTAGTGCTTGCTGCAGACACTTTTATAGCCTTTCCTCACCTAAGGCTTTGGTAGTTTTGATATCCGGGAATGGGATTGCTGAGTCCTCGTGGCTCCAGATTCAACACACACCAGATGCAGGTACCGCTGAGACCAGTGCAGGAGATGGTTTAGAACTTCACTAGGAGCTTGATGAAGAGAGTGGCCGTATGTATGTGACATTTTTCGACGATCAGTAGTGGTTCCTATTAGGGGTGATCATGCCTTGTGGTTGTGGTATCTTTCTCGTTTTGGATTTCGTTCGTAGCCGGACCATGTGTTATTTGGATGATGTATGTTATTGTATTCTTGTGTGACGTGGCGAGTGTAAGCCAACTATCTTTTCAATTTATTCCATGAACTTTTACATGAGATGTGCAAAGATACCATACTTGAGATTTTCTAGTATGCGCTTATGTCTTTAAGTCGTGCCTCTATACGTGGGAGACATAGTCGCATACTGGGCATTACAAGTTGGTATTCAAAGCCTTCTCCGACCTAGGAGCCCCCTGATTGATCGAATCGTTGACTGTTGAGTCTAGGCACACGCATAAAAATGTTTTGCGTCCTATATATATATATCGGATAGTAGGATTTCTTTTTACTCCTCATCCCTTCATCGCTCTGGTGAGGACTCCCGACGATGCTCTATCTCTTCTACTCTCAAAAATTCACTATTTTTTTTAGGATCACGCGAGTATTGTTTGGATTGTTCCGATATCTTGTGACGAGAACATTGTTCTCGATGCCTCCTGTCATTTAGGGGTTGTGGCAGTGTCCCGGGGAGTTGAGCTCCGAGGTGTTGTCGTCACAAAATGTATCGCAACGGTTCTAGAATACTTAAGATGGCCGACATCGAAAACTCTTCTATGCGGTTAGTGGTGAGATAACCCCGACGTCAGCCAGTACTGGGGAGATAGTTCGGGAGTATTGCCACAGCTTGTATAGCGGATGCGTTTCGAAGGTCCGAGGTAAATAGTTTCTGTGGATGACTGGTTATGTGTTGAAGGATGGATACAGCTGGATGTAGGTTTAGAGTTGAGTGCGCGGTGCTTCCCCTGTATCCCCAACACCCGATTGCATAACCGGAAACCTTCAGGAATTAATAGGTGGGTTCTTCAAGTAGCTCGCAGTCATTCTTCCAATGAGTGCATGGCTTGAGGTTTGGGGTTCAACATCTAGTGAAGAGGTTTCATGGGCGCTGTTCCAATTGGGAGTTGCATCTTAAAGGATCCTTGGCTATGCAGATCCGGGGATTGCAAGACCCTTTGTAACACGTGCCATGGGGCATTCGGCAAGAACATGTGGGACGAAACTTCTATCATGTATTTGTTCATCTGTACCTTGTTGTTTTTATTCTATCATTTTGTTCTCCAAGTGGCTTCTCGACAAGTTGTTGTGCCATTAAGTTATGGAATTCATTCGTTCAATTCTCTGTTCGAATGATATTGTCAAGATAATGTTGCAACATATCTATCCGTTGTTTTGATTTGATTGTGGTATTCGAGTTGCTTCGAAGTCAAATGTTGATTCCATACTTTTCCTAATTGTTGTTCTCATATTTCAAAGGGAGTGCTAATCCTTCCTGATCATCAAGATTGTCATGTTAAATTCTTTTCAACCGGCGTGCTTCTCTTCAAGTTAACCTGATCCTTTCAATTTGGTTTTTTCTCAATGGTGTATGTTTCATTCAACTCCGCCTATGTTGTCTCAACATAGCCGGTCCCAAGCCCGGGTAAAGGAGGAGGGTTGTGTTAGGCTTGGCGAGCCAACGTGAAAACTCATCTACTCTTATGGAGATGAAACCCAAAAGATTTTCATTGGGGCGTAACCCTCTCAGCGACGCGCCACATCGGAACCCGGGTGTGGTGTCAAATGGGCAAGGGCCGAGAAGTCACCCCCTTGGTGGCGCGCCGTATCTTGATCTGGATATGGTGGGAAGTGAGCGAGGATCGGGTCGTCGCATCCTTAGTGGCACGCTACATCGGCGCCCGGATGTAGTGGAAAATGAGCAAGGGTCTTCGCATTTGACTCGACGATTGTGAAGGGTAAGGAAGCTAGCCAAGCCTAGGAGGATCCGCTTAGGTAGCTGGAACGTAGGGTCCCTGACAGGGAAGCTTCGGGAGTTAGTCGATGCAGCGGTGAGGAGAAATGTTGATATCCTTTGCGTCCAAGAAACCAAGTGGAGGGGACAGAAGGCAAAGGAGGTGGAGGGTACCAGCTTCAAGCTGTGGTACATCGGGCTGGCGGCAAACAGGAATGGCGTAGGCGTCTTGATCAACCAGAGCCTCAAGCATGGAGTGGTAGACGTCAAGAGACGTGGGGACCGGATTATCCTGGTCAAGCTGGTAGTTGGGGACTTAGTTCTCAATGTTATCAGCGCGTATGCCCCGCAAGTAGGCCACACTGAGAACACCAAGAGGGAGTTCTGGGAAGGCCTGGAAGACATGGTTAGGAGTGTACCGATTGGTGAGAAGCTCTTCATAGGAGGAGACCTCAATGGCCATGTGTCGGGGGAAACTATCCTCCACGAACACCTATGGGACCGGAGCCCCTTGCTTGTGCGGTAAGAGGGCGGAGGGAGCACAAAGAGCAGATCGTGGAGATCACGTAGGCAGTTTATCCAGGTTCGGGCCGCGATGGACGCGTAAAACCCTACTCCTGCTTAGTTTGTATTGAGTTGAGGAGCTCGGGAGCTTGAAGAACTAGCTACACCGAGCGTATGAGCGATCTAGGTTCCGAACCTTTTATACGTTGTGCATGGGCCTCCTTTTATAGTGTAAGGGGTCACCGACAGGTGTCGACGTAGGAGAAAGGGGTAAAAACGTAAAAGTGGTGGTAGTTGTAACAGTGCGGGAATAGTGGAGCTACAGTGGATGAACAGTGGTCGATACCTACTTTGACAGTGGGGGACAAGAGCATTTAATGCCCGTCACCGTCGACCCCAAAAGCGCCCGCCCTTGCGTCTCCGTTTGCCACGGCGATGGCTTTACCACCGTGGAGTGCCACCGTGTCCCCCAGGCTGCACAGCCATCCGCCACGCGTCCCTGGAAAGGCCCCAGGGCGACGCGTGGACCGATGAGCTGGAGCGCGGGCACACAGCGCAACTTTCCCCGGCAAGCACCTTGCCGGGGTCTTGACCTTGCCGGGCCCGGGAGCTTGTCGGGCTCTGAAGCTTGTCGCTCCCCGGGCCCTGCCGGGGCGCATATAGCGCCGAGGCATGTCTTCTGTAATATAATCTTCTAGTCTTCCTGGCAAACTCCTCTTGCCAGGGCCTTGCGTGAGTGAGGCAATCTTGAGCCTGGAACGGCCTTCCCGGCAAGCTCCACTTGCCGGGGTCTCGATCTTCTGTCTTGTATACTTTGTTTTTGAATGGTTTTATATGGAGCAGGAAGGTCTCCGGCGAGCGCGTGGTAGGCCCTGCCGCGGGAAGCTGCTACTGCCCGTGCACAAGTTGGGGTACTGAGGTACCCCTACCTTAGTACACCGACAGGAGCCCCCGGGCCTGGGCCACACACGGTGCCGAGCGCTGTTGGGCTAGGCCCAAAACAGTGCACGGGCACGCGCGGCCCACGGCACGCCGAATCCACTTCTGCATCCGCCGCGTCCCCCCGTAACGGCACGCGTCGATTGCGGCGTCGTGGGATGGGACGTGGCCACGTTCTTTTAATGGAAAGAGCGAAACGTCCCCCACTTCCCCATAAAAGCAGAGGAAGCAGGAGCGGTTCCCCTCCTACGCCTTCATTGCTTCTTCTTCCATCTCCAGAGATCCCCTTTGCGCTCCGCCTCCACACCTCCTCCGCCGTCTTCCGCATCTGCGGCGCCGCCGGACTCTTCGTCCCTTTTCCCTCGCCGCCTCCGCCATGGCCCCGAAGACCGAGAAGGCGAAGGCGGAGAAGACCAAGAAGGAGAAATCGGAGCAGGCGGCGAGGCTTACTCTGCTGCGGAAGCGGAACGTCGTCTTCGCGCCAAGGCTCGGCGCGCGGGAGCTCTGGAACAAGTATTACTTGTTCTGGGCCAAGAAGACCAAGGCGCATCCCCGCACCCGAGCCTATCCGGCCGCCGCCAAGGACAACTACCCCGGCGGGTACTTCTTCTTCGCAGCTATCTTCCACTGCGGCCTCTGTCCCCCTTTTTCCGACTTTTTCTGTGATATAATGCACACCTACGGCCTCCATCTTCTAGACTTCACCCCCAACGCCATCCTTACGATGGCGGTTTTCGCACATATGTGCGAAAACTATATTGGGATATACCCAAACGTAGCGCTGTTTAGGCACTTCTTCACCCCTAGAGTAGAAGCCGGCGCTCCCCTCTCCGGGGGGATTTCTTGGGTCTTCCGCTTGAACAAGAAGGAGTCCTACTTGCCGGGGGAGCTCCGCGGCAAGTGGGAGGAGTGGCGTGCAGACTGGTGCTGGATAGTCGAGGACGAGCCGCAACCTTTCACCGCGCCGCGCACAACAGCCATCGTGCGCGGCAGGGACTGGAGTGAGTTGGATTCGGACGACGGCAAGCTCAACGTCGCCCTCATCAGAATTCTTCGTCTCCTGGTAGCAAAGTTGTCTGTCGGAGAAGTAGGCACAGATTTCCTTCGCCGCCGCATTGCCCCTCTTCAATATAGGAAGAGGCCAGCCTGGGAGTACGGCAACGCGGCGGACATAATGAGGCTGCGCCCCGGGCTAAACTTCAACTTCACGTCGCTGGAGCTGAAGGGGATGGTCCGGGAACTATTTAAGCATGACCCGGCCCACCCGGAGTGGTTCAGAGCTCCCCGGGGAGTGGTGCCCCTCTGCAACAGCACGGCCCGGGATTCCCTTCGCGCTATGATGCCCGCGTGCGACTCGCATGGCATCGATCGCACATGGATTCCGCCCAAGCCAGACGTCATCCTAAACTTCTTCGACAACCTGGTGGAGGTGGCGAAGAACAAGGACGAGATCAAGGGGCTCACACGGGACACCACCGACCAGGAGATAGCGTATATAGCTTCTCGGGTTGAAGAGGCCGCTGCAGCCGCAGCGGCAGGAGAATTTGGCTTTACGCCCGAGGAGGCAGAGGCTGCGGAAGTGTCCTGCCAAGCAGAGGAGGCGGAGATCCGCAGGCTGCAGAAGCTTCCTCCCGACGAGCTCGCCGGGGTCCCTTCCTTGAGGCACTCCGGGATCCCCGGAATCCTGACCGAGGCCGCGGCGAGAGGCAGCGCCGCCGGAGGAAACAGAGGCACCGCAGGGAGCGGAGGCGCCGGAGGGAGCGGAGGCGCCGGAGGGAGAGCGGCCACAGTGCAAGGCGCTGGGCCCAGCAAGCCTGCCGAGGAGGAGGAGGAGGAGGAGGAGGACGTCGGGGCCGACGAGGACTCCGACGGGTCTCTGGGGCTCTACGCCGACGACCTCTCCTCGTCATCGGAGACCTCCCCGCCTCGGGCAAGTCCCAGGCGATCTCCGTTGAAACGTCTCCGCAAGACGGCGACAGGGACGAGGGCACAGGCGCCCCGACAACAACCAACTCGCCGGGCGGCGCGAGCTACCCGAGGGAGTCAAGCTGCGACGGGGGCGCCCGGCGCACCAGCCACGGCGGAGGCGGCCCGCACACAGGCCACGGCGGAGGCGCCCCGCAAGTCAGCGCCGAGCGGAAGGGAGTCTTCACAGAGCGGAGCGGCAGCTCCGCCCGCTCCCCGGGCCTCGGCTACCACAGGGGCCGGGTCTTCGTAGCCCCCAGACCCGGGGACCGCCAAGCGCCCGAGGGAGTCTTCGCCTCCTGCTCCCCGCGCGGACGCGTCTCAGGTGGCGTTTGACTTCTCCGCCTTGAGTGACGACGACGACGACAAGGAACAGGAGTAAGAACTTGAGGCTTCGCATCTTCTTTAACTTTGTCTTGATTTTTGGCTGATTCTGATCTTGCTTTCTACTTGGATTTCAGGACCCTGGCCCAGCGAGTGGCGAAGAAGGCCAAAGTTCCCGTTGTCGAGGTTGCGGACGACTCGCCCGTCGTGGCGACTGGGGACGCGCCGGAGACGAGCCTGCCGGACCCGAGCGCTGCTCCGAGGAGCAGCCCCCAGCGCAGCCCCCAGCGTAAGTCTGGGTTCCATACTTCCGCTCGTCGGGCGCGCTTTAGGGTTTTGTCTTGTGCCAATATCTTGATTGTCTTGTGCAGAGGTGGAGCCACAACCACAGGAGCATCCGGAGGTCGCTCCCGAGGAACCGCAGGCCCCGCCGTCCCCGCCAAGGCCGAACTCCCCGGTAAGGGAGAGCACTCCGCCAAGGGCGGGTACTCCGCCAAGGGCGAGTACCCCGCCAAGGGCGAGTACCCCGCCAAGGGCGAGTAGTCCGGCGAGGGCGGCCACTCCGCCAAGGCAGAGCTCCCCGGCGAGGGAGCCCGCCGCTGACGACGTCCGTCAAGGTAAGTTCTGTAATTTTGTCTTCTTGGATTCGTCTCTTTTTGGATATTTGCTTGAACTTCTTTTACTTTTTCTTCTTCTTCTAGATCCTCCTCCCCCCGAGCAGATGGAGACGGAAGTCATCGTCGTCGAGGAGGAGGGCGCGCAGGGCGGCGGCGGCGACGTCCCTGTCGTCGAGGACACGGCGGGAGCCGCCGAGCCGGCTGCGGAGGAGACCGCTCCGGCCGCAGACGCGGCAGACGGGGAGGGGAACGGCGGCCATACTGCCGGCCCGGAGGCGGCAGGAGCGTCGAGCGCTGCGCCGGCCGCCGACCCCTCCACCGAGAAGGAGCCGTCTGCCTATTATCTTGAAGCCCCCAACGGTGTTTACATCCAGGTGCTGTGGGGTTCTTCATCGCGAGCCCCCGCGGAGGGCGAGGCCTTTGATGGAGAGGTCCTCGCCTCCGCGGGTCTGAAGATCGTCGAGGCGCCCGGCGGAAGCGATGGGCCCGAGGAGGAGAAGCTGCTCCATCAGCTCCTGGCCCTTTACCGGGCCAGGCAGGCGAAGCTTGCGTCTCGGGAGGCCCTTGCCGCCAAGGCCGCCGTTGAGGTGGAGAAGCGCGCGGCGGAGCTCCGCGCCGCCAACCAGGCTGCCCTCCGCGACGTGGCGGAGGAGCGCGAGAGGCTCGCCGGGGAGTACCAGGAGTGGCTCCTGGAGAAAGCCGAAGCCGAAGAGCAGCAGCGACTTGCCGGGGAGGAGCTGTCCCGGCGAGAAGGAGAGCTCGCCCAACGGAAGGTCAACCTCGACTCCCACGAGGAAGACCTTGCCGCTCGGGAGCAAGCCCTTGGCGGAGAGCTGAAGGAGGCGAAAGCCGCCGCGGCTGCCGCGGAGACCGCCAAGGAGGAGCTCGCGGCCAAGGTTGCGCAACTGGAGGAGTCACTGAAGGCGAGCGTGGAGAGGGTCACCGCGCTCAACACAGAGCGCGAGAAGGACGCCCACACCAACTCCGAACTCCAGGTGCGCCTCTCCAAGCAGGGCGACGAGCTGAAGGCCGCCAGGGATTCAATTGAGGATTTGGAGCTGAAGGTTTCCACGTTGAAGGACTCGCTCGACGCCGTCCGGGACCGGGAAACCAAGCTGAAGGAAGAGCTCCGCAGGGAGCGAGGCTTGGTGGAGAGCGCCAACACTGCGGCCGAGAACTTCCGCCAGACCGTCGAGGTGTGGACCGACGACTTGGTGTCCTCTGCATCCAACATCGACCAGGAGCTGCTGGCGCTGAAGGTTGAGCATCTCATCTACTCTCCGGATCCAAACCTCCCTCACAGCGCCAAGCTCAGCCTTTTCTTCAGAGGGATCGCGCCGGCTCTTGCAGATCTTCGGAAGAAGCTCCCCGCGCAACTGGCCGAGGAGTCGCGCCAACTCTGCGCGGGAACCTTGGAGCGTGTTCTGACAAAGATTGTATACCGTAATCCCGGTATAAACCTCACCAACGTTCTCCGCAGCTTGCCGGCCGACGCGAACACGGAGGCGCTGAAAGCGCAGGTCGCCCACATCATCGCCAAAGTGAACAAGATTTCCAGGATCGAGGGCGACCGCGTAGATTAGGCCTCCTTTTCCTTTATCCCTTTTGTTGCTGCATAGGGTGTTATGAACTCATTAATCATTGCGACAAGTTATCCTTTGTAAGATATTCATCTTATTTTAATCAATCAGTGCAATGTTATCTTCCTTGTCTTGGTCATCTACTTTGTACGTTTTTCACCCTACGCTTCCAGGGAGCTTGCCGGCAAGGGTCCTTTGCCGCGAGCGCTGAGTGCTGGACTCCGAGCAGCCTGCTGGCCAAGGTCTTGCCGGTAAGCAACCTTGCCGCAGCTAGTCGCAACGCACTCAGCTTGCTGAGTGAACTCGAAAACGAACCAAGGGCGCGACACTTGTCGCAGCTCACTTAAGTCGTTGAGCGTACTCGAAAACAAGATAAGGGTGCGGCTAGCTACGGGTAGGTTCCTTCGCGCACAGGTTTTCCATACAAAGTGTGATTGTTCAAGGAAGACAACTAAAAATTAAAAATTTGAACTGCTCAAATTCTAACAACTTAGCTTTCATATCTTGCTTGCTTCTTGGTAAGGCTTCTCTTTCTTGAACGGCACTTGGTTCTTCTTCCATCTCCTTCTC
>LR738712.1:391333453-391367525 GCA_902687465.1 Secale cereale
GGCAAACTTGTGCGCGAGGAACATTCCTTCTGCTTGAGAGGCAAGGAAAAAGAAGAGAGAAACAAGTATATGGCCTTTCGGCGTGCTAATGCTTACCGGATGTGTATGTTGCACAAGATGTCAAATAATACATGCAAATAGCAAAGAAAAGCATGTAAAAGGCAAATAGCGCAAAACACAAAAACTTTACTGATGCACGGGGTCTGCGCCCGACTTTGTAAAAAGGGTTACATGCAACAGCGGCAAAGCTTGTACAAAAAGTGGTTGCCGGAGCGGATCACGGCAACCGCGCCTTATGGGTGAAACTTGCGAAGATGCTCTATGTTCCAGGAGTTGCTCACCGGTAAGCCTTCTTCGGTCTCAAGGCGGACAGCGCCGGGCCTTGTGACTTGTCTCACCCGATAAGGGCCTTCCCACTTCGGCGTCAACTTGTTGGAATTCTTGGCGGACTGAACACGCCGAAGAACAAGGTCGCCTTCTTCGAGACTCCTGGCCTTGACCTTGCGGCTATGATAGCGACGCAAGGCTTGCTGGTATCGAGCAGCTCGTACAGCAGCCTGGAGACGTTCCTCCTCGAGGAGCAATGCGTCATCTTGCCGCAATTCCTCTTGCTCGAGCTCGTCATAAGCGAGCACTCGAGGAGATCCGTATACGAGTTCCGTGGGGAGAACTGCTTCTGCCCCATAGACTAGGGCAAAGGGTGTGTGTCCGGTGGCTCGGCTTGGTGTCGTTCTGATTGACCAAAGAGCCGTCGGTAGCTCCTCTATCCAGTTTCTTCCGCACTTGCGCAGCCTGTCAAAGGTCCTTGTTTTGAGTCCGCGCAGCACTTCAGCATTGGCCCTCTCCGCTTGACCGTTGCTCCTCGGGTGAGCAACAGAAGCGAAACAGACCTTGGCGCCAAGGTCTTGGACGTACTGCATGAAGGTGCGACTAGTAAACTGCGTACCGTTGTCGGTGATGATCCTGTTAGGGATTCCGAAACGGCAAACAATTGACCTGAAGAACCTGACCGCTGACTGTGCTGTCACCTTTCTCACTGGTTCCACTTCTGGCCACTTTGTGAACTTGTCGATTGCAACGTACAAGTACTCAAAGTCCCCGACGGCTCGGGGGAAGGGGCCGAGGATATCGAGCCCCCAGACCGAGAAGAGCCAGGACAAAGGAATTGTTTGGAGAGCTTGAGCTGGCTGATGAATCTGCTTTGCATGGAACTGGCACGCTTCACACTTGGTTACTAGTGCAGTTGCATCTTGGAGGGCTTCTTGCCAGAAGAACCCTTGCCGGAAAGCTTTTCCGGCAAGCGCCCTTGCGCCAATGTGGTGGCCGCATATGCCTCCGTGTATTTCTGCCAACAGCTTCTGTCCATCTTCCCTGGAGATGCACTTCAACCTGACACCATTGAGCCTTCTTCTGTACAGCTCGTTATCCATGAACTGGTACATACTTGACTGCCTGGTTATCTTCTCTATTTCTTCTGGGTCGTCGGGAAGTTCTCCAGTTTGTAGAAAACGGACGATCTACTGCGCCCATTCCGGAGCCCGGGGCTCAACGGCAAGGACTAAAGGCATGAGGGCCGCTGCGGGGACCTCAGCTTCTACGGCGAGAACCTCTGGTTCCGCCGGAGCTGATGGTCCCCCGGCAAGCTCGCCGGGGCGAGGCTTGTCGGGAACACTTGCTTCAACTGCACAGATCCTCGGATCTGCAGGAGCAGACTGTTCCTCAGCGTTCTGGTCGTTGATCTTGGGGACCTTGGCGGCGGTTTCAGGAAGATCCGCCGGCAAGTAGTCGCCGGAGACCAACTTTCTCTTCTTGGACTGCCCAATTGATGGTGTAACGGATGGTTGAATTAGCTTGAGCAAGAAGGTCCCTGGTTCCACAGGTAACTTCATCGAAGCACACTTTGAAAGGCCATCTGCAATGTCATTGTGAGCTCTCGGGACGTGCTCCATTTGCAGACCTTCAAAGTGCTCTTCAAGCTTCCTCACTTCATCTACATAAGCTTCCATCAAAGGGCTCTGGTAGCTCTTGTTAACTTGTCGGACCACCAACTGAGAATCTCCCCGCACAATCAGCTTTCTGATCCCAAGTTCGGCCGCAATCCTGAGGCCGGCGAGCAAACCTTCATATTCAGCAGTGTTGTTTGTCGCTTGCTCCCTTGGAAAATGCATCTGGATAACATACTTGAGGTGCTCTCCGGTGGGCGCGATGAGTACTACGCCGGCACCGGCGCCTTGCAGCGAGAAGGCACCATCAAAGTACATTACCCATTCACTTGTTGCTTCTTGTACGGGTGCACTTGTTTCTTGGACTTCTTCGTCGGGCGTTGGGTTCCACTCAGCTATGAATTCTGCCAAAGCTCGGCTCTGTATGGTTGAGGTACTTTCAAACTTGAGTCCAAAGCTTGACAGCTCCAGTGCCCACTCAACGATCCTGCCTGTTGCTTCTGGGTTGTGCAATATCCTCTTCAGCGGAAAGCGAGTGACCACTGTTATCTCATGTGCCTGGAAGTAATGGTGTAGCTTCCTCGAGGCCATAAGGAGACCGAAAAGCAACTTTGGTACCCCGGAGTATCTTGATCTAGCTCCCTGCAAGAGGGAACTCACAAAATACACCGGGCGCTGCACCATCTTCTTCTGCACTTCTTCCTGTTCCTGCGCGGAGTTGTCCTTGTCGGGGCCAGAGCTTGTCGGAGCAGCCCCCTGCTTGTCGCTGGATTCGCTTGCTGGTGGTGTAGACTCCTCGTCGGCCTCCCTCTCCGCTACTAACGCAGCACTAACCACCTGGTTGGTTGCCGCTAGGTATAGCAGCAACTTTTCCTGTGGTCTAGGTGCGACAAGTATTGGAGTGGAGGATAGGTACCGTTTCAAATCTTGCAGCGCTGCCTCTGCTTCCGGAGTCCACTTCATGGGACCTGCCTTCTTCAAGATTTTGAAGAAAGGTAGGGCGCGCTCTGCAGACTTCGAAATGAACCTACTGAGGGCAGCCACACAACCTGCAAGCCTTCTAACATCCTTGACGCGCTTCGGGGCCTCGATCTGCTCAATGGCTTTAATCTTGTCGGGGTTAGCTTCAATCCCCCTCTGTGACACAAAGAACCCGAGAAGCTTGCCGGAGGGGACTCCAAAGACGCACTTCTCGGGGTTCAACTTGAGCTATATCTTGCGCAGGTTCTGAAATGTCTCTTCCAAATCTTGGACCAGGGTATCCTTGCTCTTGCTCTTCACCACGATATCATCCATGTAAGCCTCTACATTTCTGTGGATCTGTGGCTCGAAAGCAGTGTGCACTACCCTTGCAAATGTTGATCCTGCATTCTTCAGTCCAAATGGCATGCGTATGAAGCAATAAGTGCCACATGGAGTGATAAATGCGGTCTTCTCTTCATCTTCTTTGGCCATAAAGATCTGGTGGTAGCCTGAATATGCATCAAGAAAAGAGAGTAGCTCACATCCGGCAGTGGAGTCAACGATCTGGTCAATGCGCGGCAAGGGGAATGGATCCTTGGGACATGCTTTATTCACATCGGTGAAGTCTATACACAGTCTCCACTACCCATTGGCCTTGCGCACGACGACTGGGTTTGCTAACCACGTCGGATGGATCACACCTCTAACTAGGCCTGCTGCCTCTAGCTTCTTGATTTCTTCAGCAATGAATTCTTGGCGCTCCACAGCTTGCTTCCTCACTTTCTGCTTGACGGGCCGCGCATGAGGACAAACAACAAGCTTGTGCTCAATTACCTTCCTGGGAACACCGGGGATGTCAGATGGTTGCCATGCAAACACATCGACATTCGCCCGCAGGAAGGCAACGAGCGCGCTTTCCTATTTGCTGTCAAGTGTGGCACTGATGGTGAAGGTACCACTAGTGCCGTCCTCCTTGGCGGACACCTTCTTGGTTGCCGGAGGAGCGGCCATCCCCTTCTTACTCTTGCCGGTGGAGCTCGATGGAACGTCCTCAACGGCAGCGCAGCACTCCGAAGAGGTGCGGTTGCCGGAGTGGGTCCCAGAGCACTTGCCGGACTTGGTCTTCGTCTTCTTCCCTCCGGGAGCTTCAGCGGCAAGTGTATCCTTCTCTACTGCCGCTGCTGCATCCCGGTAGGTCTTGTCGGCGCAGACAAGCGCATCTTTCTTGTCGCCATGGACAGTGATGACGCTTATCGGCCCCGGCATCTTGAGTACGTTGTAGGCGTGGTGGGAAGCCGCCATGAACTTGGCGAGGGCGGGACGGCCGAGTATCCCATTGTATGGCAATGGGATATCGGCGACGTCGAATGTGATGCGCTCAGTTCTGAAGTTGAGCTCCCCGCCAAAGGTCACCGGCAGAGTTATCTTCCCCTTGGGCTTGCTCCTCCCCGGGTTGATTCCTTGGAAAGAACCGGTCTCTTCGAGCTCGCCATCTGGGATTTGGAGTTTCTTGATCACAGCAGAGGAGATCAAGTTCAGCCCGGCCCCGCCGTCAACCAACATTTTGGTGACCTTGAGGTTGCGGATGGTGGGTGAGACCAGCATCGGCAAGCACCCGACCGCAGTGGTGCGGTCAGGGTGATCCTCAAGATCAAAAACGATGGGCGTGCTGGACCATTTGAGGAGCCTGCGCGACTCCACGGGCGGCTCTGCTGCATTCACCTCGCGCACCCACTGCTTGAGCTGGCGGTGGGAGGTGTGCAGAGAGGCGCCACCGTCGACGCACAGGACCTCCGTGGCCTTCTGGAACTCCTGCTCGCTGTTATCCTCATCCTCCATGTCTTCGTCGTCGTCTTCTTCATCCTTGTCACGGCCCCGGGGAGGTCGGTCACCTTGCCGCTGCTTTGCCTTGCCGCGGCGTCCTCCCCGGCCATTGAATGGCCGCTTCTTGCTCGGTTCTCCACCACCACCTTGGGCCTTCTCCTTGTCGCGCCTCTCGTACTCAGCTTTCTGCTGCTCGACGAGGTACTCGACGTGTTTGCAGTTGGAGAGGTCGTGGCCCTTGGTGCGGTGGATTTTGCAGTATTGCTTGTCGGAGCCGTCCTGCTTGTCGGCTGCCGCTACAGGGGCAGGCTCTTTGCCGGAGCCGCCAGCCTGTGTTTTCTTGGCGGGAGCCTCCTTGCCGGACTTCTCGACGGCAAGCACCTCCTTCTTGTTCTTCCTCCTGTTGTTCCGCCGCCGGCTCTTCTTTGCCGGGGCGGCGTCGTCGCTGTCGCTTCCCCCTGCGCCAGTATCCTCTCCGGGGAGTCTCCTCCCCTCTTCGGCGCGCGCGCACTTATCAGCTAGAGCGTAGAGCTCGCTGACATCCCGTATCTTGGTCATGGCCATTTCTTCACGCATGCGGCGGTTACGCACGTTCTGGTGGAACGCGCTGATAACCGCGGCAGGGTGGACGTCGGGGATGTTTTGCTGCACACGACTGAAGCGTTGGATATACTTGCGCAGGGATTCTCCTTCCTTCTGGGCCAGAATGTGGAGATCGCTCTCCTGGCCGTGGGGTTTGTGGCCGCCCGTGAAGGCGCCAACAAACTGGTGGCAAAGGTCCGCCCAAGAAGAAATGGAGCCTTCCGGCAAGTGCATAAGCCAAGAACGGACGTTCGGCTTAAGCACTAGCGGGAAGTAGTTCGCCAAAATCTTCTCGTCGCGCCCCCCGGCAGCCTGCACCGCGATGGTGTAAATGCTGAGGAATTCCGAGGGGTGCGTCTTGCCGTCGTACTTCTCCGGTACGTCGGGCTTGAAGTTCTTCATGCTGGGCCACTGGACGCGCCGCAGCTCGCGGGTAAACGCAGGGCAACCTGCCGCATACGGCAAGTCGCCTGGTTCACCGGGCGCGCGCGTGTCGACAGCGGCTCCAGCTCGCTGATCTGATTGTCGCCGAGCTTCTTGGCGGCGCTCGATTGTTGTTCGAGCGTCTTCTTGTCGCCGGTCGTCAAGGACTTGGCGCTGGTCCCGACGAGCCCGCGGATCCGACGACGCCGTGGAGCCGTCGGCGGCGTTGTTCCGGCGGGGCGGCGTCTTCTGCTTCTGCGGCGGGGAGTGCACGGTGGTTGCACCCCCGGCGGTCTTGTCGCCGTCGGCCTTCGTCTTCTCGACTTTCCGTGTCCGCGAGGTCGCCGGCTGCTGCGGCGTATCGTTGTTGGCGAAGGCGATCAAGCTCTGGATAGTTGCCCTCCAGTCTTCGGCCTTGTCTGCCGCTGGAGGGAAGTCGAGGAGCAGTTGCGCCCTTGCGAGCGCTTCTGCTGGAGTGGAGGGGAGCGGGGGCGAGCGGTGCGAGGAGCGGGATATGCTCGGACTCCTAACAGCGTTAGAAGGGGCAGGGTCCCGCCCCGGCGTCCGCGCTTTGCTTGTGCCCGGACGGTGGTCCGGAGCATCCCGCGAGCCTCCGGTTTGCCCTTGGCCCAGCAAGCGGATGCCACCTCCTGTGGCATGGCGCTGCTGGGTTGTTGTTTGCTGAGATGGACGTGGCGCGTCCAAGGAGACCGAGGCTCGGTCGTCCGCCTTGTCCTTGGATTTGGTGGTGGCGCGGGTTTCCTCGCCGGCGGCCACCCTTCCGACGGCGTCTCCTCCGCCCACCGTCGGCTCTGGTGGTGGCGGATGAGACGCAGACGGGCCTGCGACCTCCGAAGCCTTCTTCTTCGGGGCCATGGTGCTGTTGTTGATGAAGCTGACGAATTCGGAGAGGTTGATGAAGAATGCGCCCGCGTGAGCGCCGGATCAGGTTCGCACAACCTCGACGCTCCCTACCTGGCGCGCCAAAGATGTCGGGGGAAACTGTCCTCCACGAACACCTATGGGACCGGAGCCCCTTGCTTGTGCGGTAAGAGGGCGGAGGGAGCACGAAGAGCAGATCGTGGAGATCACGCAGGCAGTTTACCCAGGTTCGGGCCGCGATGGACGCGTAAAACCCTACTCCTGCTTAGTTTGTATTGAGTTGAGGAGCTCGGGAGCTTGAAGAACTAGCTACACCGAGCGTATGAGCGATCTAGGTTCCGAACCTTTTCTACGTTGTGCATGGGCCTCCTTTTATAGTGTAAGGGGTCACCGACAGGTGTCGACGTAGGAGAAAGGGGTAAAAACGTAAAAGTGGTGGTAGTTGTAACAGTGCGGGAATAGTGGAGCTACAGTGGATGAACCGTGGTTGCTACCTACTTTGACAGTGGGGGACAAGAGCATTTAATGCCCGTCACCGTCGACCCCAAAAGCGCCCGCCCTTGCGTCTCCGTTTGCCACGGCGATGGCTTTACCACCGTGGAGTGCCACCGTGTCCCCCAGGCTGCACAGCCATCTGCCACGCGGCCCTGGAAAGGCCCCAGGGCGACGCGTGGACCGATGAGCTGGAGCGCGGGCACACAACGCAACTTTCCCCGGCAAGCACCTTGCCGGGGTCTTGACCTTGCCGGGCCCGGGAGCTTGTCGGGCTCTGAAGCTTGTCGCTCCCCGGGCCCTGCCGGGGCGCATATAGCGCCGAGGCATGTCTTCTGTAATATAATCTTCTAGTCTTCCTGGCAAACTCCTCTTGCCAGGGCCTTGCGTGAGTGAGGTAATCTTGAGCCTGGAACGGCCTTCCCGGCAAGCTCCACTTGCCGGGGTCTCGATCTTCTGTCTTGTATACTTTGTTTTTGAATGGTTTTATATGGAGCAGGAAGGTCTCCGGCGAGCGCGTGGTAGGCCCTGCCGCGGGAAGCTGCTACTGCCCGTGCACAAGTTGGGGTACTGAGGTACCCCTACCTTAGTACACCGACACCATGTGGGTACATCTAACACAGGTTTTGAAGGGGTGCATGGGGGCTTTGGCTATGGCACCAGGAATCAGGAAGGAGAAGATGTCTTAAGCTTTGCTCTAGCCTACGAGATGATTGTAGCTAACACCCTCTTTAGAAAGAGAGAATCACATCTGGTGACTTTTAGTAGTGGTCAATACTCTAGCCAGATTGATTTCATCCTCTCGAGAAGAGAAGATAGGCGTGCGTGCCTAGATTGTAAGGTGATACCTGGAGAGAGTGTTGTACCTCAACATAAGCTGGTGGTTGCTGACTTCCGCTTTTGGACTCGTGTCCAGCGGGATAGGCATGCCAAAGTCGCTAGAACGAAGTGGTGGAAGCTCAAGGGGGAGGTAGCTCAGGCGTTCAAGGAGAGGGTCATGAAGGAGGGCCCTTGGGAGGAAGGAGGGGATGCAGACAATGTGTGGATGAAGATGGCGACTTGCATTCATAAGGTGGCCTCGGAGGAGTTTGGAGTGTTCAGGGGAAGGATAAGCAAAGATAAGGATACCTGGTGGTGGAATGATGACGTCCAGAAGGCGATTAAAGAGAAGAAAGAGTGCTTCAGACGCCTGTACTTGGATAGGAGTGCAGAAAACATAGAGAAGTACAAGATGGCGAAGAAGGCCGCAAAGCGAGCTGTCGGTGAAGAAAGGGGTAGGGCGTATGAGGGCCTCTACCAACGGTTAGGCACGAATGAAGGGGAAAGGGACATCTATAAGATGGCCAAGATCCGAGAGAGGAAGACGAGGGATATTGGCCAAGTCAAATGCATCAAGGACGGAGCAGACCAACTTCTCGTGAAGGATGAGGAGATTAAGCATAGGTGGCGGGAGTACTTCGACAAGCTATTCAACGGGGAGAATGAGAGTTCTACCATTGAACTTGATGACTCCTTTGATGAGACCAACATGCGTTTCGTGCGGCGAATCCAGGAGTCTGAGGTCAAGGAGGCTTTAAAAAGGATGAAAGGAGGCAAGGCGATGGGCCCTGATTGTATCCCCATTGAGGTGTGGAAAGGCCTCGGGGACATAGCGATAGTATGGCTAACCAAGCTTTTCAACCTCATTTTCCGGGCAAGCAAGATGCCAGAAGAATGGAGACAGAGTATATTAGTACCAATCTTCAAGAACAAGGGGGATGTTCAGAGTTGTACTAATTACCGTGGAATTAAGCTGATGAGCCATACAATGAAGCTATGGGAGAGAGTCATTGAGCACCGCTTAAGAAGAATGACAAACATGACCAAAAATCAGTTTGGTTTCATGCCTGGGAGGTCGACGATGGAAGCCATTTTCTTGGTTCGACAACTTATAGAGAGATACAGGGAGCAAAAGAAGGACTTGCATATGGTGTTCATTGACTTGGAGAAGGCCTGTGATAAGATACCACGAAATGTCATGTGGTAGGCCTTGGAGAAACACAAAGTCCCAGCAAAGTACATTACCCACATCAAGGACATGTACGATAATGTTGTGACAAGTGTTCGAACAAGTGATGCCGACACTGATGACTTCCCGATTAAGATAGGACTGCATCAAGGGTCAGCTTTGAGCCCTTATATTTTTGCCTTGGTGATGGATGAGGTCACAAGGGATATACAAGGAGATATCCCATGGTGTATGCTCTTTGCGGATGATGTGGTGCTAGTTGACGATAGTCGGACGGGGGTAAATAGAAAGTTAGAGTTATGGAGACAAACCTTGGAATCAAAAGGGTTTAAGCTTAGTAGAACTAAAACTGAGTACATGATGTGCGGTTTCAGTACTACTAGGTGTGAGGAGGAGGAGGTTAGCCTTGATGGACAGGTGGTGCCTCAGAAGAACACCTTTCGATATTTGGGGTCAATGCTGCAGGAGGATGGGGGTATTGATGAAGATGTGAACCATCGAATCAAAGCTGGATGGATGAAGTGGCGCCAAGCTTCTGGCATTCTGTGTGACAAGAGAGTGCCACAAAAGCTAAAAGGCAAGTTCTACAGGACGGCGGTTCGACCCGCAATGCTGTATGGCGCTGAGTGTTGTCCGACTAAAAGGCGACATGTTCAACAGTTAGGTGTGACGGAGATGCGTATGTTGAGATGGATGTGTGGCCACACGAGGAAGGATCGAGTCCGGAATGATGATATACGAGATAGAGTTGGGGTAGCACCTATTGAAGAGAAGCTTGTCCAACATCGTCTGAGATGGTTTGGGCATATTCAGCGCAGGCCTCCAGAAGCCCCAGTGCATAGCGGACGACTAAAGCGTGCGGAGAATGTCAAGACAGGTCGGGGTAGACCGAATTTGACATGGGAGGAGTCCGTTAAGAGAGACCTGAAGGATTGGGGTATCACCAGAGAACTAGCTATGGACAGGGGTGCGTGGAAGCTTTCTATCCATGTGCCGGAGCCATGAGTTGGTCACGAGATCTTATGGGTTTCACCTCTAGCCTACCCCAACTTGTTTGGGACTAAAGGCTTTGTTGTTGTTGTTGGTGTTTGTTTCATTCATCCCATGTTGTCTTTGTTTTTCCCCGCCCTCCCACCCTTTTCTTTATGGAGCCAGAGTTCTTAATCAGGTGTCCTTATATTCTTGTGATGCCTCTTCATCAATCTTCTTTAATGTTCTTATCCGGTGATTCTCAGGAAGATGCTCAAGAGCTTCAAGTTTATCATTCTCCGTTCTTGTTTCTTCTCCGGTGGACTAAATTCAAGCTTCTGTCATGATCATATTCTTCCTTTTTGTGTCACATGTTTTCACATGTTGAAATTTCTTATCCGAAGTCTCTCCTATTTATTCAACTCTCTAAATTCTTATCCGGAGTGTGCAGGATATCTCAGAAGATTCCCATTTTCATTCTTAATCCGTTCAAGCTTTTTTGAGGATTCTCATCTTATTCAAGCCATTTAATTCAACCGGTGTAATCTCTCTTTCAAGTAATCATTTCAACGATGTTTCTTTTGAGTGTGCCCTAACCCAAAGGGTTTTTCCTAGGATCTTACCTGACACTTCTAATTTCCGAAGTTATACTCAAATTCTTTTCAAAGTGTGACGTAAGAATGATTTCCATCAGTCACATGCTTTTTCTATGATCGCTTTCAAATTCCTTCCAACGTTGGTTCAACATTTACATTCTTCATTCTTCCGGAGTATCTCAAAATTCTTCAAGGTGTTCCTCATCGTCATTCTCAGTTTGAAGCCCGAAGAAGAATTTATCCTAAATCTTGGTCTTTTTCCTTCAAGATTCATGGTTCTAGTTTCATACCATCTTCATAATTGTTTCGATCACAAGGAATCTTCATATCACCCGAAGCATTTCACGAATTCTTCCCATTGTGATCCTCCGAAGGCCATCATTTCAGAAGATTTCCTCGTTCTCAGTTTTCAACTTCGTCCTCCAAATATTCTTCATTGATGCCTCTTCGTTCGTCTCCATATTCTACCGGTGCTTTGTTCAAGTATTCTGTAATCAGTTCGCAATCTCTTCTTTCTCTTGTATCTAAATTTCCTCAAGTGCTTATTCTTCCGGTGGATTATTCTCCTTCATCACCCGGTCTCAATTCTTACGATGGTTCATTCAAGATTTCTCTTCCTTTGTTATCGTATTAATTCATTCGTTCTTTCAAAATCCTACCGGTGATTTGTTGAATACTTTCTCAAGTTTGTGCGAGATCTCTCTTTAATTCTTTGCAATGGGAATAAGTAGTATGTTAATCCATTGGTAGTCATCAATTTAAATTGGTGAAGGGTACTCATAACATAATTCTTATTCTTGTTCCTTCCAAGTGTTTAATTCCTTCGTCCGGAGTTCGTTCGTGATATCATATTCTCGATTCAAAGTGCTCCAAATTTCTTTTTCCGGAGTTCCAAACTAGATCAATTATCTTGTCACGAAGCTTCATCTAAAGCATTACAAGGCTTCAATCTTATTCTTTTCATCCTTCACTTCTCATCCTTTTCTTATCGGATTTCTTCATGGTGGTTCATCATGATTTAATTCATCCTCGAAGTCTTCATCAAGATTCTTGTTGGAGCTCAAGCATTCTTCTTCTTGCATTTCGAAGTGCAATTCGTACTCCTTGTTTCTATTGACGTGGTGTTATGTCATTCTTCACAATTCCTTCATGATTTATGATTCATGAGTTATCAGGAATGAGATATTTAAAACCATCATATTCTTCGTTCATGAGATCTTTTCACCCTTCAATTTCCTCGTTGGAGTAATTTTGGGTTGTATTTCTCCTAAAAGCTTTCCCTAAGGATTGTTGCTATTTATGGTGCATATAAATGACCCAACTTCGTCATCTATCCTTCCGGTGTTAATTTTTTTTTCATCTCTTTGGTGCCCTCAATCAAATCATTCCGTTAGTGGCAGAATTTCACCTCAAATTTTGAGATATTTTCCATAAGCCCACATCAAGCTTATTCTTTTTGTTGTTGATTTTTCCAACAACTTCATTCAATCACTCTTTCTAAGGATGCCTTTTCAAATTCATTTGTGGGAGAAGTTGTCATTTTCTTCTCCGTTCATTTCTTTCATTGATCTATATTCTATTATGTCGTTCTGGAGGCTTTGTGATATTGCTCTCTTTGAACCATCATCTTGTCATATCAAGATCATGTTCTTTTCATTTCTCGTCCACTCAACAGGAGTGTCATCTCATCCATTCAAGTTCCTTCATCTTATCAAGTTTTGCCTCTCTTTTCAACCGGAGTGCTGTCTAAAACCTTCTTACTCTTTTGTCATTTTTTCAATTGTTTCGGAGGCAGTGTGTTGTTGATTTCATCAAATATCATTCCAACTTTGCAAGTTCATGTTAAATTCCTTCCAATTTCAGTCGGAGTGCTGTCTGAATTATTTCATTCTTAGTCCTTCTCTACCTTTATTTAAACAGAGTGGTTTTAAATTCTTCCGTGATCCGAGAGCTCGTGTTTCATGCCTTTCAATCTACAAGGTTCTCGTTATGTTCCTTGTTCATATTTTCTAACGGAGTGTTTTCATCTTCGTTCATCTCCGTTGTATTCTTCTTTCAATTTGGTAAACCTCTCAAGTTTGTGGTCTCACTCGTTTGTCAAAGAAGCAACTTTATTTTACCTCTTCCTTTTCCGTTTCTATCCCGTGCCATCTCTAGGATCTCGGGTCGAGATCCTCTGTTAGTGTGGGAGAGTTGTGACGCCCCAATACCGATGCTCCAGAAGACTTCCAGCTATTCCGAGTTTCGTCGTCTAATTTTCTTGTTTGTTGCATTTCATCATCGCATCATCAACATGTTTTCAAAAACTTGCATCCGTCCGTAGTTGCCCTGTCCTCTCCGATGTCCGTTCTGAGCCCAGACACACTCGCACGCGCCCGCGGCACCTCCGGATATTTATCTTATAAGTGGCCGGGAAAATGTTCTCGGAATGAGTTGAAACTTGATGTGTGGTCTTATTTTAGTGTAGGTAGACCGCCTGTCAAATTTCGTCGCATTCGGAGTTCGTTGACAGCCCAACCATTAAACATATAGCAGCACTATAGCCGGTTTATTCGTCGGACGTTTCGGTGCCCCGAAACCTGTTGCCGGGCTGCCATCTCCCTCTCTTCTCAGCCTATTCACATTCTACACAGCCCACTTTTACCCCCCTCGACTGCACGCCCGAAACTTCCCCGGACCCAAACCGGGCTGTCGTCACCGTTGGGTCCGGATCATCCCCAAACATCCCTAAAACATCTCCGTTTTGTTATTTGGAATCCCAAAGCATTTTATTCTCGACCGTCCATTTTTGATTCGATGATCCAAGTCTCCCTCCTATTACCCACCTGCTATATATATTGCAGATGAAACCCTATCTAAACTAGACCTACCCTAAAATCTAGGAAATTTGTCCCTTGCCGCCGCCGCCCCGTCTCAGCGCCCACCTCGGGATCGATCTCCACCCAATCCCGAGCACGCAGCCTCCACCCATCTCCCTTGATCCACTCACCCTTCCCCTGCAAGCAGCCTCGCACACCTGTGTCTCCTCTTCCCGAGCACCCGCACGGGAGATGCCCGGCGCTCCACCCCAAGAGGCACCAGCGCCTGAGCGCTCCTCTACATCGTGACCCGCCGACCCGGCGAACCTCGTCACTGGTGACCACCTCCCGCGAGCCCGCGGGCCATCTGCCTCGTCCACGTCCAAAACAATCTAGACCCCGCCGCCCTGCGCCCTAAGGCCACCGCCGGACCCCCTCAGCAGCCGCTGCGTCCAGATCCGTCGAGCCGACGGCCGGAGCTGCCCGTTCCCTCCGTCCTCTGCTTTCTGCAACGAGCAGGAGCTCTGCTCATCCGGTGCGCCTGGAGATCAAGCAGTGGCGCTCGTTCTCAGAGCGTCGACCAGGCCGCAAGTCATAGCAGCGCGTGGCCCAGCTCCCTCTACGCCAAGGCCCAGCCAGCGCCTCATCGGCCCAACACCAGATCCGGCCTCGGGCCCAATGTGAGCAGCATCCCAGCGCCACCTTTTTTTTCTTATGATGGGCCAGATCCAGATTCAGCCCAACTCATGTTTTTTTCCTGGACGTTTTTGCGAATTAAACAAGTGCATTAATAATTACAAAAAACTACCATATTTTGCATTGCTCATATCTAAACAAATGTGCATCAGAATTAAACAAAGTTAATATGTAAAATGCTCAGAATTTTGTCTAGTTTCATAATATGCTACTTTCATCCATGATAAAAATTATTTAAATTGTTGTTTGCATTGTTTTGCTCAAATGTCATGTTAAAATGGTTTAATTCAAAACTAAATAACTGTAGCTCCAAATTTAATAAACTTTATATGTAAATGGGGGTAGAAAAATGTGTAGAATGACATGCTGCATTAACTTTTGCTGTTTAATAACTTTAAAATATGTTTTTAGGCAGAACAGTACCAAATTCATATTATGCACATGGGGATTTTCCGGAATTGTTGTTTGTCATTCCGGCCTCATTTAAACTTGCCTAGTTATTGTAGTTTTGCTCATGCTTCACCTCTTGCCATGTTTAATAAAAACATTTAAACTTGTTGGGTTCATAACAGGAGCAAATTAAATAATCTAATGTGCTTAACTTGTAGTATTGTTTGTGCCCTTTGCCATGACATGCATTTTTAAACCGGACATGCATCATACTTGGTTGTGCATCATATGTCATGTTTATGCTTGTGTGTTTACCATGTTGTTTGCTTCTTTCCGTTATGCTTCTCTCCTTAGCTTCGGTTTCGTTCCTGAGTTGTGGGGTTTTGTTCAACTACTTCATGGACTCGTTCTTCATCCTTGCGGAATCCAACGCAAGATGACCATTCCCCAATATCATCTCTATCTTTGCCTATGCTAGTTGTCTCGCTCTTTAGATATGTCTCGATGCCTATTCCTGTTTGTCAGCCTCCTATTGTTACCATCAAACCTCTAACCTTTAAGACCTTCCCAGCAAACCGTTGTTTGGCTATGTTACCTGCTTGCTCAGTCCCTCTTATAGCGTTGTTAGGTGCAGGTGAAGATGAAGATTGCTCCATGTTGGAACTTGTTGTTGGAATGTCACAATATCTCTTAAATATATTAACACACCTATATACTTGGCAATGGGTGGAAGGCTTGGCCTTTTGCTCGGTGTTTTGTTCCACTCATGCCACCTTAGGAACCGATAAACCGGTGTTACGTTCCTTGATTTTTGCGTTCCTAACACGGTTGGGGTTTATGGGCCCCCCTCGATAATTCGCACTGCTTAAAGCTTTTCCAGCAAGGCCCAACTTTGGTTTTAATTTGCCTCACAATAAAAAACTTAATTAATTATTTGCATAGGGGGTCATGTCCCTGAGGTATCTTCTACATAACAGGGGGGCCAGTGCTGATGGTGTTGGTCCCAAACAGACAGACTGCAGGGCCGCCTTGGGGAAACCCGAGGTATCTGGTATTTTCCTGTAGGCTGTCCCATCCGGTCGTGGCCTGAGACGAGATACGCGCGGCTACAATCAGGGTGTCAGCACGCCGGGAGGTCTTGCTGGATTAGTTTTACCTTTGTCGAAATATCTTGAGCATGGGATTCCGAGGATACTCGGGTCTTCCCACTTTGGAGTTGCGACTCCGCAGATGGTGAGCTTGTGATGGGCTAAGTTGGGACACCCCTGCAGGGTTATGAACTTTCGAAAGCCGTGCCCGCGGTTATGTGGCAGATGGGAATTTCTTAATATCCGGTTGTAGATAACTTGACACCATATCCTTAAGAATACACTACCTGTGTGAGTAACCGTGACGGTCTCTTTCCGAAGGGCTTCGGGAAGTGAACACGGTTGGGTTATGTTTGATCGTGAGTAGCTAGGATCACTTCTTGATCAACTTGGCGACTGTTGGCACTTGTTCTCTTCTCACTCTAAACTCGTAAGCTAGATGCTTAGTGCTTGCTGCAGACACTTTTATAGCCTTTCCTCACCTAAGGCTTTGGTAGTTTTGATATCCGGGAATAGGATTGCTGAGTCCTCGTGGCTCACAGATTCAACACACACCAGATGCAGGTACCGCTGAGACCAGTGCAGGAGATGGTTCAGAACTTCACTAGGAGCTTGATGAAGACAGTGGCCGTATGTATGTGACGCTTTTCGACGATCAGTAGTGGTTCCTACTAGGGGCGATCAGGCCTTGTGGTAGTGGTATCTTTCTCGTTTTGGATTTCGTCCGTAGCTGGACCCTGTGTTATTTGGATGATGTATGTTCTTGTATTCTTGTGTGACTTGGCGAGTGTAAGCCAACTATCCTTTCAATTTCTTCCCTAAACTTTTACATGAGATGTGCAAAGATACCATACTTGAGATCATTCCAGTATGTGCTTATGTCTTTAAGTCGTGCCTCGACACGTGGGAGACATAGTCGCATACTGGGCATTACATTAACCTTCGCCAGACTCATTGGGTTGAGATGATTCAAGAGTACGATCCAAGCATTGAGTACACTCCTGGTAAGGCCAATGTCATTGCAGATGCCTTGAGCAGAAAGGCGTATTTCAACAGTCTCCTCAAACCATTCCAGCCTGAACTTTGTGAATCATTCAGGAAGCTCAACCTCCAAGTCGTTCTGCAAGGCTTTCTTGCAAACCTTCAAGTTGCTCCTACCTTTGAAGATCAAATCCGTGAGGCCCAACTCAGTGATGCTATGCTGCAGAATGTGAAACATGGTATTGCTAAGGGTACTCCCAAGTACAAGTGCTATTGCGTTGATGAGAAAGACACCTTGTTCTTTGAGGACATGATTGTGGTTCCCAAAGGCGATCTCAGGAAGCTCATAATGAACGAAGCACATGACTCCCTTCTCTCGATACATCCAGGAAGTTCCAAGATGTACCAAGACCTCAAGCAATAATATTGGTGGACTCGCATGAAAAGGGAGATTGCCCAATTCGTGAATGAATGTGATGTATGGAGAAGAGTGAAGGCAGAGCATCAACGTCCAGCCGCACTCCTTCAACCTCTACCTATTCCCGAGTGGAAATTCGATCACATTGACATGGATTTCGTCACCAGTTTTCCAAATTCTAAGAAGGGTAATGATGCTATCTTTGTGGTGATTGACAAGCTAACTAAAGTGGCACATTTTCTTCCCGTCAAAGAATCCATCAACGGAGCCCAGCTGGCAGAGCTTTACACCTCCAGAATTGTTTCTTTGCATGGCATTCCTCAAGTGATCTCCTCAGACCGTGGAAGCTTGTTCACCTTCAAGTTTTGGGATTCCTTTCAGTCAGCTATGGGCACCAAGATTCGCTTCAGCCTTGCGTTTCACCCTCAGACTAGTGGTCAAGTCGAAAGAGTGAACCAAATCCTTGAAGATATATGCTAAGAGCTTGTGTCATCTCCTTCGGTATGAAATGGGAAGATTGCCTTCCATTTGCCGAATTCTCCTACAACAACAACTTCCAAGCAAGTGCAGGCAAAGCTTCTTTTGAAATCCTCTATGGCAGAAGGTGTCGTACCCCTCTCAACTGGTACGAGACTGGTGAACGTCAACTCCTTGGAAATGATTTGATCTCAGAAGCCGAAGAAATGTGCAAAGTCATACGTGAGAATCTCAAAGCCGCGCAAACGCGTCAAAAGAGCTACTATGATGGCAAGCAACGTGACTTGGCTTTCGACATTGGAGACCATGTCTATCTTCGTGTTTCTCCCATGAAGGGCACTCGGAGGTTCGGTATCAAGGGCAAGCTTTCTCCAAGATACGTGGGCCCTTTCAAGATTCTTGGCAAGAGAGGCGATCTAGCCTACCAACTCGAGCTTCCCTCCAACTTTGCAAATGTGCATGATGTGTTTCACATGTCTCAACTCCGCAAGTGCTTAAAGACGCCTGAACGCACCATTCCGTTCAAAGAGATAGATCTTCAACAAGACTTGTCTTATCGTGAGCACCCCGTTGCTATTCTTGAAGAAACTGAACGCAAGACCCGCAACAAGTCCATTAAATTCTTGAAAGTGAAGTGGTCACACCATACTAACCGAGAAGCTACATGGGAACGAGAAGATCTTCTCCGTTCTGAGTATCCTGACTACTTTCAGTCCTAGATCTCGGGACGAGATCTTTTTGTAGTGGAGGAGAGTTTGTAACACCCCATTTTGGGCTCCTCTTTCATTCTGGGTTTCTTCGTTTTTCCACGTGCGTGTGTGCATATCATCCAGGTCATGTCATCATGTGCATTGCATTGCATTCGTGTTGTCACTTGCACCCGGTCATGTTCGTCTCTTCCCGTTGTCCGTTTCGAGTTCCGACACTCACACACGTGCCCGTGGCACCTCCGAGTCCTTCTTTCGTATGTGGCCGTGGAACATTCTCGGAATGAGGTGAGACTTGTCGCACGTTGTTGTTTTAGTACGTGTAGGCCGCCTGTCATGTTTCGTCGCCTTTGGAGGTCGTTTGATACTCCAACGGTTAACCTCGTGGGCTAAAAGCTCCTCTTCCTTTTGGACCAAGACCCTCTCCACAACAGCCTACTAACCCAGCACAACCACTCCCATCCTAACGGTAGTCAGATCGTGATCGTGTGGACAAAAACCGCACCTCATTTGGACACTCCTAGCTCCCTATGCCTATAAAAACGTCCACCCCCCTCCATTTTCGGGTACAAAACCCTAGCCCGAGCTCCCTGCGCCGCCGGACGCGTCCGTCCGCAGCCGGACACGTCCGCCGCCTCTCTCTCCTCCCCGCGCCGCCGGCCCGCCGGGGCCTGGGTCGGGCCCCCCCGGCCCTCAGCGCTCCGGCGCCAGCCCGCCTCGGCCCCGCCGCCCGTCGCACTCGCCGCCGGCGCCCCACGCTGCTCCGCCGCCCATTGTGCTCGCCGCCGCCGTCCGCCGCCGCCCCGGCCGGCGCCCCTCTGCCGCCACCGCGCCTCCCCAAGCTCTCCGGTGAGCTCCCCGCCGGACTTCCGTCGCCCCGTTCGTCTTCTCCGGCGAGGTCCGGGTGGATCTGGATCGGGACTAGATCCACCACTCCCCCGAACCAAACGGCCACCCTGCATCCCAGATATCTCCATCCCGCACGGATCCATCTCGCGTTGACTTTCGCGGTCGTAAAATCCCACTAAGTCCCAGATCCGCGTAAACTTGTTGCCTCCTTTTTCATGTGATAACTTTGTGCTCGGTGCTCCGTTTTGCGCATATGATATGTCGAAATGTTCGTATCGTCGTGCTCTTCATGTTAGAATCAGTTTCATGAATGTTAGAGTTCATATTGTTGACTTAATCTTCGTGGAAAGAGTGCATCGTGATGAAATTGTTTCAACACTTGTCGTCTGTGTAAATTTGTTGGCATGTTCGTGAGCTAGTAAGTTTGTGCATGTTGGTCCGAATGGAGTGAATGATATATCCAGATGTTCATTGTGAAGTGCTCTACATGATGGTTGCTGTAGCATTCATGTTAGGTGTCATATTGCCATGTTTATCTCTGTTGCAAAAGTGCATTTGGCTGATAAGTTTCTGAACTTGTTATGAGATGATGTTTTGTCTTGCTTGTGTATATTAATCCATGTGTCATATGAGCTAGGTGTCAACATGAGTTTTGCTCTTTGGAATGTGCTCTACATGATAGATTCATTTTCATGCCATGATATGTCTTGATATGAGTACAACAAGCTTGTTAACATGTCATCTGGTTGTTAAATTTCTGCTACGCGTGAATCAGTTAATTTTTATACTATGTTTCTATGGTGCCACGGTCATTGTTGTGCATGTTTAGAGTTGTCCAGAGGGTGTTCCTTGAAGCATATGTTATGCTCTAGCTATCCATACACCTGATTTCCATGAGGGGTGGCTGTAGCTTGTTGTTTTCATGCCCTCAAGTGGCTATAAAATGTATCTGTCAGCATGTTATCAACAAGTTCCGTTTTGCCATGAGTATAGCTAGTGTTCTATGCATCCTATGAGCATGTTCTTGCCATGAGTAGCTTCTCAAATATGTCTTCTTGTTGTTGCTTATGTTAACTTGCCATGCTATGCTTTGAGTTGAGTTGCACAAGCTTGCAAAAATTCACACTCGTTGTAATTTCTGCCATGCCTTGTAATTTTCACTATGTCTGAGAATTTTGTAAATTTATTTCAACTTGCCATGCTAGTTTAATTATGTTCCAGCAAGGTTTTGGGTGTGCTCTAAGTTCATGCATGTTAAGTACCATGTCTATTTCACATCAATGTTTTTTGTCTCCATGTTTGGGTGCTGTAGAATATTTATATCTTGCTCCAAAGATGACATGTTGCTATAAACTGCAGTTTTGCTTGAATATTGTTTTACTTGTCATTTGCAAATCGTGCATCCGTTTCCGGTGATCTTTATATCGATTTCAACCGAAATCTTCTCCTCTATCCAATGGCTTGCTTGGTTGCCCAAGATGAAGCCATTTCCATCATCTTCTCCTTAGGCTCAAGAGCTTCCTCATGCATACGCACATCATACTCACATCCCTTGATATGACTTCCATCATGTTGATTGTGCATTGCACCGTGTTTGATATCGTGCCGTTTTTCTGTTATTGTGTTGGGTAGAGCCAGGAGCCGATTCGGAGTTAGAGGTTCCTTACGAGGCTGAGTTTGAGGAGCAAGGTTACGATCCCTCCGTGGAATCAATAGGCAAGATGACCATTCCCAGATATCACTTCTATGTTTGCCTATGCTAGATGTCTCATTCTTTAGTCATTGCCTCGATGCCTATTCCTGTTTGTCAGCACTCCTATTGTTGCCATGAAACACTCTAACCACCTTCCTAGCAAACCGTTGTTTGGCTAAGTACGCATCGCTCAGCCCCTCTTATAGCGTTGTTAGTTGCAGGTGAAGTTTTGAAGATTGCTCCATGATGAAGTTCTTGTTGGGATAACACAATATATAATACCTATTAAACTAATTCACCTATATATTGGTAATGGGTGGAAGGCTAAGTCTTTCTGCTTGGTGTTTTGTTCCACTCATGCCACCCTAGGAACCGATAAACCGGTGTTATGTTCCTTGATTTTGCGTTCCTAACACGGTTGGGGTTTATGGGCCCCCCTTGATAATTCGCTCTGTTTGAAGCTTTTCTAGCAAGGCCCAACATTGGTTTTACATTTGCCTAACAACTAAAATTTGCATAGGGACTAGCTACCCCGTGGACTTAATTAACAACCCCCGAGCCAGTGCTCCTCATGAGTGTTGGTCCAACTAGGCGGACTGCAGGGCCGCCTCGGGGAAACCTGAGGTATCTGGTATTTTCCTGTAGGCTGTCCCATCGGGTCGTGGCATGAGACGAGATACGCGGGGCTACTATCAGGGTGTCGGCACGCCGGGAGGTCTTGCTGGATTAGTTTTACCTTTGTCAAAATATCTTGAGCATGGGATTCCGAGAATACTCGGGTCTTCCCACTTTGGAGTTGCGACTCCGCAGATCGTGAGCTTGTGATGGGCTAAGTTGGGACACCCCTGCAGGGTTTGATCTTTCGAAAGCCATGCCCGCGGTTATGTGGCAGATGGGAATTTGTTAATATCCGGTTGTAGATAACTTGACACCTTATTCATGAATACACTACCTGCGTGAGTAACCATGATGGTCTCTTTCCGAAGGGCTTCGAGAAGTGAACACAGTGGGGTTCTGTTTGATCGTGAGTAACTAGGATCACTTCTTGATCAACCTGACGATCGTTGGCACTTATTCTCTTCTCGCTCTAAACTCGTAAGCTAGTGCTTAGTGCTTGCTGCAACCCTTGTTTATAGCCTTTCCACACCTAAGGCTTTGGTAGCTTTGATACCCGGGAACGGGATTGCTGAGTCCGTGTGGCTCAAAGATTCAACACACACCAGATGCAGGTACCATTGAGAACTATGTAGGAGATGGTTCAGAGCTTTACTGGGAGTTGGATGAAGAGCGTGGACGTTACTATGTGTCTTATCCCGACGATCAGTAGTGGTTCTTACTAGGAGGATCCGAGCTTGTGTTATTTTTGGTATCTTTCTCGTTTGGGTTTCGTCCGTAGTCGGACCTTGATGTTCTTTGGATGATGTATGTTATTGTATTTCATTGCGTGACGTGGCGAGTGTAAGCCAACTATCATTTTACAATTTCATCCCTGAATTTACATGAGATGTGCAAAGATACCATACTTGAGATCATTCTAGTATGTGTTTATGTCCTTAAGTCGTGCCTCGACACGTGGGGGACATAGCCGCATTCTAGGCATTACACGCTGTGACCCCATTATGTGATTCAAATTAAGACAACAAATCAAGTATATCCCACATAGTTTATTATAACCAACCGTGTGAGATACAGCATACAATATCTTGGAGCACCATCGGAGTATAGTACGCAAACGTCTTACGCGACAAGGTGCGACGGCTAAAGTCCACAACCCGCTTAGAATAACGGACAATGTGTGATGACACTTTGCGCGCCAGTTTTTTGGCTGAAGCAATTCCAATTTTTCGGCTTCCGTGGAAATATCTACCTCCCCGTCCCTCCCCCTTACGAAAAGCCACATGTCCCCTCTTTCTGCCTTCCTTTCAAACTTGAAACCTTCCTCCTTGCTTGCAGCGCCGCCGCCTCCTCGCCGGCGACCCTCTTCCATGCTACTCGGCCTCGCCTATCCAGGCAGGTAATCTATAGCCGACCCCATCCTCCTCCTCCTTCCACATCTCACATGCCCCGACCGCCCGTGCGAGCACGACACCTTCCACCGAAATCACCGACCCCTCCACCAAATAAGCGCCGGACTAAGCCATGGTGCACACAGTATAGCGAGGACCTCAAGGAGCATTTGGCAGCAAAGAAGCAAATCGCGGCAGCACGCGCGGATGAGGTCGCGATGGCGGCTATTCGTGCCGACCCCCAGATCTTGGAGGAGCACCTCGCCGTGGAGGCCACCGTTGACGCCTCGCGCGCAGACGCCATGACGCGGTTGGCTGCATTAAACGACAGTACGTGGCATTTTATCGAGGCCAACGTCGATGCCTTTGACAAAGACTACATGGTGTTTTCTCAACGTGCACGTGCTTACCTCATCTTGAGATCTATCAGGTTCGTGCCCGGAGCGGCTCAGGCAACTCACCACTACAACAAGGGCACCCACGATGTGGAGGCCTTGCCGTCTTCCTTGTCCAAGGAGCCAATCGTCATCGATATCTCCGACAATGAGGAGTAGCTTGTCTTATTAGCTCACTATAAGGACCCATGTTCAGTTTACTAGCTACTGCCTTTCCTCAACAAATTCTAGTGAATTAGGTTATCTACTTTTACCATGCAATCTTCTGCTATAGTGTATATGTTCTATATGTCGTGCAATGTGGTGTTCAATTAACTACTTGGTTCAATTCTGCAAATGTGTTGTCCAATTCTTCAAGGTGCAATATTTCCAAGTTCTTAAGCATGCTTGGTTCGGTTAACTGTCTGATATTCTATTAGGAGTATGTTATATTGTTCAATTGGTGTTTAGTTAACTGCTTGGTTCATTTGTTGTGGCTTGGTTCACTTGTTGTGGTGTTTAGTTAACTTCTAGGTTCAATTCTGCAATGAGATGTTCTTTTATTGTGGATGCATTCTATTATTGTATACCATGTGAGGAATAAATCGAATTTGGCTGTACTAAATACATGAGAAACAAATACAATTCCTGTATTTCCAAGTTGTTAAGCATGCTTGGTTTGGTTAACTGTCTGATCTTCTATTAGGAGTATGTTCTATTGTGCAATGTGGTGCTCAGTTAATGTTTGGTTCATTTGGTTTGGTGTTTAGTTAACTGCTTGGTTCAATTCTGCAATGTGATGTTCAATTGTTGTGGCTGCATTCTCTTATTGTATACCATGTGAGGAATAAATCAAATTTGGCTGCACTTAATACATGAGAAACATATACAAGTGCTATATTTCCTAGTTCTCAATCATGCTTGGTTTGGGTAAATGGGTTTTCCATGTGGCTTGAATTAATCTGTTGAATCTGCAATGTGCTTATTTTTCATCAACATATTTCACTAATAGCATGTGAACCCTTACTTAACCTGATGACTAACTACCTTATATGTGTTGCTGGGAAACAATGGGAAGCACAGAGGTTTACAAGATGGTACTAACTATTATACCTTGCATTTTTGTATTCCTTTGCCCCATTTCCAATATAGAGAAGATATTTATGCACATCCTTGTTTTCAAGCTTCACTTATGATTACCTCTCAAACCACCTCTGTGGTCAAGAGGCGAGGAAAGTTTTCATACAACACCCACGGTTCAATATTGAAGTGTTCCTGAAGAGGTCGAAGGATGGACGGTCAGTCATCCATAGGCACTGGCCTAAAGTTGCAAAGACCTTCAACATGAATTAAGGCTCAATATTCGCCTTCCGCTTCAGCAGTTTTCCAGATGAGATGCATCTCTCTATGTACCGTCTATGATGCTAATTTCGAAAGGTTCTAGATGTTTCATGTGAAACTTGCTGGTGGTGCAGTTGTGTAATGGGGTGGCTGAGTGCTGAAGCTATATCATGTTGTACTATGATATATTTCAATTATGAAATACTGCTTCCTTAATATGGAAATGGAATATATTATGTGCTTAATATGAATGTCAATTTGATTAGTAAATGGATTATTAATAATAGGGCAATTAGCCCGCTAATTGGCCAATTAGCTTGCTAATTGGGCTTTCCTATTGCAAACGGTTAATGAGAAAACACCATAGGCGATGACCTCAGGCAACGCAAACAGTTTCTATGAATAAACCGTGTTGGATAAATGAACAATCACACACGACATTCTCTTGAAAACTTTTTGCATTACGCCACCTTACGCAAACGTTTTCCTTGGAGTGACTGTGTCGGATGTATATACGAATGGAAACGTTTAGCGGTGACTAACTGTGTGGGATGTACTTATGGCCGAAATGATTTCGCCTATATAATTGTATTTTTTAGCACTACTTTACAAATTTATGTATTTGAGTGCTCGCCGGTCGCACACGACCTCATTTTGCTGAGCGTGTGTGCTACGATGGAATATCCGCGACGGTTTCTGGGTCGTGTGCGAAGGACCCCCCTATCGCCGACACTCACTTGGCGATGGTTCCGAATGCCATCGCGGAAAGGGGTTTAAAACCGTTTGTTTAGGACCGGCGCGTACCAGTGCACACACACACACACACACACACACACCAGTTTTCATAAAAAATGGAAGTAGACCAAGAGCGTTTATCCAACTGTCATCGACCATGGACACGACTATACGAATTGTTTTACACTCTGTCGAGGTTGCACAATTTACCCACAAGATTCGGGAAGCTTTCGTGTCATCCACGACCCGCGGTACCTCAAGTACCCGAGGTAAGCACCAAATCGCTACCTTTACCTAGATGCCACCAAAATGGAGTCCACTCGATTGATATCAACCCCACGTGCCACAATCGTGCTCACATGTTTAATTCTGTGGAGCCACACTACCATATTCAAAACATAGCACAAGCACGGGGGTACCAGCAGTGTGTCTGGTGCCTTGTGAAAACAGTCATGGCCGCCTATCCAAGCACAATCCCGTCCTGAGAGTAACCATGCCACTCCAGTCACTAGTAATGCGTCCTCCACGCTAGCGCGGACTAGGTAATCAATAATGCCCTTCCCCATATATGGGTAGAGTGGTTGCACATGTAAGGTTTGAGTAACGGTCGCAACTTAAACCAATCTGTTTTCGAAAACAACACACTCACTTGCGTCGGTATACCACTTCGTCATCAAGAGGTTACTTAGCTCAACATCTCCCCCGGGCATTAGTGGCACTCAACTGGGTTTTCAAAAGTCTTTGAAAATATTTTTGTCTCCATCACCATGCATACGCCCTACCCTTTTTGCGTAGCAACTACTTTAGCATCCTATCTACTGCCACCCGCATATCCCTCATAGGAAGGTAGGATCATGCAGAATGCAAGTATCAACAACGAAGTAAGGGAGGCAACCCACCAAAGTGGTTACCATCTCATTATGATTTGGATCCAACAAAAATAAAGTGCTATATGGCATGCATAAAAATGGTTTCAGATACATGGTCAAAGGGCTGCTTGCCTGGCTCATCACGGTCTTCAAATCCTCTTGTCCTTCTCCGAGTATTTCATCTACTTCGTCAACTAATGTCGGAAACAAACACAATAAGCAACACAACAAGGAAAAAATAAAAGTGCTCCCAAAATAGGAATTTGACTCTTCTAGGACATCCCTGGTTATATGAAAAATAACTAGAGTGGTTTCATTGGAATTGGATCAATCAATATGTTTGAACAATTCAATATGATGGAATCAAAAGATTTATGGATTTGCAAGAGGTGTACAAAAAATATTCTTCAAAAATGAGCAAAGGCGCCCATTTAACAAGAAATGATTTTAGAAGCACCTAGGAGTTGGTTTCACTGGATTTGGAGTTCAAAGGAATTTCCTATGAATTTGCAAAGTTGGCTACACATGGAGAAATGGACCAATGTTTGATGTGGCACATAAAGTATTTTTAAAATTGTACAGAAACTTAGTTATGAATTTAGAGGTATGTAGGAATTTGAACCATGGCATTTGGATGAAATTTCAGCTCTTTGCGACTTTCTAAAGTTTACCACATATATGGAAAAATAGGATTTGATAAATATTTGTGAAGAAAAAGTTTCTGGAAAATGTGCAAATTGCACCATGAGATATATCATGATTTTATGAAATACTAGAAATTTGAATCATCAAATTTAGAGTCCATTTGGAGTCCTGTATATAATAGGAGTAAAATATACTTTTTGAAAGATTTTTCACACCATAAATTAAGTACTTGTAGTTCAAGTCTCAATTCAGGTGTTTTTGGAAAACCTAATTTAGAAAATACTTTTTGGCCAAATTATTTTTGCAAGAAAAATACTATTTTGTCCTATACACATGGCATGCCATTGGGCAAAGGTTTGGATCAAGGAGAAGGAGTATAAGAGTTGGAGGATTTATTTGATTTTTTAGAGCACTTGTAAACAGTAAACAAAAATCCAATCAAACAAAATTTAAAACACTCAAAAGTTTTTGTCAAACCACATTTTATCATGATTTATTAGCTTAAGTGTTGTGGCATGAAAATCAGGGTGTGATAGATCTACGCTCCTTATAAGAATCTCGTCCCTGAGATTCCCAAACTAGGCGCGGAAGGGAATACAGGAACTTAGACCTGGGGTAGTCTTCATGTCCTCATACTTCTTCTGCTTCTGTGTGGTGCTCCATTGAACCTTGAAGAACTAGGTGGTGTGGCTTCGTGTATAACATTCCATTTGATCCAGGCTACAAAGGGGTCTCTTGTGTAGGTCAGGTCGCGCTGGAGGTCGATGGCTCGGTGATCGATGTCTTTGTAGAGATCGGGCTAGTTAGGAAGTTGGAAATTTTTCCAGAGTTGTGATGCATGGAAAACATTGTGCACCGTGAGTAACTTAGGTGGTAACTCCAGCTGGTAGCCGTCTACTCTCCGTCTTGCAATGATCTGGGAGAGGGCCGATAAATCTTGGTGTGAGTTTCCCTTTGACATGCAAACGCTTGGTTCCTTTGAGAGGAGGGGCATGCAGATAGACATGGTCTTCGACGTGAAAGTTTACTCCTTGACGATGGTGGTTGGTATAGTTCTTAATTCTTGACATGGAGGTCTTCTAATGTTCTCTGATGAGCTGAACGGCTCTTCTTACGTCTTCGAGTAGACAAGTAGGTCACCAAATAAAGATGAAAACCAACTTGTCCAAGTACTCCAGGAGGACTTGTTCAGGGGGGTAAATAAATTATGCTAGGGTACTGGTGGTGGTCATGGTTGAGTATTGACCAATGTCTTCTTGACCTGAAGCCAAAGCCCAAGGTCATGATCAAACCATGTTGGGGCTTGGTAGGGCTTAAGGGTTTCAAGGATTCTAGTGTATGAGTGAACATTTATCATCTTATCCTTATGCACAGTTTCTGAGATGCCAATAGTTCTACCTAGTCCTTCAAGCAAACCACATCATATTATATAAAGAAATCATCCTGTAGGCCAACTCCGATCAGCACTCATGCTATTCCTATCCTCATGGCTCCTGAGAGGAGGTCTAACAAAATCATACATGTCAATGATCCCAAACTCATGTGTATGGGTATCCCTATGTAAAAATCCATGGGTAGAGCATACAAGCTGCTAAGCTTGAATTAAACACCACAATCTAAGTGCTCAGCCTATCCTTCCAACATCCAAGATAGTGCATCTCTATCCTAAGGAAACACATCGTATACCACTCCAGGATCATGTTTCCTTCCTATGAATCAACTCCAACAGCTCATTAACTTCCATCAATCATTACATAATTAATTAATTCTACAAATCAAATGTCTATGGTGTTCCACATGACCTTCTAATTTCCTATAATCCCCAAATACTTGAAATGGCTATCTTTACTATAGTAAGTCCACCAATTTCCATTATTGGGGTCAAGTAACTTCAGCGTCAAGCTTATATATATTTCCTGAATCTACTCTGACAATTAATCCAACATCCTAGTTCATCGTCCACCGAGAAACATGCTATCATCATCGATATCATAAGTCTAAATCCAATTTACTCCGAACCATGTAGACTAACTCAGCATCTATACTCCACTAGGATCACCTATTTAATCCAAAATCTCATGTCACACGAGAAGGCCTACATGTTCCTCCAAACCATTTTCGTACCATAACCACCTTCCCATCAATATCCCCTGGTTAAGTCAAATCCTTATACTTCCAAGAATTTCATCTTGCGATCATAATTGTCCTACAAAATCCAATATACTCCAGGATGTTGAAAGTTACACTACTCTACTAACACGGTCCCACCAAGTTCATCTACTAATATGAAAGCCTCATAATCCACCTAAGAGTCTCAGATAATTCCTCAAGATCACTGATATAAACTCATGAAGTCATTTGTCCTCTATTCCTATATCCTCAAATTGTTCTTCCCTATGGCATCGCTAGTTTTGGTGCTATCTTAAGATAATAATGTGCTCGTTCACTATGTCCAATAGTTCCATAATGAACCCAGTACTAAGAAAGGTTACAGAGGCTTAACTAGTTCTCTCGTAAGTATGTGGGTTAAGCACATGGTAAATTATTTGAGTTGGCGAACCTTGTGAAGTCTCAAAGGGTCATGGGATGGGTTTCCGTCTTGAGGTGTAAACATAACTCTATGGGGTTGCACTTGGTCGAGTAGGTTGCAGCAAAAAATTTCAGTATTAGTTGGTCGCCGAGGTGGAATACTTGATGCATCTTGTATAGTTGGTATTTAGTTGATGAGAGAGATTAGAGGAAAAAGTAGCAAAGAGGGGGTGGGTGCCTAACGGGGTTTCTATAGTGCACATGCAAACAAACAAGTGCCGAAAGAGCCAAACAGAAGCATTAAGATAAGGAAGGTGATATAGTCGCGTACTTTTTGCCTAGGGAAAAACGACGACTTATATCAATTCACAAGCAAATAAAAACAAGCAACACAAAAAATGGTCCCATTCAAACCATCACACGTACTCGACTGCGCATCGGGGGTACACGACTCATCCTACCATAGGGGTTCTCGGACTCAGTATTAGTGCTTGCTTCGTGTCTCGGAAAGCAGGGCGTGCAGTCTTTTGGGTCTTCCTTAGGTGTCGCTATGTCTCTTGTAGTTGTTCGATGAAACGATTCGAGTTGGGCCTGAAGAATCTTCAACAACTTCTCGCCTGATGAGGTCACGCGGTTAAGGTGGCTCCTTTTAGCTGGCATTGACTCGGACTTCTGTTGTCTTCTTAATCATGACGATCTCTTTTGCCTTCTAAGGTGTTATGGGTTCCACGTAAGCAATCCTTTATGCAATGACATTAACAAGGCATAATAGAGGTCCAACTTGTTGGTTTTGTTGATGACAACATGGACACCAAGAGCGGGGGATGAAGAGAACTATTTTCCTGCTCACTATATTGAGGCAGACCAAATGGTGAGGTTCTCATCCACCGGTGGTTGCCGATACAACAACGGTAAGGACAATGTTGCCCTATTAGCAATGTATATAATGATCTTGCATATCTTCCAACCTGATCGTCATAGGACAAGAACTGGTATGCGTCAGTGCTATACAAACGGTTTTTAACCCCTTTCTACGACGACGTTCGGAACTGTCATGAAGTGAGTGATGGCGATAGGGGGGGTCCTTCCCACGTGACCCAGAAACCGTCGGGGATAGGGAGCCTAGATGCATATATAGTACTCCTACTCATTTGTGCTTGCATTGCCATCACAGTCAGTATTCCGTGGTGGCGCATTTACGATGCGCGATGCATCACAAATGGTTCACTATTATTGAACGTGTATGATAAGCATACAATCACACACATTCGCTTGTCCCAAACCGTATGCGATAACTAATTAAGAAGATTAGATAATCGTCGTACGAGTGTCGGATAGGATTATGAAACGTCGGACCATCGTAACATCGTCGTACACGACAACTATCGCACACGCTATTCTGTGGTGCAACATTTACGATGCATACTTCATGAGAAATAGTTCATGGTTGTGAATCGTGTACGATAAGGAAACTATCACAAACTTTTAGTTTGGCCGCACCGTTTTTGATATTGTGTGACATTGCACACGCTTTGCAAACGGCAACCGTGTGCACGCTTGTAGACGTTTCCTCTCTGTGAACCATCTCGGATTATGGTGTATATCACAAATGTTTGTGTTTTACCAATCTTGTGTGCCATAATGACCTAGAGAGCGTAATTTCACCGTAATTTAATTGCTGCTATTTCAAATTGTAACGGATTTGAATTTGAATATAAATGTATGATATAGCTTTATTCATATCCATCAGGTTCAAACAACCAATTCATTATTCGATTCATAGGTACACGTGTTCAAGAATTACACAAGAAACATATAAAGAATGATGAACCACAGTTGCATACTTGTACTATTACATACGTAAAGATAGAGGCAAAATACATTCTGGTTGCTGAACAAGGTGAAGCGGAATGCCCATATTGTGCCCTCCTCCATGCAGAAGGCACGCACAACTCTAGTCCAACCCCTTGTGATGGCCGACCGCCCATCCTTCACGGTCTTCATGAAAACATCTAGGTAACCATCGTGTTCTGGTCGAAATACTTTATCCTTTGCATGCCCACCAATCATGTAGTTTGAGAGGTAATCTTGAGTAAACTGCTTTGGCAACCACTTCAAAGTAAAGATTCACACATTGTCATCTAACACAACTCATTATGGGCAGTAAAAAGAAGGCTGCAGAGTTCTTACTTACCATCCCACAGTTCGATGTTTTCTTGGATAAAGTGTAAACAAATAGTTTAATTTCCATATTTGGACCCATTTTACTAACAATCTTTATCAGCTTCCTCACTTGATGCTGGATCATCGATATCTCATTGCCCCATAGGCAGAAAGGGTCGAAGCGCAGATCTTTACCAATGACATATGTTCGTAAAAGCACCAAGTTAATATTAGAAGCTAAACAACAACTGCACAATGATGTAGTGCAACACCCTTTTATAATATCTTATAAAATCCAATATACTCACATATTAGATGAATTAACATCTTATATTATGGTCCGGAAGGTGTTTATTGCATTCTTACAAAGTATTGGTTGATTAACTACCGTTGTATCCATGGGTTACAGTTAGTTTGAGCTAGTTCGGGATCAAATATCCCTAAAGTATATCTAAACATGAGGGCTAGTTTGAGCTAGTTGCATCTATAACCCACCCAAAAAAACTATCCAACCCAAGAGGTGCTAATTGGAGGTAGTTCTCCGAGTGCATTTATTGTCAATCTAACTGTACCATCCAAACAACTCTTTGGATGGAGTTACTTCAAGGTTAGTCACGAGCTAGAAACTAACTCTAACCTATAGCTAAGTTGAGTATCCAAAAAGGGTTGTGTTGTTGTTGTTGTTGCTGCTGCTCGTGTACGTATATCTAGACATCATCAGAACATTAATTTAACACTCTTCCTTGTTGCTATGTAGCCTAGGATTGCATATTTAGACATTAAGTACAATGCATGTTGCTATGTAGCCTCAGATATATTACATATGGCCTTAGTTAACCTAACGATAAATGGGTTGCGGATATATTCAGTTAAAAGTCCGATTCACCGATTAGTCCCTTATCAGCCTCCGGCCTATATGATACCAGCTACCGATATCCTGAACAATGAGCATATATAAGCCATGGGATGAAACTAACCTCGATGGAAAACATCAATCGTTCACAAAATTGTCCTGTGTAGGTACATCGAGAAGCATGTTAAGCACAACAGGCTAAACATCAACCAAAATTATCCATGACAGAAAAAATAATCTCCAAAAGATAGCTTCAGTGTGCAGGTTTAAGCACGCTAGTAAAGCAAAACAAGTGGAAAGGTGTGTTAACCGCAACAAGCCTAACCTTTAACAACAAGCAAACATAGTCATTCAAACTAGTATTGTGCTGGTCTAAGTACACTGGTTATTGTTAAATAAAAATGGAAAGGCGTGTTAACTACTAGATGCAGCAACCAAATGTAATCATTCATAGTGGTATAGTTGAAACTGGTACTGATGAAATTCAACTGCATAGTTCATACTTGCACATATAGAACATCACGTTCTGAATAACTGGAATAAACAAGGCATACTACGAAGAACCAAAGATAGCATTTGAAACTGGACATATGCTAACTACAAACAACCGAACAATCAAAAAACTTTAAAAGAGGCATATGCTAGCTATATCAGGCTTAACAGCAAGCAAATATATGCATTCCTATCGATATGTTTAAAACTAGATTGATGAAATGTACTTAACAGTAAATAATTGCACATATAGAGCATCACATTGTGAACAACTAAAATAAACAAGGCATACTACAAACAACCAGATATAGCAATTAAAACTGGACATATTCTCACTACACTACAAAAGGGACTCGACGAAACAAATCATAGGTTCCCGCTGTGAAGAGGCACGCCAAACAAATCATGGGTTTCCTCACTTGTCATAGATGGGCTCGTTCCTGTGGGAAGAGCACGGACCCTGGATGCGCTCCATCTTGCCGAAGATGGGCTCCATCCCCTTGGAAGAGCACGGCTATAGGGTGCCCTTCCTGATGTCGCAGACTTGTGCTTTCCCATTGGAAGAGTAGATGGGCTCTTCCCCATTGGAAGAGAGGGAGAAGCTGCCCTCCTCGTGGTCGTCGTCGATGAGGTCTGACTTGGAAGTTGTGGATCCCAAGCCAGCGTCGCGGAACGTGTCCTTCGGAAGTGACAAAAGGGGCTCGATGGCGATGTAGGATGGCAAATTGTTGACAGCGAGCCATAGGAGATCAGCGGCGGGGCCATGAATGAGATCGACGACCATTGAACCCGATGGGTTGGGGGTGGGCCACTTAACCTATGACATAGCCCACCTCAGGCCGTCGTTGTCGATGACCTCGATGTTGTAGCTGACGGCCGAGACATGCTTGCATACTCTAGCCCGCTGCTTGAGTGCCTGCCACTAATAATGGTCGTCAGCTTCCTCGGCAACGTCGGGCGAAGAGACCGCGATACACCTCTTTTGGGCCAGTCGCTCCTCGAGCTACACGGGAAGCGTAGCCGGGCTTAGGCCGCAACGCTCTGGAGTGGGGGATGAGGATAGGGATGGGGATCTGTGGGAAAGGGGCGTTTGGCAGGTGTCATCTAAGAAACTCAGGGCGGCCTCGGTATGGATATCGGTGGGTAAGCTGTAGGGGAAAACTGGCAGATGTTGACAATGGAGGCCTTGCGGCGGTGGTGGCGGCAGTGGCGGGGACCTTGCTAGGGTTTCGAGCGAGGGAGGGTGTGTGTGTCTGTGCGTACGCCCGAGGAGGTTTTGGTGTGTG
>LR738712.1:391368113-391469057 GCA_902687465.1 Secale cereale
ATTTACACATACACACACCATGAATCCACCGCAACTACGGTGCATGTTGTATTAATTATCCCGCGGTGAACATATTTTATGGGATGTGGAAAAAATAGAGTTCATTAAGACGTGTTAGTACATTAATTGATTGATTTTCTACGGGTATAATGTGCAAAATCGAATTTGAGCTACATGCACACGTGAGAGTGCACCTAAATGGATTGCAAAAACACATGTGCCTCACTAGGTGCATGTTTACTCCCCGTGCAACAAATTTCAAACATTGAGAATCTTGATTTTTAAATTCTAGTACATACAAAACTTATTTGAAGTTCATGAAACTTCTTGTGTTGTCATATGTACACCAATACAAAGTGGCATTGTACTTTTTTTGTCAAATTTGAGACAAGTTTTGATGTATAATCTTTATCTAATTACAAATGGGAGATTATTTATAATTGGGGACCAATATCCCAAACGGATTATTTATTCGAACCGTGAGCGTTAGGTCAACAATGGATAGTTAAGCAATAAAGCTCCAACATTAATCATACAAATAGAAAAGCAATATATGTGCCGCCGCGCGACCCCGTGTGCCGTGCGAGCAGGCGTGAGTTGACGGGACGCATGCGAGCAGTCCGCCGCGTAGGCAGGCCAGGAGGCGTGCGTGCAGATGTGTGAATTGACGGAGGCGTGCTTGCTGCACAGTGTCATCGGGAGGCGTGCGAGTAGCTGTGTGAAACTTGGGTAGCATGCCAGCAGTCCGGTGCGCAGGCTCACCGGGAGGTGAGCCATCGGTTTGACCGCCGCCCGCCTCTCCACCACAACTCCCACCACTCCATATTAATGGTGCACCCAAGCGGCCGCAACCCCCATCCTTGCCACACACAATCCTGTCTCTCCGCTTGTATCCTCGACGTTGCTCTCAGTCCTCAAAGCCATTAGTGTATGAGGATGTCGTAGAAGCGCCCCATCGGAGGGAGTGGTGACACCGGGGCTGCTAAAGCACCGGAGCATGGCGTGGAGATGGAGACAGACGTTGCCATCACTGCCGCCGAGTTATCGCTTCCCCCTGACGTCGTCGACGCCGTCGAGTTTCCATAGCCGGAGGCAGAGTTCCACACCGACTCTAGTGACGACCCCGGCGACGACTCCGACGACCACTCCAGTGACGACGGACAACTGGTTAGTCATCTATACCTGTTTTTGTGTCAAATAGATCTTAGGATTTTTCTGGTTACTCCCGCCTCCCCATTTTTGGAATAGAAATCATATGGTTATGTTCTCCCAATCCATGAAATCTGAGTAAGTTTCGTTAGATCCGTGTAGTGTATTGATTGTTTGAATGGTACAAGTGATAAGTGATTAGTTCTTTCATCTGTGCAAATGATTTCTGCTAGTAATCCGACTATGAGTAGTGTTCATGCTAATATTTCCTAGCCAGGACCTGACTATTGATTTGGAATGACCTACATATGTTTCTGCCATTATTTTCTTTAAGATTTATCTGTACATGGACGACTGTGCTTATAAATCGAACCATAATCTCTGGATATGTGTAAATAAATAGCCATAAATTCCTAATCCTACTTCACGGCACTTAAACATTGATTTTGTGCCAAATTTGTTTTACTATTTGTATATGTGATGTCTCACGATGTGGACAGTGAGGATGAAGATGTCCAGAGGAGGTACAAGAGGAAAATCCTAAGGGATTTTTATGCGGGAATGCATAAGAGTCGTATTAGGACCTAGGACGGCGGCTATCGATGCCCATTTTTCTACCACAAGCTTCATGACGCATATCCAAGTGTTCGGGTGCATGCAAGAGGACGGGTCTTTGGCTCTGTCAAGCAAAAGTATTCTCGTAGGGTGATGCACGGTGCATAGACCGAGTACCTGGAGAAGCTTCAGGGTCGTGCCGGCATGTGAGATGAGATGTCGGATCGAACTATGTATGCTTGACGATGCTTAATGAAAGTTGAACTATGTACTTATGGTTGAACTATGCTTCTGTACGGGTACGCTTATTATCTATGTCTGAGTATGCTTAATCTATGTTTACTTATGTCTAACCGTGGGATATGAATGCAATCAGTCCAGTTGATGGAATCTACCTCCGTCTTGGTTTATAGGTCCCCTTTGTAATTTGTGTTAAATTTTGACCAAAGATTTAACTGCCAAAATGTTAGTGCAGGTCCGCAAAAATTATATCATTGGATAGGTATTTGAGCATAGTGTTCAATGATATAATTTTTGGTGACATGCATAAACATTTCGTAGTTGAATATTTGGTAAAAATTACAAACGAGACCAATAAACCAGGACGGATGTAGTACGTCAATCACACACGGTTCCCAAATTTTGAACCATGTGCAATGACTTTCATTTTGCATGTTGCGTCAATCACACACGGTAGGCTTTAGCAAACCGTTGCCTCCAAAATTCTTTGTGGGACAGAAAACCCTCACCAACCAATTCAAAAAAGAAAAAAGAAAACACTCACCATCCCCACATAAAAAAAAACCTCACCCTGCCCGCCACCACCTCTGGTCACCATTCACACCTGCACAAGATCCTCTACGTCTATGCATGGCACCGCCTATCGTGGCGGTAACCACTTAACTCGATGCCTACCACCGCCGCCAGGTTGCCGGCAAAGCCCACCGCATTTCTCCACATTCGCTTGCCCCTGCCTATCGCCATTGACTTTCTCGACGCCGCTAGCGGTCGACCCAGCTCCGCTCGGTTGTGGAATCTCCCGTACCGAGGGTTCTTTCTCATGGACAACAAGGTAACTAATTTAATGAGATATTATGTCATTTGTTATCCCAGTTCATCTACCTGCTTTAATCACCCAGCCGAAATCACCATGAATTCATTTTAATTTTTAGCCGATTTGAAGGTTTTCTTCCATTCATAGAGTGTATAGTGCGCGGACACATCAGGACCTTGCGGCCTCCGCCAGACATTCTATCTCACTTTACCAGATGACTTGAGGATGCGCACGATATGCTCAATCTCACCCTAAATCGGCTGGCATGGCCTACTTTCCTGAACATATTCTAAATATTACTACTTTTGGATAAAAGGTGCCACATGCACCATATACGTCAACGGGGATCCCCCCTCTTCTTTCTATATTAGATAAATTAATGATGTATTGTTATTTCGATTACTCTCATATTTTCATGACATCATGTTTATCCTATCTGTTTAATTATAGATTTTTGTCCTTTGATTTCGACTGCTGTATAGATCCTTCAATTTTGGCCCATATTTGCATGTTACCATATTTTCTTTAACAATCCTATCATTTTCTGCAGCGCGTCCCTTGCTTTGCAACAGAATATGTAGTGCACAATCTTTCCCTTTACATAAATCAAGACTGCAGGGATGTCGTACTGCACACAAACCATGGATTTACGTTCGTTGCTACTGGAAGACTTGATGAACGTGGTGACTCATATTTTTCCACTGGCTTTTGGAAAGAAATTTCTAAGTTTTATGAACTGAAAGCTGGCACTAGAATTTCAGTACGCATAAAAGCGCCTGGTCATGAGATATATGCTAACTTCCCCGACGATATCATTCGTCCTGACTTTGTTCGAAGTAAGTTTTCTTTTCAACTATCTGCATGTTGACTTATCCAACAATATCAAATGAATTGTGTAGTATTTAAGCAACCAAATGTTATTCCCTTTTCTTACTATATTCCTACCTAATAACTTCTAGTTACCAATACACTTTTCTATTGCCCTGTTTTAACTAAATATTCCATGTACTCCCATTTCTATCAGAAAGCGCCGCTGACAAGGAGACTCCGGAGGTGGACAATGGGGCTGCCAACAAGCAGAGATGGGGTGAGTTAAAACCGCAAGTGACTCTGGCAGGCCTAGAATTGATCAGCAGCCTCCCCAATGATATGTCGACAGTCATCATCTCCCTTCTCCCAATCAAATATGGGGCGCGGACAACTGTCCTTTCCTAGTGGTGGCGCGCCCTATGGAACTCCAGCCCTCTCAACCTCATCGACACCCACGCGCTTTGCCATGACTATCACAAAAGCTTCGATGCGTTCACCAAGATCCTCACCAGTCACCTTGGCCCAACCAGAGGCCTTAGAACGGGCAAGTTCCGTTCCAACGGCAAGGACCGAGCCAAGCTTGACGGCTGGTTCCGATAACCCGCCCTAGATCAGCTCAAGGAGCTCACTTTTGATGATGGGCATATCCGCTCACTGCCAACGTACGCGCTGCGCCTCACGCCCATGTTGTGCATCGCAAAGTCCAAGAACTGCCATCCCCCCTTAATGACGCACCCGCTCTTATTCTACCACGACTAAAGCACCTCGAGATCATCGTCGTGTGCCTCTGAAACGGTGACATGGAGCGCCTGCTCCGTGGTTGTACTGCACTGGAGTACCTTCGTCTTCAGGCGATCAATGGGTTGAGTACCTTCCGCATCACCTCCATGACTCTCCGGACTATTTATGTGTGTTTCTTATGGGATAGGAAGACATCACAAGATGCGTACCACTGTATGGTCATTGAGGACACACCTACACTTGAGAGATTACGTGTAGTTGATCCAGAAGGTCCAACAAAAATTAGTGTCATTTATGCGCCGAAATTGACAGTGGTGGGCTACTCGTCTGACAAATACTCCGAACTTTTTATTGGATCCAGACCCGTTCTGGTACAACAACCGCCTTCTACCTCTCCTTCTACAAATTAACATTATTTCTAATTTTGAAGATGTTTGTTTGTCTGTCATTCACAAAATGATTCCAACAATCTTAATCCCAAAACTACGCACAGTGAAGGTCTTGGCACTAGAATTTATCGGCCCCAACCTGGAGCAAGTTGTCAGTTTCTTGAGATGCTTTCCGTGCCTGGAGAAGCTATTTATCGAGGTGATGTTCCTTTCCTGTTAAACGTTAACCATATGGGAGTTCAATTTGTGACACCTTTTTTCCAAGTTTACAATGATAATGTACTACGATTTATGAAGGATTCTTTTGGAGAATTTCAGTACATACATCTTCCCCCATAGTTGTTGCTTTATCCATATGGTTACAATCAATAAGCATTTCTCCTTTGGATTCATCTGTACGAGTTTTCTTAGGGAACTTTTCATCCACTCCAACCTCTTGTGAAGAAGGATACATTTTTCTAGAATGTAATCAGATGCCCATGTTAATCATGTTAGATCGAAGATGGCATGTTAGTGCATTTTATAAATCCTGCAAAACAGATAGGCCTCTAGTAGTGTTCAAAACTGCATGTAGGCACTAACAGGTTTTCTTCTTTTGCCGATAAGATTAGGCACAGTGGTGGATAATGTGATACAGTATAACAATCATGTCAAATGCCTAGATCGCATCTCTCAGAAATTACTTTGAACTCCTATCGAGGGACCTTACCAGAGATTATATTCGCTAGGTTATTTGTTGTGAGAGCAAGGGTGCTGAAGGTAATGAGATTTGCCCTACATGTATTTTGCAAAAATGAATGGTTTGTTGATCAGCGCCGGCGCATGCGACATAATGGAATAGGCTCCGAAAATGCTGAATTTTATTTGGGAACTTCAGATGACAGAGTAATCAGAAGTCATTCTTTCCACCTCATACATGACTTCTCAGTGGCTGACCCCTTTGCAAAAATTATGAGGTTTCGAAACTAGACTAAGAAGTGGTAATATTAGTTTGAACCTCTCTGATATCCTTGTTCAATGGATCAGCGCGAGCGTTTGCATCTGATGAGCTGAATTTAATTTCTAATATCATTTTGAACCTTGTAATCTTCGAATTTGAGCCATATAACTCTGGAATTTGAACCTTGTAATATTTCAAGCTTTTGTGGCACAATCATTGAAATGGCATCGTATGAGACACGTATATTGGTGGCACTATTTTGACCTTAATATGCAATGGTCTTAGATTTTATTATCCATTCTTGAATCAGTTTAGCATGTCAATCTCACAACACACGATCTGTATTGCTAACTCGACTGTGATCTTCGACATTATTGCACATAGTTGGTTTCTTCCACCGCGTGCCCTGTAGCGCGCAGAATTAATTATCGCACTCGAGTGTCCATCATCACCCTTCTGTGTAACTTTGACCTCATCACCCACGGGTAAACTTATGACCGAAGTCATTCCACACACTTCATTTTTACAAAGCTTTTTGCCAATAAACGCCCATGATTTGTCCCTCTTTTAGCCTACGCGTTGCCAAACTAGCCGGGCGAGAAGCTTGCGTGGTAAACTGGGTGGTAGCACGCGAACAGGCTCACCGACGATACATTTGGCGCCTCTTCGAGCCCACGCGTGCGATGCGGTGTTGTCAAGTGTGCACTGGAATCCTCCACTATGAACGTCGTCACAAGACGTGACGATTATAGGCCAGCCGGCCCCCCGTTTATTACAGTGGCCATTTAACCCGTGTGTCTCTTCAACCTTTCGATCGCGCCCCACCATTGCAAGAAGCACACCCACCAGGAGAAATTCTTGGAGGGTATTCTACGCGCCTCTAATGGCGCTCCGAGCGGCTGCCGATAAAGAGCAGCAGTTCACCATGCGTGCCGTGGTGGACACCCACAGAAGGTTCATGGACCTCTCGGTGGTGTACACCAATGACCTGTTCTAGGTGGAGCACTCCATACACATCATGGAGATGTTGCTTGCCGAGGACAAGTACAAGGTGGTCGGGTTCGGCCTCGAGTACACCCTAGCTCGTGCCAGGTCTCGTCCCAAGGTCGTAGTCACCCAGATGTGTGTGCGCCACCACATCCTCGTCTACCACTACTGCCTGGCCACAAGGCCCTACGGGCGTTCGCCCGGTTTGTCAACGGCCCCCACTACATGTTCACTATGGTGGACATCACCAATGATGTAAAGGCGCTCAATAATTCCGGCATCGCCTGCCAGAATCTTGTCGACGTCCAGGGCAAATACAGGATCTGGGGCAGCAAGGAGCATGAGAAGTACTCACTAGTTCACCTCGCCGAGGCCATCATCGACCCCTACTACATAGACATGAAGGATTCGTGCAATAAGGACAAGCGTGCCTGGACTCAGCATGGATGGAGAAACTCGACAAAGCTCACATCGTCTACGCGGTCAAGGAGGCGTACATGAGCTACGACATGTACAAGCGGATCGTTGACATGAGGAAGTACCTCCTTCCCCAAAATGGTCAGTGAACCATCCGGAAGCAGAGCAATGGCAAGCGTCGTCGCAACAATAAGTAGATGATTAGATCCACGTTTCTCCTAGTTTAGTATGCATGTAATTGCTTACTTTGGTGTCTGGAAATGTTATGTGTGTAGTCACTTGTGTAATTGTATGCTTAATTTGGTTAGGCAATGCTGTCTTTTTAAGTATATATGTTGATGCTCTATAGACAGAGCGTAGATGTTGTGTGGACAAACAAAATCACATCGCACACAGACTAAACAATGGAACCCGTCGGTGATGTTTTTATCAATCACTCACAATTGTATACCAGCAATCGTTTGCTCACAACACACATGGCTTGTTAGCATTAATTGTCAGTGTCGTTATCGGTCTTCGCACACGTTTGGGATTACATACATGTTTGTCGTGTATCACACACATCTTGTTAAGTTGAACCATTTCTGTTCTCTTGTCTCAATGCAAACAATTCATCCGAGTGAACCGCTTGACATATATCGCACACAACTTGATCTATCTGACCATTTCTTTTGTTTGGCCTAATCACAAACAGTTCATCCGAGTGAACTGTGTGCTATATATCGCATATGCCTTCATCTGGTTGCCCATTTCTTTTGTTCCGCCTCATCGCAAACATGTAAATGAACTGAACCGTATGCCCTGCATCGCACACGCAACTAAAATCAAAACCGTGTTTGATGCATCCGCTATCGCAAATGTTTTGCACATTTTTTTGACATTTTTACACCAACGTTTGCAATTATTGCATCGCACACAGTTTTGTCGAAGGGTCTCTGATCGTAGTGTCGCATTAGCAACATCATGTAGTAATGAAGGTTGCATCATCCTGGGGCCGTGTCAAGGGTGTCGACTCTTGGTTTCCTCAATTCTTGAGAAGGTGTCTTCTGTCTTGCCGTGGTGTCGCCAAACTTGTGTTCAAAAGATGTGGGTTAATGTTTGGAAAGGTGTCTTCTTTCTAGATTATCCACAATGATTATAAGGAATCCCATGGTTAGGGGCATAAGGGTGCTTGCGGCCGTTTGTAAAAGTTTTGAAGGGTAAGAGGTCAATAAGGAAAATATATCTTAGTCATTGAAAACTCGGAAGGGAAGAGAAGTATAGATTGTATTTGAAAAATAGTGAAGCTAACTAAGGCTTCCTATAGTCAAGATGGCTCTGATACCAGCTGTGTGGGGACACCGACTCATAAGTCGTGATCACCCAATGCAAGTGTACAGTGAGCCCAGAGGTCAATGCTCACTGAATACACAGAAGCTGAATAACAGGAATTTTACATCCATATATACCGTCTTATACAAGTAGTAACATTATGGTCAGGTCTTGAGTATATCATTGCAGCGGAAATCTTCAACGACAACTTGGACCCATGCCATCTGCCTTAACGCTACATGCATTCCGACTCGGATGCATCCTAGCTCGCATGTTCATCACCAAGGTACTCTTCATTAAACCATGTTCTTTCATTCCTAGCCAGTAAAATAACTAGTGACAAGCCAATGAGTATTTTGAATGTACTCGCAAGCAACCAATGGTTTGGAACAAGGTGTGAAAATGCATGATATAGCACTAAGTAGGAAATTTTTGCAGAAAGCTATTTTTGAGTGCAATGACATGTTATAAAGCATGCATCAAAAGAATTTAGATCTTCATGCGATCAGGTCACAGATTTCAACATAAACAGAGTTTGATTCTATTCTAGCTTAATCAACATGTCAAGTCATTTGACTTGACTCAAATAGCTTTCTCCACACAACCACACACACACCAGGTTACATAAACAATGGATGTAGACCAAGAGAGGTTATCCAACTGTCCTTGACCGTGGACACGAATATTAGAATTGTTTTACACTCGGTAGAGGTTGCACACTTCAGCCACATGATCAGGGAAGCTTTCGTGTCATCCACGACCCGCGGTACCTCAAGTACCCGGGGTAAGCACGCGATCACTACCTTCCCCTAGACACCACCAACATGGAATCCACTCGATTGCTATCAACCCACCCCTTCCACAATCGAGCTCACATGTTTAATCCTGTGGAGCCATGCTCCCATATTGAACGCATAGCACAAGCACGGGGGTACCAACGGTGTGTCCGGTGCTCTGTGAAAATAGTCATGGCCGCCTATCCTAGCACGACCCCGTCCCGAGAGTGACCACGCCACTCCCATCACTAGTAATGCGTCCTCCATGCTAGCACGGACAATGTAATCAGTAGTTCCCTTTCCCATATAATGGTAGAGTGGTTGCGCATGTAAGGTTGGAGTAACGGTCACAACTTAAACCAATCCGTTTTCGAAAACAACACACTCACTTGTCTTGGTACACCACTTCTTCATCAATTGGTTACTTAGCTCAACATCTCCCCCACGGATTAGGAGCACCCGACGGGGTTTTCAAAAGTCTTTGAAAATATTTTTGTCTCCATCACCATGCATACACATATACGTCTCCAACGTATCTATAATTTTTTATTGTTCCATGCTATTATATATTCTGTTTTGGATGTTTAATGGGCTTTATTATACACTTTTATATTATTTTTGGGACTAACCTACTAACCCAAGGCCCAGTGCAAATTGCTGTTTTTTTGCCCATTTCAGTGTTTCGCAGGAAAGGAATATCAAACGGACTTCAAAGGGAATGAAACCTTCGGGAGAGTTATTTTTGGAACCGTATCTACCCAGAAGACTTGGAGTACACGCGACGGAAAGAGAGAGGTGGCCACGAGGGTCCAAGGCACGCCCCCCACCTTCGTGGCCCCCTCTGGCTCCCTCGATGCCCTCCTTCCTCCTATATATATCCATGTACCCCGAAATCATCGAGGCAACAGAGAAAACCCTAATTCCACCGCCACAACCTTCTGTTCCCATGAGATCTCATCTTGGGGCCTGTTCCGGAGCTCCGCCGGAGTGGGGATCCATCATAGAGTGCTTCTACATAAACACCATAGCCTAACCAATGAGTTGTGAGTAGTTTACCATAGACCTTCAGGTCCATAGTTATTAGCTAGATGGCTTCTTCTCTCTTTTTGGATCTTAATACAAAGTTCTCCTCAATCTTCGAGGAGATCTATTTGATGTAATCTTTTTGCGGTGTGTTTGTTGAGATCCGATGAATTGTTGGTTTATGATTAAGATTATCTATGAACAATATTTGATTCTTATCTGAAATCTTTTATGTATGATTATAATATCCTTGCAAGTTTCTTCGAATTATTGGTTTGGTTTGGCCTCCTAAATCTATAGTCCTTGCAATGGGAGAAGTGCTTGGCTTTGGGTTCAATCTTGCGGTGTCCTTTCCCAGTGACAGCAGGGGCAGCAAGGCACATATTGTACTGTTGCCATCGAGGATAAAAGGATGGGGTTTATATCATATTGCTTGAGTTTATCCCTCTACATCATGTCATCTTGCTTAAAGCATTACTCTGTTCTTATGAACTTAATACTCTAGATGCATGCTGGATAGTGGTCGATGTGTGGAGTAATAGTAGTAGATGCAGAATCATTTCGGTCTACTTGTCACGGATGTGATGCCTATATATAATGATCATGCCTAGATATTCTCATAACTATGCACTTTTCTATCAATTGCTCGATAGTAATTTGTTCACCCACCGTAGAATTCTGCTATCATGAGAAAAGCTACTAGTGAAACCTATGGCCCCGGGTCTATTCTCAACATATTAATCTTCCATCTACTTTAATTTGCTTTATTTACTTTCTGTTCTTATACCAAAATAACCAAAAATGTCATACTATCCTATCTTTCAGATCTCATTTTCGTAAGTGACCGTAAAGGGATTGACAACCCCTTATCGTGTTGGTTTCGGAGTTCTTATTTGTTTGTGCAGGTGCGAGAGACTCGCGCGTGGTCTGTTACTGGATTGATACCTTGGTTCTCAAAAACTGAGGGAAATACTTACGCTACTGTGCTGCATCACCCTTTCCTGTTCGAGGGAATACAATGCAAGCTCGAGAAGTAGCAAGAAGAATTTCAGGCGCCGTTGCCGAGGAGATTCACGCCAAGTCAAGTCAAGATTTGATCTCCTGGCAACTTGCCAATATCTGGCGCCGTTGCCGGGGAGGCTTACGCAAAAGTCATATACCAAGTACCTATCACAAACCCTTATCCTTCGCACTACATTATTTGCCTCTCGTTTTCGACTCCCCCACGTCACCCTTGCCGTTTTATTTGCCCTTCTTTTTCCGTGTGTTGACCGTTCGCTTGCCTCTTGTTTGCTTGTGTGTTGGATTGCTAGCTTGTCACTATGGCTCAAAACAATACCAAATTGTGTGACTTTTCCAATACCAACAATAATGATTTTATTAGCATGCCTATTGCTCCTATTACCGATGTTGAATCTTGTCAGATCAATGCTGCCCTATTGAATCTTGTCATGAAAGATCAATTTTCTGGCCTTCCTAGTGAAGATGCCACTACTCATCTGAACAACTTTGTTGATTTATGTGATATGCAAAAGAAGAGGGATACGGATAATGATATTATTAAATTAAAGCTATTTCCATTTTCAGTTAGAGATCGTGCTAAAACTTGGTTTTCCTCTTTGCCTAGAAATAGTATTGATTCATGGAATAAGTGCAAATATGCCTTTATCTCTAAGTATTTTCCTCCCTCTAAGATTATCTCTCTTAGAAACGATATTACGAATTTTAAGCAACTAGATCATGAGCATGTTGCACAAGCTTGGGAGATAATGAAATTAATGATACGTAATTTCCCTACACATGGTTTGAACTTATGGATGATTATACAAAACTTTTTTGCTAGCTTGAATTTTGCTTCTAGAAATCTTGTAGATTCGGCCGCGAGGGGCACTTTCATGGAAACCACTTTAGGATAAGCTACCAAACTCCTAGATAATATTATGGTTAACTACTCTCAATGGTACACCGAAAGATCTACTAGTAACAAAGTGCATGCTATTCAAGAGATTAGTGTTCTGAGTGGAAAGATGGATGAACTTATAAAATTATTTGCTACTAAGAGTGCCTCTTCTGATCCTAATGATATGCCTTTATCCATGTTGATTGAAAATAATCATGAATCTTTGGATGTGAATTTTGTTGGTTGGAATAATTTTGGTAACAATGCTTATAGAGGAAACTTTAATCCTAGTCCTTTTCCTAGTAATTCCTCTAATAATTATGATAATTCCTACAATAACTCTTATGGAAATTTGGGTGATATGTCCTCTGAATTTGAGACTAGTGTTAAAGAGTTTATGAATTCGCAAAAGAATTTCAATGCTTTGCTTGAACAAAATTTCTTAAGATTGATGAGTTGGCTAGAAACGTGGATAGAATTACTCTTGATATTGATTCTTTGAAACTTAGATCTATTCCACCTAAGCATGATATCAATGAGTCTCTCAAAGCCATGATAATTTCCATTGATGAATGCAAAGAAAGAACCGCTAGGATGCGTGCTAAAAAGGATTGCTTCATGAAAGCGTGTTCTTATAGTTATCATGAAATTAAAGATGAAGATCTGAAAGTTATTGATGGGTCTCCTATTAGATCCTTGTTTTCTAGTATGAATCTTGATAAAGATGGGACTGGAAGTGAGTCTACTTCAGTTAAAAGGCGTCCCAATGATTCGGAGTTTTTAGATCTTGATGCTAAAATTGTTAAAAGTGGGATTGAAGAGATTAAAACTTTACATAGTGATGAACCCACTATTTTGGATTTCAAGGGATTCAGTTATGATAATTGCTCTTTAATAGATTGTATTTCCTTATTGCAATCCGTACTAAATTATCCGCATGCTTATAGTCAAAATAAGGCTTTTACCAAACACATAGTTGGTGCTTTAATGTAATCTTATGAAGAAAAACTTGAATTAGAAGTTTCTATCGCTAGAAATATTTATGATGAGTGGGAACCTACTATTAAAATTAAAATTAAAGATCATGAATGCTTTGCTTTGTGTGATTTGGGTGCAAGTGTTTCTACAATTGCAAAAACTTTGTGTGATTTGTTAGGTTTCCATGAGCTCGATGATTGTTCTTTAAATTTGCATCTTGCAGATTCTACCATTAAGAAACCTATGGGAAGGATTAATGGTGTTCTTATTGTTGCTAATAGGAATTATGTGCCCGTCGATCTCATTGTTCTTGATATAGATTGCAATCCTTCATGTCCTATTATTCTTGGTAGACCTTTCCTTAGAACGATTGGTGCAATAATTTATATGAAGGAAGGAAATATTAGATTCCAATTTCTTTTGAGGAAAGGCATGGAACACTTTCCTAGAAAGAAAATCAAATTACCTTATGAATCTATTATGAGAGCCACTTATGGATTGCCTACCAAACATGGCAATACCTAGATCTATTCTTGTATCGTGCCTAGCTAGGGGCGTTAAACTATAGCGCTTGTTCGGAGGCAACCCAATTTTATTTTCTTTGTTTTTGCTCCTGTTTAGGAATAAATTTTGCATCTAGCTTCTGTTTAGATGTGGTTTTGTGTTTTAATTTGTTTTTGTGCCAAGTAGAACCTTTGGGAAGACTTGTGTGAAGTTTATATGATCATGCTGTAAAAAATAGAAACTTTAGCGCTCACGAGATTGGCTATAATTTTTTATTGGAGAGTACTATTTAGTTGATTCTTTTTGCAGATGATCAATAGAGAAATTCCTTATGTTTACTAATTTATATAATTTTTTTGGAGTTACACAAATATTCGAAAGTTACAATTTCCTACAGACTTTCTGTTTTTGACAGATTCTGTTTTTCGTGTGTTGTTTGCTTATTTTGATGAATCTATGAGTAGTATCGGGGGGTATGAATCATGGATAAGTTGGAATACAGTAGGTTTAACACCAATATAAAGAAATAATAAGTTCATTACAGTAACTTTAAGTGGTGGTTTTGTTTTCTTATACCAACAGAGCTCACGAGATTTTTGGCTAAGTTTTGTGTTGTGAAGTTTTCAAGTTTTGAGTATGGCTTTGATGGACTATGGAACAAAGAGTGGCAAGAGCCTAAGCTTGGGGATGCCCAAGGCACCCCAAGGTAAAATTCAAGGACAACCAAAAGCCTAAGCTTGGGGATGCCCCGGGAAAGCATCCCCTCTTTCGTCTTCATCTATCGGTAACTATACTCGGGACTATATTTTTATTCACCACATGATATGTGTTTTGCTTGGAGCGTCATGTATAATTTGAGTCTTTTATTTTTAGTTTGCCACAATCATCCTTGCTGGACACATATTTTGAGAGAGATAAATATGATTTAGAATTCATTAGAATACTCTATGTGCTTCACTTATATCTTTTGAGCTAGATAGTTTTTCTCTAGTGCTTCACTTATATCTTTTAGAGCACGGTGGTGGTTTTATTTTGTAGAAATTGTTGATCTCTCATGATTCACTTATATCCTTTGTAGAGACTTTTAGAACATCATGGTAATTTGCTTTGGTTATAAAACTAGTCATAATATGATAGGCATCCAAGATGGGTATTGTAAAAACTTTCGCAGAAAGTGCATTGAATATGATGAGAAGTTTGATACTTGATGATCGTTTTGATATATGAAGATGGTGATATTAGATTCATGCTAGTAGAGTAGTTGTGAATTTGAGAAATACTTGTGTTAAGGTTTGCATGTCCCGTAGCATGCATGTATGGTAACCGTTGTGTGACAAATTTGAAGCATGAGGTATTTCATTGAGTGTCATCCTTTGTGTGGAGGTCGGGATCGCACGATGGTTAACTCCTACCAACTCTTCCCCTTGGGGCATGCGTGTAGTACTTTGTTTTGATGACTTGTATATTTTTGCAATAAGTATGTGAGTTCTTTATGACTAATGTTGAGTCCATGGATTATACGCTCTCACCCTTCCACCATTGCTAGCCTCTCCTGTACCGCGCAACTTTCGCCGGTGCCATACACCCACAATATACGTTCCTTAAAACAGCCACCATACCTACCTATCATGGCATTTCCATAGCCATTCCAAGATATATTGCCATGCAACTTTCCACCATTCCATTTGTTATGACACAATTCATCATTGTCATATTTCCATGCATGATCATGTAGTTGACATCGTATTTGTGGCTAGGCCACCATGTATAATTTTTCATACATGTCACTCTTGGTTCATTGCACATTCCAGTACACTGCCGGAGGCATTCAGATAGAGTCCTACTTTGTTCTAGTATCAAGTTGTAATATCGAGTTGTAAATCAATATAAGTGTGATGATCATCCTTATTAGAGCATTGCCCCAAAGAAAAAAAGAAAAAAAAAAGAAAGAAAGGCCAAAGAAAAAAAAAGGCCCAAAAAAAGAAGAAAAAAAAGGAAAATAAAAAAGGGATAATGTTACTATCTTTTTCCACACGTGTGCTTCAAAGTAGCACCATGATCTTCATGATAGAGAGTCTCTTGTTTAGTCACTTTCATATACTAGTGGGAATATTTATTATAGAACTTGACTTGTATATTCCAACGATGGGCTCCCTCAAATGCCCTAGGTCTTCATGAGCAAGCAAGTTGGATGCACACCCACTTAGTTTCTTTTGTTGAGCTCTCATACATTTATAGCTCTAGTGCATCCGTTGCATGGCAATCCCTACTCACTCACATTGATATCTATTGATGGGCATCTCCATAGCTCATTGATATGCCTAGTTGATGTGAGACCATCTCCCTCTTTTGTCTTCTCCACAACCACCACTCTATTCCACATAGTGCTCACGCTCATATATTGCGTGAAAGTTGGAAGAGTTTGAATTTTTTGGAGTATGAAACAATTGCTTGACTGAAACCGGGGTTGTGCATGATTGGAATATTTTGTGTGATGAAGATGGAGTATAGCCTAACTATATGATTTTGAAGGGATGAACTTTCGTTCGCCATGTTATTTTGAGAAAGACATGATTGCTTTGTTAGTATGCTTGAAGTATTATTATTCTTATGTCAACATAGACTTTTATCTTGAATCTTTCGGATCTGAACATTCATGCCACAACAAACAGAAATTACATTGAGAATTATGTTAGTTAGCATTCCACATCAAAAAAATCTGTTTTTATCATTTACCTACTCGAGGACGAGTAGGAATTAAGCTTGGGGATGCTTGATGCGTCTCCAACGTATCTATAATTTTTTATTGTTCCATGCTATTTTATATTCTGTTTTGGATGTTTAATGGGCTTTATTATACACTTTTGTATTATTTTTGGGACTAACCTACTAACCCAAGGCACAGTGCAAATTGTTGTTTTTTTTTGCCTATTTCAGTGTTTCGGAGAAAAGGAATATCAAACGGAGTCCAAACGGAATGAAACCTTCGGGAGAGTTATTTTTACAACCGTACCTAACCAGAAGAATTGGAGTACACGCGAGGGAACGAGAGAGGTGGCCACGAGGGTCCAGGGCGCGCCCCCACCCTCGTGGGTCCCATCTGGCTCCCCCGATGCCCACCTTCCTCCTATATATATATATCGATGTACCCTGAAAACATCGAGGCAACAGAGAAAACCCTAATTCCACCTCCGCAACCTTCTGTTCTCGTGAGATCCCATCTTGGGGCATGTTCCGGAGCTCTGCCGGAGTGGGGATCCTTCACGGAGTGCTTCTACATCAACACCATAGCCTCACCAATGAGTTGTGAGTAGTTTACCACAGACCTTCGGGTCCATAGTTATTAGCTAGATGGCTTCTTCTCTCTTTTTGGATCTCAATACAAAGTTCTCCACCATCTTCGAGGAGATCTATTCGATGTAATCTTTTTGCGGTGTGTTTGTCGAGATCCGATGAATTGTGGGTTTATGATCAAGATTATCTACGAACAATATTTGATTCTTTTCTGAAATATTTTATGTATGATTATAATATCCTTGCATGTCTCTTCGAATTATTGGTTTGGTTTGGCCTACTAGATATATAGTTATTGCAATGGGAGAAGTGCTTGGCTTTGGGTTCAATCTTGCGGTGTCCTTTCCCAGTGACAGTAGGGGAAGCAAGGCACGTATTGTACTGTTGCCATCGAGGATAAAAAGATGGGGTTTATATCATGTTGCTTGAGTTTATCCCTCTTCATCATGTAATCTTGCTTAAAGCATTACTCTGTTCTTATGAACTTAATACTCTAGATGCATGCTGGATAGCGGTCGATGTGTGGAGTAATAGTAGTAGATGCAGAATCGTTTCGGTCTGCTTGTGACGAACGTGATTCCTATATATAATGATCATGCCTAGATATTCACATAACTATGCGCTTTTCTATCAATTGCTCGACAGTAATTTGTTCACCCATCATAGAATTCTGCTATCATGAGAGAAGCCACTAGTTAAACCTATGGCCCCCGAGTCTATTCTCAACATATTAATCTTCCATCTACTTTACTTTGCTTTATTTACTTTCTGTTCTTATACCAAAAATAGCATACTATCCTATCTATCAGATCTCACTTTCGTAAGTGACCGTAAAGGGATTGACAACCCCTTATCGCGTTGGCTGCAAAGTTCTTATTTGTTTGTGCAGGTGAGAGGGACTCGCGCGTGGTCTCCTACTGGATTGATACCTTGGTTCTCAAAAACCGAGGGAAATAATTACGCTACTGTGCTGCATCACCCTTTCCTCTTCAAGGTAATACAACGCAAGCTCGAGAAGTAGCATACACATGTCCCTTTTTGCGCAACAACTACTTTAGCATCCTCTCTACTCTTACCCACATAACCCTCATAGGAAGGTAGGGTCATGAACAATGCAAGTATCAACAAGGAAGTAACAGAGGCAACCCACCAAAGTGGTTACCATTTCATCATGGTTTTGATGCAACAATAATAAAGTGCTATATGGCATGCATAAAAAGGGTTTCAGAGACATGGTCAAAGGGATGCTTGCCTAGCTCATCATGGTCTTCAAATCTTTTGGTCCTTCTCTGAGTATTCCGTCTACTTCGTCAACTATCGTCGGAAACAAAGAAAATAAGAAACACAGCAAGGCAAAAATAAAAGTGCTCTAAAAATCGGAATTTCACTTTTCTAGTACATCCCTAGTTATACGAAAAATAACATCAATGGTTTCATTGGAAATGGACCAATCGATATGTTTGAACAATTAAATATGATGGAATCAAGGGATTGATAGATTTGCGAGAGGTGTAAAGAATCATATTTTTTAAAAATGAGCAAAGACAGACATTTAACAAGGAATGATTTTAGAATCACCTAGGAGTTGGTTTCACTGGATTTGGAGTTCAAAGGAATTTTCTATGAATTTGCAAAGTTGCCTACACATGGAGAAATGGACCAATGTTTCATGTGGCAGAGAAAGTGTTGTGAAAAATGTACATAAACTAAGTTATGAACTTATAATTATGTAGGAATTTGAACCATGGCATTTGGATGAAATTTGAGCTCTCTGTGATTTTCTAAAGTTACCACATATATGGAAAAGTAGGATTTGATAAATATTTGTGAAGAAAAAGTTTCTGAAAAAATGTGCAAATTGCACCATGAAAGAGGCGAGTGGCCCGAACTTTCGATGAGATGATAACTATCGATTTGGTGGAGACGACTTTGACGATCCGACTACAAATGTGCACGACGTTACGCCTTAGAAATCGCTAAACCAATCTCTTGGGGTTACTGACAATGCCAGAAGCACGATCAGCCTGACCACGAAGGTCTATTCCTGCATGCAATCGAAGAACAAGCAAGAATATGATAAATCAATCTGAATATTGCAAATATAAATGAATTATTGATAAATGTGGAGATCCGTAAACGGTCTTGGTCTGGTCGTTGGACTAAACGAAGTACACGAAGTTGCAATGCCTAACTTTTGTCTAAACAAAACCCAAAGAGAAAGCTACTAGATGGATCTACTTATATAGGAGCAAGGGGTGGCCGCCAAGGAGATGGGAGGACGTCCCAAGGCAGCCTAAAAACTGTAGGTCGTACAAGGCTCATTTTCCCAAGTGAATTTGATGCAACACCTTTGGACTTGTAGTTTGACTCGGATTCTGCTCCAGTGTCAGATTGTTTCGTCGATATCTGAACGCTCCGAACGAATTTGAAGGCAAATCCAATTGGGTTGGAAAGTGTACGAAATCTAGTTTCCAACAAAAAAAGAATCACCCAATTCGAAGTCTGTATGAATGAGTTCCTGCCGTTTTGAGTCAGGTATGTCTGTGTAGTCCGAATCTGGATGCACAACGTGAGAGACTTGGACTCTATCTTCTCTTGGCCCAAAAGTGACGTGAGAGAACTTTTTGAACAACACCTAAACTTCTCTTTTTCCCTTATCTTCATATGTGGATTGTACAAATGTCCCATACACCTGGAATTAGACATGGCACAAAAGTCTGTGAAGTATTTTTGTCCTGGATGACATAAATAAATTGTTGCATAGTTTGCATTCGAAATGACCTCACAAATATACATGTATGCAATATTTTTGGTCGTATCCAAGGTAGTCATGTCCTAATCATCCTCCTTTCTTGAAAATAAAGCCATCCTCGTCGTTGCTTAATCTGAAATGTGGGTAAGAAAATAGACAAGGTGTACATGTTGTATATGTATATGTCATCCATTTTTACTTCCCTTAATTTTCACACATATGACACATGTATAGATGAGTAACTTTCGTAATTCATAAAATATAAAGCTAAAATATTATCACAAGAGGTAGAAGGCATGAAAATATTGCAACTCAGTTTGCACAAATAAGTGAAGCTCTTATTCATATCAAAAGATTGACAACGTTCATCATTAAACCATCCCAACATTGGTGAACAAACCTTACTTGCATGAAATTCATGCTTAAATAAGCAAACATGCGATAAGTCATTTAACATAGAATCGTCATCAAGATTTGAGGTCATATCAAAATGATTACACATTGGCACAATTATTTTCAAATGTATTTTATCCAAGTCTGATTTATTCTCTGATTCACATGATTCTTTTTCATCAATAGTTAATTCAATGGGTGCACTCAAAATTGTTGGTATTTCAGTTGTTTGATCACATGACGCATTCATGACAGTAACATGATTATCTAAACTAGGCGGTGTGCTCAAATCAACAGGTAATTCAATACATGAAGTATTCAAGTTAACTAGATATGCATCATCCTCATGTGAAGTTATATCATCATTGTTTTTAGTGTTACCTTGTCGCAAAGATGTAGGATGTAGGTACAGACGATGACAATGTAATATACACTTTAGATGATGGCGCGCTCATAATCGGAGGTGTGGCTGCTCTAGAAGGTGCAATGGTGGAGGAACCAACCAGTGGTGGTGAGCATGAATTGGAATAGTAGTTGTTGTAGTCACACAATGCATCCTCCTGTATTTGTCTCTCAAAGGTACAAGCACAAACATACATATGAGTAATGCAACGAGGAATATACTAAAATCTTGCGCGAATATCATGGTTCAAACCACCAAAAAAATCTATACATTGTATCATCCTCAGATTCTTCTATGTCACAATGATGCACATAAGATTTGAACTCTTGGTAGTAAGCATGAACAGTGTTACTGCTTTGTTTTAATTGTTCCAATTTGCGAAGCAATTCACGGCGATAGTAAGGAGAAAAAAATTGTTGACTCATTACAGCTTTCAAATCTTTCCAACTTGTGGGTCAGTTATCAATGTTTTTCATACAGTGTACACTCCACCAAACAGAAGAAAAACCAGTAAATGCTCTAGTGATAGTTCGTACTCTCTCTAGTTCAGAAAATTCATGGCTAGCAAAAATTAGTTCGACCTCAAACTCCCAAGCAAGATAAATAGCAGGATTAAATCTACCCTCAAATAAAGGTAAAGAGATAACCTGACCGTGTGCATGTGAGTGTTGTCCCACGTCTTGTGATGGTGAAGAGGTATCCATCATCCAAGAACTTCTGTCTCTGGTACCTGTCATGATTAGTACAAACAAGAAACAAAATTCAAGAGTAATGTTCCTATGCACTACTAGCGAGGATGTGGTGGTAAAACGCTCACAGTAAAGCAAAGATCAATATCTTACAAGTTATTACCATGCAACAGGTGGTGATTGGCAACTAGCGCTGTCAAATAACTCCAAAGATTGAGTAAAGCGATTGCCAGGTGAACGTACATAAACACGGTGTAAAAATATGTGGAGCTGGGTTGGCTTTATATATGGTAGCAAAAGATTAGCAATAAGCAATTCGGAGATACAATGTTGAATAAACGCTCAACAACGGTACTGTGCCGGTCCTAGGCTAGACCGTGCTAGAGACGTGAGCCTAGAACACTAATGAGGTCACGATGTAACACAACGAGCATCAAGAAAGGATATGAAGTAGCTCTCGATAGCAAGATGTAAGTGAAAATCACAATGGCAGTAAAGATAATGATGAAAAACAACCGCCAAGCACGATATACAACAACTCTCTCTTCAACTTTCCTCTTGAAAATGTCGAGCCAATTTTATGGTAATTTTTTCTACAGAATGCTACCGACTCAAGCTTTCAGACGCAAAAAGAATCGCTCAATTCCGAGTTAATATGAGGTGTCAAAAATTCTAAAATTGGCCTGAAAAACTGGAAGAAGCTGTTTTCGCAAACTTCGGAGGGCAAAAAGACCTATTTAATTAGTTCCTGCAACTATTCAGATGCGGCTCGTCGCTAGCTTTAATTTGAGTACTTGTGGAGGCAAAACAGACTTTGTATGAGGAAGATATGTCTATTTTACTGAACAGTCCAGAAAACATATTCCAATCCGAATTCAACTACGAGATTGACTCTAATAGATCCGAATTTTGTCTTTTTTCTCTCACACTTCTTTTTCTTTTTATTTTTCTTTTTTTTTCTCACACTTTTTTTCTTTTTTTTTTCTCTCCTATTTTTTTTACTTTTTTTCTCTGTCTTTTTTTCTTTCTCCCTCTTTCCAAGACTAACTAGATAAGATGCAGATTGGATCAAGCAAAGATGCGAACGACCTCAAGTATGATTGTGACAATGAACGATGCGTAGCACGAGGTGGAAATTGATGGATGAGGTGGTGGACAGCGGAAGGGATAACGATGCAGCGGCGACATGAGTAATGTGAAGAGAACTCGAAACTCTAACGAACTAGGCACTAAGATCAGCAACTCAACACAACGATGCAACCGATAATTTAATAAAGCAAACTATGAAAAGAAAATTGCAAAGGCTCAGACTGGCTAGGACAAAGGATGAATAGATCTAACTTTTTTGTGGCGTTTCCTTGGACAATAGGTAAGAAAATAAATGTAATCTAGGAATAACTGGAAATTCTCACCGAGCAACCTGAAAACTGATACCAGTTGAAAGAGGCGAGGGGCCCGATCTTTCTATGAGATGATAACTATCGAATTGGTGGAGACGACTTTGACGATCCGGCAACGACGTTGCGCCTTAGCAATCGCTAAAAAAATCTCCAGGGGTTACTGAGAATGCCAGAAGCACGATCAGCCTGACCACGAAGGTCTATTCCTGCATGCAATCGAAGAACAAGCAAGAATATGATAAAGCAATTTGAGTATTGCAAATATAAACGAAGTATTGATAGAGGTGGAGATCCGTAAGCGGTCTTGGTCTGGTCGTTGGACACAAACAAGGTACACGAAGTTGCAATGGCTAGCTTTTGACTAAACAAATCCCAAGGAAAAAACTACTAGATGTATCTACTTATATAGGAGCAAGGGGTGGTGGCCAAGGAGGTGGGAGGACGTCCCAAGGCAGCCTAAAAGTAACCCTAGGTCGTATAAGGCTCATGGGCCCAAGTGGAGGTGATGCAACACCTTTGGACTTGTAGTTTGACTCGGATTCTGCTGCTGCGTCAGATTGTTTCGTCGATATCTCAACGCTCCGGACGAATTTGAAGGTGAATCCAATTGGGTTGGAAAGTGTACAAAATCTAGTTTCCAACAAAAAATGAATCACCCAATTGGGAGTCCGTATGAAGGAGTTCTTGCCGTTTTGAGTAGGGTATGTCTGTGGAGTCCGAATCTGGATGCAGAATGTGAGAGACTTGGACTCTATCTTCTCTTGGCCCAAAAGTGACGTGAGAGAACTTTTTGAACAGCACCTAAACTTCTCTTTTTCCCTTATTATCTTCATATGTGGATTCTACAAATGTCCCATACACCTGGAATTAGACATGGCACAAAAGTCTGTGAAGTATTTTTGTCTTGGATGACATAAATAAATTGTTGTATAGTTTGCATTAGAAATCACCTCACAAATATACATGTCTGCAATATTTTTGGTCGTATCCAAGTTAGTCATGTCCTCATCACACCATGAGATAGATCATGATTTTATGAACTACTAGAAATTTTAATCCTCAAATTTGGAGTCCTTTTGAATTGTTTACGCATTTTTGAATTTCACTAGATAAAAAAAATAAAAGGGGAATCTACCTTATAATGCGCACTGGGCGTTGGGTAGGCCGAGTGGCTCAGTCGCGCGCAGGCAGAGGTTGATGTCGAAGGAGCTTTCAAGGAGTGCGCCTCCCCGCAGGGAAGGCGGATTTCGTCTAGCCCGTCTCCACGTGCCAACGTGGCCCGGTGGCTGGGGCACTAATGAGCGGGGCCTGCCGGTAGTTCATCCTCATCGCCTCGGTCCCACCGAACGTTGGGTGGAGGCGGGCTTGCCACTGGCGCAGCCACCGCCTAGCAACGCGGGAAGGCCGGCCAACGAGCGGAGGAGCTCCGGCTTTCGATGCAGCCTGTAGCGCCACCTTCATAAGCGGCCGCGGCGGCCACAAAGCTCCTGCAAGTCCATGGTCGAGACGATTCCCAACTAGGAGGAGGACGGCGGCGGCCTGGAGACCTCCTGGGGAGGGCGCAGAAACGTAATGGGGGCAGGGAGAGCCGTGGTGCTCGAATTGGAACGGTGACTGACGGCAAGGCTTCGGCCATGGTGGTGCACGGAGGGCGCGAGGTGAGGAGAGAGCTGGTCAGGGTGATGTACAGGAGGAATAGAGAGCACGTGGCATCCGGAGGAGCGCTCAAAGAGGACTTATAAGGCAGGGTAGTGGTGCATCACGGACGGCGACCATGACTGTGGCTTAGGCGACGCTCGGGACCGAATTGGCACACCGAGCCATGTCCGGGGTGTTCATTGGCATGGTCTTCTACCAGGGAGAGAAAAGAGGGAGCGAGGAAGGGTCATAGGCGTCCCGCGTGCGAGTCTTCCCATTGGAGCTCTCTGGCGGCTGTTGGTCGTGCGAGAGGAGGCAACAGGAGGAAGAGAGAGGAGGGGGACACGGGCGTGGCGTGTTGCTGTCGTTGAGGTGGTCCTGCTGGCATGCAGGAGGACCTAGAGGTGGTCGGGAGCCTCGGGCAGGAGGCGGTTACAGTGATCTGGTGCACTGTAGCATGCGCCAGAGCACCCATTTGGCATGCCATGGCATGCCATTGGCATTTCCACGTGGCCACTGGTGTCTAGCAGCTGCAGGACGGAGTAAAAGAGTGGGTTTGTGCCTTGGATGCCCTGGAGAGCTTCAGAAGTGAGAGAAGAGGTGGAGGAGAGATGAATAGTGCAGTTCAGAGTGGAAGAACTAGAGTTTGCACCCCTAAATCATTGATCTTTGGGAGACGGGAGTTATTGAAGGTAGGTGATTACTGGGCACACCTCTAGTAAAATTTGAGGGAAATGAGAATAGTTGAAGGGATCAAAATGATGGTTTCAGCAAAATGACAGATGGTCTTTGATGAAAATTTGGGCAAGCAAATGAAGTCCAACTAACTTGAGAATTAACATGATCAAATGGCATATAGAATTGAGGTTGTTCACCAATTTTGAGTCCATTTGAAGAAAGTTGCCAATATAACTTTGGCAAACCCTAGAAATAAGCAGAAATTGATTTTCCCTGATTTGGCCATGCAAATCTTTTCTCCTAGATGCACCACTTGGTCTAGTTTCATAATTTAGGTATTTGAGCATGTCCACAAAATTTGAGATCAAAAGGAGAAAATTGGCAATGTAGAGTTGGTCAAACTTGGATCTGGACAGAGAGCGTTTTGGGGCACTTTGATCAAGTCATCTTGTTCTCCAAGAAATGAGACGTGGCAAGAGCACCAAATAGGACATTTTGGACATGCTAGAATTTTCTTGGAATTTACATAGAATATTTCCTTTTTAGATATTTCAAAAGCTTGAAATATCCAGAAAGTGTTTTTGATGGATTTGACCAATATTTTTAACAATGACCATATGTTGAAACTCTTATATATGGATAACTTATGTCCACTTAGCTTCCCTTAATTTTATAAAATATTTTTAAAATATTACAATAATTTTAACCTATTCAAGACAATTTCTAGCCTATAGATTAAGCCTTTGAATAAAATAGCAAAAACACTGTGGTTTTTGGGAGTCCTATATCTAATAGGAGTGAAATATAGTTTTTGAAATGTTGTTCATACCCTAAATTAAGTACTTGTAGTTCAAGTCTCAATTCAGGGGTTTTTGGAAAAACTAATTTAGAAAATAATTTTTGGCCAAATTATTTTTGCAAGAAAATACTATTCTGTCCTATACACAAGACATGATCATTGGGCAAAGTTTTAGATCAAGGAGAAGGAGTATAAGAGTCAGAGGATTTATTTGATTTTATTGAGCACTTGCAAAGATTAAACAAAAATCCAATCAAGCAAAGTCTAAAACACTCAAAAGTTTTTGTCAAACGACATTTTATCATGATTTGTTAGCTTAATGTTGTGGCATGAAAATCAGGGTGTGACATACCTACCCCCCTTACAAGAATCTCTTCCCCAAGATTTCCAAAATAGGCACATAAAGGAATACAGAAACTTAGACATGGTGTAGTATTCACGTCCTCATACTGCTTCTGCTTCCATGTGGTGCAACATTGAACCTTTAACACTTGATCCAGGTCACAAAGGGGTCTCTCGCGTAGGTCAGGTCAGACTGGAGGTCGATGCCTCGGTGATCGATGTCTTTGTAGAGATTGAGCTAGTTAGAAAGTTGGCAAGTTTTCTAGAGTTGTGATGCGTGGAAAACATTGTGCACAGTGGGTAACTCAAGTGGTATCTCCAGCTAGTAGCCGTCTACTCTTCGTCTTGCAGTGATCTTGGAGAGGGCTGATAAATCTTGGTGTGAGCTTCCCTTTGACATGCAAACACTTGTTTCCTTTGAGAAGAGGGGCTTGCAGATACACATCGTCTTCGACGTGAAAGTTTAATTCTTAAGGACGATGGTCGATACAGTTCTTCCTTATTGACATGGAGGTCTTCTGATATTCTCTAATCAGCTGAACTACTCTTCGTCCATCTTCAAGTAGAAAAGTAGGTCAACAAATAAAGATGACAACCAACTTGTCCAAGTACTCCAGGAGGACTTGTTCATGGGGTACATCAAGTAGGCTAGGATACTGGTGGTGGTCATGGTTGAGTATTGGCCAAGGACTTCTTGAACTATAGCCAAAGCCCAAGGTCGTGATCAGACCATTTTGTGGATTGGTAGGGCTTAAGTGTTTCAAGGATTCTAGTGTGCGAGTGAACGTTTACCATCTTATCCTTAAGCACAATTATGCCAATAGTTCTACCTAGTCCGTCAAACAAATCACATCATATTATCGAAAGAAATCATCCCGTAGGCCAACTCTAATCATCTAATGCTTTTCATATCCTCATGTCTCCCGAGAGGAGGTCTAACAAAATTATACATGTCGACGATCCCCAAACGCATGTGTATCGCTATCCCTATGTAAAATTCCATGGGTAGAGCATAAAAGATGCTAAGCTTGAATTAATCACCACAATCTAAGTGCTCAGCCTATCCTTCCAAGATCAAAGATAGTGCATCCCTATCCTAAGGAAACACGTCGTATACAACTCCAAGATCTTGTTTCCTTCCTATGAATGAACTCCAACAACCCATTAACTTCCATCAATCACTACAAAATTCATTAATTCTACAAATCCAATGTCTATGGTGTTCCACATGACCTTCTAATGTCCTATAATCCCCAAATACTTGAAAGAGCTATCTTTACTATAGTAAGTCCATAAATTTCCATTATCGGTGTCAAGTAACTTCCAACTTCAAGCTCATATAGATTCCCTAAATCAACTCCGACAATTAATCAAATCCCCTAGTTATCGTCCACCGAGAAACATGGTATCTTGATCGAGATCATCCGTATAAATCCAATTTACTTCGAACCATGTAGACTTAGTCAACATCTATACTCCACTACGATCACCTATTTAATCTAAATATCTTGTCAAACGAGAATTCCTACATCTTCCTCCAAATCATTTTTGTATCATAACCACCTTCCTATCAATATCCCTTGGTTAATTCAAATCCTTATACTTCCAAGAATTTCATCTTGTGATCACAATTTTCCTACAAAATCCAATTTACTCCAGGATGATGAAAGTTACGCTAGTCTATTAACATGATCCCACCAAGTTCACCTACCAATATGAAAGCCTCATAATCCACCAAAGAGTCTCAGATAATTCCTCAAGGTCACTGATATAAACTCATCAAGTCATTTGTCCTCTACTCCTATATCCTCAAATTGGTCTTCCCTATGGCATCGCCAGTTTTGGTGCTATCTTAAGATGATAATGTGCTCGTTCACTGTGTCCACTAGTTCCATAATGAACCTAGTGTTGGGCAAGGTTACAAGGGATTAACTGGTTCTCTTGCAATTCCGTGTGTTAAGTACATGGTTAAGGATTCAAGCTGGGGTATCTCGTGAAGTCTCCAAGGATCGAGGGATGGGTTTCCAGGCATGAGGGTAAATATAACTCTATGGGGTCGCACTTGGTCGAGTAGGCTGCAACAAAAGTCTTCAGTATTAGTTGGTCACCATGGTGGAATCATTGGTGCATCTTGCCTTGCTTGTCTTTAGTCGATGACAGAGATGAGAGGGAAACGTATCATAGAGTGGGGTGCCTAATGGGGTTTCTATAGTGCAAGTCCAAATAAACAAGTGCCGAAAGAGCCAAACACAAGCTTTAAGATAAGGAAGGTGATATAGTAGTGTGCTTGTTGCCTAGGTTAGAATGGTGACTTATGTCAAAACACAAGCAAATATAAACAAGCAACACAGAACATAGTGCTACCTCTTGAGCATGCGTTGTTTTTCCCTTGAAGATGAAAGGGTGATGCGGCAAAGTAGCGTAAGTATTTCCCTCCATTTTTGAGAACCAAGGTATCAACCCAGTAGGAGACTACATGCAAATCCCTCGTACCTGCACAAACAAATAAGAACCTTGCAAACAATGTGATAAAGGGGTTGTCAATCCCTTCTCGGCCACTTGCAAAAGTGAGATCTGATAGAGATAATAAGATAAATATTTTTGGTATTTTTGTTGTATAGATTGAAAAGTAAAGATTGCAAAATAAAAGAACAGTAAAGATAACTAGTTGATGGATGATTAATATCATGGAAGTTAGACCCGGGGGGCATAGGTTTCTACGGTGGGTGAACAAATTACTGTCGAGCAGTTGATAGAAAAGCGCATAGTTATGAGAATATCTAGGCATGATCATGTATATAGGCCTCATGTCCGTGACAAGTAGACTGAAACGATTCTGCATCTACTACTATTACTCCACACATCGACCGCTATCCAACATGCATCTAGAGTATTAAGTTCTTTATAACAAAGTAATGCCTTAAGCAAGATGACATGATGTAGAGGGATAAACAGATGCAATATGATATAAACCCCATCTTTTTATCCTTGATGGCAACAATACAATACGTGCCTTGCTGCCCCTGCTGTCACTCGGAAAGGACACCGCAAGATTGAAACCAAAGCTAAGCACTTCTCCCATGGCAGGAAAGGTCAATCTACTAGGACAAACCAAACTGATAATTCGAAAAGACTTGCAAAGATATTAAATCATACATATAAGAATACAGAGAAGAACCAAATATTGTTCATAGATAATCTTGATCATAAACCCACAATTCATCGGATCTCGACAAACACACCGCAAAAAGTATTACGTTGAATAGATCTCCAAGAAGATCGAGGAGAACTTTTTATTGAGATCCAAAGAGAGAGAAGAAGCCATCTAGCTAATAACTATGGACCGAAAGCTCCGTGATCGATTCCCCCTCTGGCGGAGCTCCGGAAAAGGACCCAAGATGGGATCTCACGGGTACAGAAGGTTGCTGCGGTGGAAATAGCGTTTCGTGGTGCTCTTGGATGTTTTCAGGGTATATGAGTATATATAGGAGGAAAAAGTACATCGGTGGAGCTACGAGGGACCCACGAGGGTGGGGGGCGCGCCCTCCTACCTCGTGACCGCCTCGTGGCTTCCCAGACATGTACTCCAAGTCTTCTGGGTTGCGTTTGTTCCAAAAATGATCCTCGCGAAGGTTTCATTCCGTTTGGACTCCGTTTGATATTCCTTTTCTGCGAAACACTGAAAAATAGGCAAAACACGGAAATTTGCACTGGGCCTTGGGTTAGCAGGTTAGTCCCAAAAATAATATAAAATTCCATAACAAAGCCCATTAAACATCCAAAACAGATAATATAATACCATGGAACAATCAAAAATTATAGATACGTTGGAGATGTATCAAGCATCCCCAAGCTTAATGCCTGCTCGTCGTAGGTAAATGATAAAAACAGAATTTTGGATGTGGAATGCTGCCCAACATAATTCTCAATGTAATTTTCTTTATTGTGGCATGAATGTTCAGATCCAAAAGATTTAAGACAAAAGTTTAATATTGACATAAAAATAATAATAATTCAAGCATACTAACAAAGCAATTATGTCTTCTCAAAATAACATGGCCAAAGAAAGTTCACCCCTACAAAATCATATAGTTTGGCTATGCTCCATCTTCGTCACAGAAAATACGCAAATCATGCACAACCATGGTTTCAGCTAAGCAATTGTTTCATACTTCAATTTTTTCAAACTATTTCAACTTTCACGCAATACATGAGCGTGAGCCATGGATATAGCACTATAGGTGGAATAGAGTGGTGGTGTGGAGAAGACAAAAAGAGGAAGATGGTCTCACATCAACTAGGCGTATCAATGGGCTATGGAGATGCCCATCAAAAGATATCACTAGGAGTGACTAGGGATTGCCATGCAACGGATGCACTAGAGGTATAAATGTATGAAAGCTCAACAAAAGAAACTAAGTGGGCTTGCTCACGAAGACCTAGGGCATTTGAGGAAGACCATCGTTGGAATATACAAGCCAAGTTCTATAACAAAAATTCCCACTACTATATGAAAGTGACAAAACAAGAGACTCTCTATCTTGAATATCATGGTGCTACTTTGAAGCACAAGTGTGGAAAAAAGATAGTAGCATTGTCCCCTTCTCTTTTTTTTGGGCCTCCCTTTTTTTATTTGACGTTTCTCTTCTTTTTTGTTTGCCCTTTTTTGGCCTTTTTTTGGAACAATGCTCAAATAATGATGATCATCACACTTCTATTTATTTACAACTCAAAGATTACAACTTGATACTACAACAAAATATGACTCTATATGAATGCCTACGGAGGTGCACCGGGATGTGCAATGAATCAAGAGTGACATGTATGAAAAATTATGCATGGTGGCCTTGCCACAAATACGATGTCAACTACATGATCATGCATGGCAATATTACAATGATGAAGCATGTCATAATAAACGAAACGGTGGAAAGTTGCATGGCAATATATCTCGGAATGGCTATGGAAATGCCATGATAGGTAGGTATGGTGGCTTTTTTGAGGAAGGTATATGGTGGGTGTGTGGTACCGGCGAAAGTTGTGTGGTACAAGAGTGGCTAGCAATGGCGGAAGGGTGAGAGTGCGTATAATCCATGAACTCAACATTAGTCATAAAGAACTCACATACTTATTGCAAAAATCTACAAGTCATCAAAACAAAGTACTACACGCATGCTCCTAGGGGAAGGGTTGGTAGGAGTTAACCATCGCGTGATCCCGACCTCCACACAAAGGATGACAATCAAAGAAATACCTCCCACCCACACACCCACCCACCGGCCAAGCTCCCTGGCGATCTCCTTCCCCCTCCGGTAACATCTAGGTTTTCTTCGTGCATTGGATTCGGCTTTCCCTCCTCCCTATTGTGGTTCCATTCTTCATGGGTTCAAATGGTGGTGCAACCTTGGATCTGGATTTCTCTCGTGGTCTGGCTTTTGCTGATATGGTTTCAGATCTTCTGGCCTCTCGATGCAGCCTGTGGAGGGATCTCGCTCTTTCATCCTGGTCCTTTCTTTCACTCGGCATGATTTCCGGCTTGATGAAGATTCTATGGCTGCGGCACTTGAAGCAGCCCTAGGGGGTTCTGCCATTGATCTTTCGGTGTCTTATATCAAGGATAACGTTAACTCATTTGTGGTATCATGCAAGGAGGTTGGTTTCCATATTGTTGAATCACGCTCTTTTGCTTGCCCTCAGTTGAAATGCTATTTCCATCTCTGGGGCAATGGTGGACCGAATTGGTGGTGTGAGTTTCTCATCTGGAAGAAGGAATGTGATGCGGAATGGATTCTTGTTAATCCCTCTAAGAGGCGTGTTGCTCTTGGCATGTTGGCCATGCATAAGCCTCCAGTGAAGTCTGCTATCAGATCTGGTAATTCTTCTCGCAAAAAGCTTTCATTTGCCACGTTCCAAAATTATTATGCATGTAAGGGATATCGTTACCCGGTGACTCAAAATTGTATTAAAGTAGCCTCTACGGCTGGTTATGATCTCCCACCTAAGGAGCGTGTGGTCATTCACCCCCCCCCCCCCGCCGCCGGTGGAGTTGCAGTGGACGTTGGCCTCGCCGCCGATCACTTTTGGCACGGTTGTTCCGATTCGGGCGTCTTCTTCGGAACACCTATCTCCATATCAGGCGCAATCCTCGGGCAGGTCGACGGATGTTTCAAATAATGCCATGTTGGGCTCTACTGCCATGTTGGGCTCTCCAGACGCGATTGTCACTGGTCCGTCGCCCACTCGCCTCCCTAGGCCTAGTTTTTCACCGTTGAATATCAACCCATTTTCTCTCGAGCCCATTTCTCCTGGTGCTGATTGCTCGCCATCTGGGCCTGCTAGTCCCTCATTGCTGACTGTTCCCTCCACGCAAGAGGCCCTGGATGCTTTTGACACCATGTTCAATGACATGGTGGACCGAGTGCTTACGTGCTCCCGTTGTTCTTTGGGGGCCACTTATCAGGGAGTTGCCCCTCTCTTGTAGGATGCTTGGCTTGTGGAGATCCCGGTCACTTCAGAAAAGACTGCGTGTATATTGCAATGGAAAAATGATTATGTTGGAAACGGAAGCGTCCTGGTATCTCGGATAGGCCAGTCTTGCCTTCCTACTTTGGGATGCACGCGCCACCCTTGCAGACCTGTGCTACCACATCGCCATTAACCGGATCGCCGTTTAGTGCTCCGCACACCCCAGCCTCTCCGCCACCCCCAACACCGCCGCTTCCCTCATCGCCGTCGCCGATGGCCAACTTCGCCCTGGACCCTGCGCGTTATGTGCCAGTGGGGCACCACATCATCGACGGAGGAGTTCATCGTCTTCCTCGTACTTTTGTCCCGCATCCTTCTCCCATTGTTCGTCTGTATGAGAACTTCATGATCGCGGAGGTTATGCCGGCTCCTCCGTTGGCTCGGATGGGTCAGGTACGTGAGCAAGTTGTGGAGCTCATCAACAACTTGGGCTTTCATGTACGTTCCGCTCAACCTTGGTTTTCTGGAGTGGGTCTTCTTGAGGTCAGAGACGTAGGTGAGTGCTTTGCCTTGATCCAACTGCCTCCCCAAGATCTTGGTCAAGATAGATTTGTTCGTTTTATGAAGCATGACCGGGGTGAGGGTTTTCGTGGGGTTCAAGGTTTCCGACAAGTTTGCTTAATGTTTCTGGGTGTTCCTCTTGATCTACGCAACACGGAGAATCTGCGGGCGGTTGTCAATACCTTTGGGAAATTCCACCACTGGATTAGTAATGACCCATACCTTGTCAAATCTATTGTTTTTGCCTCCTTCCCAGATGACAACTTGGTTCCAAGAGATGTGGTTTTTTCTGATTTTGCGGACTGGGGAGGAGCTAAAGTTTCTTGGACTGCACCTTGTTACATCCTTGGAGCTAATTTTGCAGAGCAAATGCCGCAAGATGAAGACCCTATGCCTCTCAACGGCAATCCTCACCCCTTGCCTGGGCAGTTAATCCTGGAGGATAATCTTTTTGCTCTCCCTCCATATCCAGCTTTTGGGTGGAATGATGTACCACCGCCTCCGCCCCCAATGGAGGATCTGAATCCAGGTGATGGCTGGGGTTGGAATGCCCCTGTTCAGGAAGCCCAGGCTGCCCCAGCCCACGATGAGGTGGTTGTTGACCAAGAGTCTATGGTCATTAATCAACAATACTTCTCGGGCTCTGTTAATCAGTCGGACAGCGATCTTCCAGCTGCACCTCCTGCGAATGTTCAGTTGAATGCTATGTTTCATGTGGATGATCCTCCTATTGTGGTGGTAGAGGATGATGAGCTGCCTATGAATGCCCAACAGGTTGTTGCTCCTGTGGTGCAGGAGTTGGGTCAAGGGGATGCCCAGTTTGGTGTCCAGAATGCCGCTCTCGAGGAGGTAAATTTCGATCAACCTATTGATCCTGATGCTTTGGCTATTGTCCCATACCAGCCGCCTATGTTGCCGCTGCAAGATCCCTTGTTTGGTAATGTCCGTGTGGCTTATGGCCCTCCTTTACCCCCTGAGATGGCATGGCGAAGGACTTTTGATGCTCTGTTGGGTCGCTGCTCTACTCGTCAGGTTCCAAAGCCACTCTTTCAGTCTTCTTTTGGGCCCCTAGTTCTTTCCAAGAGGTCCTGGTCCTTGGCTTTTGAGAAGATTCACTGGGTTTCTGACGTTGTTAGCCCCGTTCCTGTCAGTACGGTTGCCCCCTTAGCCTCTCCTTCACTTTTCAGGGGTGTAGCTCGTCAACTGTTTCCTGACAGCCAGCAAGAGGTGGAGAACGTCGTTGACTTGCAGTTTTTCTACCCCTGCTGTGCAGATCTCCTCCTCTGTCTCCAGTCCCAGGAAGAAGAAAGTCTCCAAACGTGTTGCTCCTCCCGTTGTGGACTCTCAACTGCGCCGCTGCACTCGAAGCTCGGCCAGGCGGGATGGATTCAAATATGTTCTTCAAGCCTTGCCTATGTCTGAACCCAAGAAGAAGAAGCCTCGCTTCATGCCTCTGATGGATGATGGTCATGACCATAGTGTGCCCCTGGTGCCGCCGCCAACTCCGCTCGCTCACATTCAGCAAATTAGGGTGGATCTGTGCATTTCTGAGGACAAACTCACTGCGGATGCGCTTATGGCGGGTCCTTCCTCTGCCAAAGGCAAACATTCTGATGTTTAGTTCAAGCTCTGTGTGCTGGGTGTGGTCGGCCTGTAAACGGACTAGTTATCATAGGCTTTTCTTATTACCTTGGTCCTTGGGACTTGTAAGTGATTGAGGTCTTGGCAAACTTCTTTTGGTAGTCCGTGCTACTCGTTTGATCTGCTTTATGTGCGGCCTACTACGTGGGCATGCTGTTATCTCTGTTACTATTTTTTTCTATGGATTCGCGATCCACTAGAAGTTGGCGTGTTATGTGCTGGAATGTTCGAGGTTTAAATTCAGATGATCGTCAACGTGTTGTTCAAAACAAGATTGATGAAAGTCTAGCTACTGTTGTCTGTCTACAACAGACGAAAATGGAGTGCATTGACTCCAGAATTGTCAGGAAGTTCTGCACGCGTCGTTTGACTCGTTTGTTTGCAGTCGCTTCGTTGGCGCTTCGGGGTGTCTTGTTGTGCTGTGGAACTCCTCAATCCTCACAGGAACATTGATTGAGGTTAAGTAGTTTGGTATTATAGTACAGTTTACCTCTAGACACAATAATGATCAATGGACTTTAGTAAATGTTTATGGACCCTACCGTGGCCCAGCTCGTGATGAGTTTGTTAATTGGCTCTATCACATGTCCATCCCTGACTTGGAAAACTGGCTCATTCTTGGAGACTTTAACTTCATCAGATCAACTGAAAACAAAAATCTTCTTGGTGGTGACGCCAACGACACATTCATTTTTATTGAAATTATTGGGCACCTCGGTTTACTGGAGCTACCGATTAAGGGGGGGACTTTCACTTGGTCAAACATGCAGGATACTCCACTTCTTGAGCAGCTCGACTGGTTTTTCACTTCTGCTAATTGGATCACATACTATCCCTCCACTCAGGTGTTACCCCTTGCTAGGACTGTGCCTCGGATCATGTGCCTTGTGTGGTGGCTGTTAATACTTCTATCCCCAAGTGCAACATTTTTTGGTTTGAAAAATATTGGGTGGAGTTGCAGGGCTTTTTGGACTGTGTGTCTACTTCTTGGGCTTCTGTTTCGAACAAAACCAGTATCACAGGGCAAATTACTGCTAAGTTCAAAGCTTTAAGGAGGGATCTTAAAAGCTGGCACATAAACATCTCCAAAATGAAAACTCTGATTGCTAAATGTAACAGGGTGATCCTCATCTTGGATTGCTTGGAGGAGCTGAGGCCTCTTTACAGGCTTGAGTTCAACTTTCGGAATGTGGTTAAGCTGCATTTAGAGCATCTTCTACACCTTCAGTTTCTGTATTGAAAAAAGAGATGCACTGTCCGTTCCATTAAAGTGGGTGAGGAGAACACTAAATTTTTTCATGCCCTGGCGACTGAGGGATACAGGCATAATACCATAGATTCTTTGCGCTCAGATGATGGCTCCATTATTTCTGATCATGACGAAATGGCTTCCGTTATCTGGCAGAATTTTAAATGCAGAATGGGAACTAGTCAAGGTATTAAAATGTTCTTTGATCTCTCTTCTATTTTGAGCAAGGTGGAGGGTCTTGACTGCCTGACAAAAATGTTCTCCAAGAAAGAGATGGATAATATTGTCAAGAGCATGCCTATTGACAAGTCCCCTGGGCTAGATGGCTTTAATGGTCTTTTTTCAAGAAGTGTTGGCCCATTATCAGTCAGGATTTCTATGCTTTAGCGTCTGCTTTTCATGAGGGGACAGCTAACCTGGAGAACATCAACTATTCTTATATCACCCTGGTCCCTAAGAAAAGATCTTCTGAAACAGTCAATGATTATAGGCCTATCTCTCTCATTGGTATGGGCGTGAAATTTCTTTCAAAGATGGCTGCAAATAGATTACAGTTGGATATTATGAAGTGTCTGCATAAAAACCAATATGGGTTCATTAAATCCAGAACTATTCAGGACTGTGTTCCTTGGACTTTGGAGTACCTACACTAGTGCCATCAGTCTAAAAGGCCTATTATCATTCTTAAGCTAGATTTTGAGAAGGCCTTTGATTCCATTGAGCACGAGGCTATGTTTCAAATTTTGACACACAAGGGTTTTAATGAGAAATGGATTTCCTGGGTTAAGCAATTTTTGGCCTCTGGAACATCTTCTGTCCTCCTAAATGGGGTTCCAGGAAAGCAGTTTGCTTGTAAGAAGTGGGTTAGGCAGGGTGACCCTCTTTCACCTCTCCTCTTTGCCATTGCTGCAGATCTGCTTCAGTCAGTTGTTAATGATATGCTTCATAAGGGTATTCTTAAGCTCCCTATACCTTGCCATGATAGGGATTATCCAATCATTCAGTATGCTGATGACACCCTTATTATTTTGCCTGCTAAAGAATCCCAATTGATGTCCTTGAAGAAAATGTTGCTTCTCTTTTCAAACTCCACTGGGTTGCATGTCAACTATCATAAGTCATCCATGTTGCCTATTAATGTGGACACAGTTGAGATTGCTAGGCTGGCCTCAATCTTTGGTTGTGTGGTGGGCACTCTTCCTTTTACCTATCTTGGGCTACCTGTGGGAATTACTAAACCTAAGATCATGGACTTAATGCCTCTGGTTGACAACATGGAGAGGAAACATTCTGTCAGCTCCTCTTTTCTTGCTCATGGAGGAAGACTGCAGTATCTTATCTCTGCACTCTCTTCTGTGCCAATCTTCTTCTTGTGTAGTCTGGACTTACCATCCGGTATCCTCAAGCAGTTGGAGAGGATTCAAAGGCAATGTCTCTGGAGAAAGTATGGACAAGATTCTAGTCAGTCCCTGGCTGCTTGGGGCTTGGTCTGTAGGCCCAAAAATAAAGGGGGGCTGGGTATTTTAAATCTGAAGCTGCAGAATGAAGCTCTGCTTCTCAAACATGTCAGCAAATTTTACAATAAGGTTGATGTGCCTTGGGTCCATCTCATTTGGAACACTTACTACCATGGTAGAGTTCCTCATGCTACAATCATTTGTGGCTCTTTCTGGTGGAGAGATTTATGTAAGTTAATGGATAAATTCAGAATGGTCAGTGCTGTGCGGGTTAATAAGGGTGACACAGTTTTATTTTGGTCTGATCCTTGGCCCTTGGGGGCTCCTCTACCCCTCTTAAGCAAAGGTTTGCAAGGTTATTCTCTTTTGCCATTGATCCTGCTATCTCTGCTGCTGAGATTTTTGAGTCAACTGAGCTCTCCTACCTGTTTCATTTACCACTCTCTGAGAGAGCTTATGGTGAGCTTCTGACTTTGCAAAACCTCCTTCAGCACTCCAAGCAAAACCCTTAGCTCAATGATATATGGGTATGGAAGGAAGATGGCAAAGGCTACAGTGCTAAGAAATACTACTCATTCTTGCACAAGCATATTGTTGTCAACCCAATTTTATCATGGGTTTGGGCTAGTTGTTGCATTATGAGAATCAAGTTCTTTGCTTGGATGTTGATCATGGATAGACTGAACACTCAGGATATGCTCAAGAGAAGACATTGGAATGTATCTGATTCAAACATCTATGTACTCTGTCCAACATGCACTAAAGAGAGCAGAGACCACCTCTTCTTTCATTGTAATTTCAGTTGCAGGGTCTGGAATTACCTTCAAATTGTTTGGCTGCCTGGAGATGATATGATTGCCACTGCATACCAAGCCAGGAGAGATTTTGGCAAACCTTTCTTCTCAGAAGTGGTCTTCATGGCATGCTGGAACATTTGGAATATTAGAAATGATAAAGTCTTTAGAAATATTACACCTTCTTTCTGTAGGTGGAGAGCTAATTTTATTTTGGACATTTCCCTTTTGACTCATAGAATTAAGCCTAAGTTCAAAGAGGATCTGCTTAGATGGATTTCCTTTTTGCCTCCTTGAGGTTAGTTAGTTTGTTTTCTTTTTCTTTGGGCCTCTTTGACCTTTTAAATTTTGTATATATGTATAGTTTTTGGGTGCAATAAAATTGCTGTGGGGCCCTGGCTTTACAGTTTCAGGTCCAAAAAATACCTCATGCTTCAAATTTGTCACACGACGGTTACCGTACGTGCATGCTATGGGACTTGCAAACCTCAACACAAGTATTTCTCAAATTCACAAATACTCTACTAGCATGACTCTAATATCACCATCCTCATATCTCAAAACAATCATCAAGTATCAAACTTCTCATAATATTCAATGCACTTTATATGAAAGTTTTTATTATACCCATCTTGGATGCCTATCATATTAGGACTAATTTTATAGGCAAAGCAAATTACCATGCTGTTCTAAAGGACTCTCAAAATAATATAAGTGAAGCATGAGAGATCAATAATTTCTATAAAATAAAACTACCACCGTGCTCTAAAAAGATATAAGTGAAGCACTAGAGCAAAATTCTGTAGCTCAGAAGATATAAGTGAAGCAAGGATGATTGTGTTAAACTAAAAAGAAAGGACTCAAATCATACAAGACGCTCCAAGCAAAACCATATCATCTGGTGAATAAAAATATAGTCTCAAGTAAAGTTACCGATAGACGAAGATGAAAGAGGGGATGCCTTCCCGGGGCATCCCCAAGCTTAGGCTTTTGGTTGTCCTTGAATTTTACCTTGGGGTTCCTTGGTCATCCCCAAGCTTAGGCTCTTGTCACTCTTTGTTCCATAGTCCATCAAATCCTTACCCAAAAACATGAAAACGTCACAACACAAAACTTAACAGAAAATCTCGTGAGCTCCGTTAGTATAAGAAAACAAACCACCACTTTATGGTACTATATCGAACTCATTCTTTATTTATATTGGTGTTAAACCTACTGTATTCAAACTTCTCTATGGTTCATACCCCCCGATACTACTCATAGATTCATCAAAATAAGCAAACAACACAAAAACATAATCTGTCAAAAATAGAACAGTCTGTAGCAATCTGTAAATTTTGAATACTTCTGCAACTCTAAAAATTCCGAAATAAATTGGTGGACGAGAGGAATTTGTCTATTAATCATCTAAAAAAGGAATCAACTTAAAAGTACTCTTCAGTACTGTAATGCCCAGAATGGGACTATACCTCCTACGTGTCGAGGCACGACTTAAAGGTATAAGCCCATTCTGGAATGATCTCAAGTTTGGTATCTTTGCACGACTCATGTAAAAGAGGGATTAAATTGCAAAAGGAGATAGTTGTCTTACACTCGCCACTTCACACACTACATTACATAAGCAAAACATCATTCAAAACATCACAACCCATCTAAGGGTAATATCCAAAAGACAAGATACCAAACCTAACGTTAAACCACATGTCTAGATCGAATCCTAGTAGAAACCACTACTGATCGTCGAAAACGTCACAAGCATACGACCACTCTCTTCATCGAGCTCCCAGTGAAGTACTTGAACCAGCTCCTGCATCAATCTCGGCTGAACCTGCATCTGGTGTTGTAGTATCTGTGAGCCACGAGGACTCAGCAATCCCATAACCATGGGTATCAAGACTAGCAAAGCTTTATGGGTAGGAAGAGGGTAAAGTGGTGAGGTTGCAGCAGCAGCTAAGCATAATATGGTGGCTAGCTTACGAGTACAAGAATAAGATGAGCATCTACGCAAACGGTCGCAACTAGTAGTGATCGCTAAAGATCCTAAACTACATACGAGTCAAACATAACCCCACCGTGTTCTCTTCTCAAAGTGAAAAGAGACAGTCACGGTTACTCACACAGTTGTGTGTTTTACTTCGGATCATCTGTCAAGTTTTCTACAACCGGACATTAACAAATTCCAATCTGCCACATAACCGCGGGCACGGCTTTTGAAAGATCATAACCCTGTAGGGGTGTCCCAACTTAGCCCATCACAAGCTCTCACGATTAGCTGAAGTGATAAATATAATATCATCACCCCTTATCTTAGGGAAATCCGATCAGGCTCGGCATCCCGGTGCACAAGACATTTCGACAATGGTAAAACAAGTCCAGCAAGACCTCCCGGTGTGTCGACACCCTGATAGTAGCCGCGCGTATCTCGTCTCAGGCCACATCCGGATAGGTGATCCTACGGGAGCCAAACCTCGAGTTTCCCCGTGGTGGCCCCGCAGTCTCCCCGTTTGGGACGAACACCATCAGCACTGGCCCCCCCTGCTATGTAGAATTAGGAACCCGGGACGCGACCCCTATGCAAATTTAATTAATTAATTAAGTTGTTATTATGAGCAAATTAAAACCAATGTTGGGCCTTGCTGGAGGAGTTTTATTCAAAGACGAACTGTCAAGGGGTCCCCATCCACCCATCGTGTAAGGAACGCAAAATCAAGGAACATAATGCCGGTTTATCGGCGCCTAAGGTGGCATGAGTGGAACAAAACACCGAGCAAAAGGCCAAGCCTTCCACCCATGCCCAGTATATAGGTGTGTTAATAATAATTATATATATTCTGATATAACAACAACAAGTTCCCTCCTGGAACGAACTTCATCTTCACCTGCAACTAACAACGCTATAAGAGGGGCTGAGCAAGCAGGTAACATAGCCAAACAGTGGTTTTGCTAGGAAGGTTTCAAGGTTAGAGGTTTCATGGCAACAAGGAGAGGCTGACATAAAAGATGGGTAGCGCGACATGTAACGATAGCATCGAGACAACTAAGCATGGCAATGGTAGTAAAGGTATCCAAGGGTATGATCATCTTGCCTGGGATTCCGCAAGGGAGAAGAACGGATCCAAGAAGTAGACGGAGCAACATAGTCGAGAGAATCCTCACAACTCCGGAACGAAACCAAAGCTAACAAGAGAAGCAACCGGAAAGAAGCAAACAACACGGTAAACACACAAGCATAAACATGGCATACGATGCACATCCAAGTATGATGCATGTCCGGTTTAATTATGCATGGCATGGCAAGGTGCACAAACAAGTACTACAAGTTAAGTGGAGCTCAATATGCAACGACTTGCATATTGACGAAACACCACATGTTATTTATTTAGTTGACTCTCGTTTATTAACAAGACAAGATTAAATGTTTGTTAACATGGCAAGAGGTGAAGCAAAAACAAACTACCTATTTAGGCAATTTAAATGGGGCCAGAAATAACAACAACAAATCCGGAAAATCCCCATGAGCATGTTTAGCAATTATTAAAGCAACAACAATTCACACATTTAATGTTGTTAACATGATGCGGATGACATGATCAAGTTTATGCAATTTTTATTAAAAGTTGACAAGAAGAAGATATGAAGTATTGTCACCGTGGTGAAAGGAAAGGTGCCACGGCAACGAACCGAAATTGATGCAACGGCAACATCTCGGTTCCGGTAACCCATTGAGAGACCGGTGCAAAAGATGACGGAGAGCATGAGCGAGCGAAACAAGATAAAAGGTGGGGTGATCCCGTCACCGGGTTCCCACGAGTCGGCGACGAGGCAACCGAGGAGCATGACAAAAGGACGAAACGGGCATGGAGCACACAAGGGAAACATCTCATACAACACATCAAGCATCACACGGGTCATCGTCTCGGGGTTATACCTTCGAAGCGTTCGTTCTCGGGGCGGCTCGAGATCGTAGTGGAAGTAGATGTTCTCGCGAGTCGTGGTACACGGGGCGTAGAGGAAGTAGTCGTTCCGTTATCATGTCATGGTACTTGTCGCGGCATCGGGCGCCTTCGGGGCGACGGTAGTGGAATTAGTGGTTCACGGTCATCGTGGTCGTCGTTGACGTAGGGGTACACGTTCGTAGAGGTACTTGCGGTCTCGGCAACGGTAGTTGTACTCGTTCGTAGATGAACTTGACGGTTCCGATGGCTCCGGGCGTCGTGGTACTTGGGGGGGTTCGTAGTGGTACTTGTCGCATCGTCGTGGTACTTGACGTAGGGGTACTTGGGGCTCCGTGCACTTGGCGCAATCCACGACAACGGTGCTTGACGGTCCGGTTATGGGTCTTGCCGCCTCGTCGGGTAGTCGTACACGATTCCTTAGCAACTTCAACAGCACAAAGCAACACAAAAATAAACACTGTGCAAGGCAGCACGGGGCGACGAGGCCAAGGCAGCGGCATGGCGATGGAGGCGCTGCTGGTGGCCCGGAGGTGAGGCAGGGGCGACATCGGCGCTGGAGGCAGCTCCTGGCCGCGGCGCTGGAGACGAGGAGGTGAGGTCGAGGAAGAGGCGAGGCGCTGGATCCGTCGAGGAGGAGAAGGCCGCGGCGCTGCTGTCGTGGTGAGGCTGGCCGGAGGGAGGCGCTGGAGATGATGCAGGGCGGCGCCGGTGCTGGAGGTTGCAGGGAGGCGGCGTGAGGCCAGCAGAGGAGGCGGACATCGCGGCTCCGCGACGCACTGGACGAGGAGGACGGGGGAGAGGGCGCTCGGGGCCGCGGCCCTGACGACGGAGGAAGTTGCTGCTGCGGCCTGGGGCTCCTGGCGCAGGAGGACGGGGCGGCTCCTGGCCGGCCGGGCCAGAGGCGAGGCGCACGGCGCGCGGTGGTGTTTGAAGGGGCGAAGAGGCGCTGCGGCCTGGCGACGGGAGGAGCGATGGGGGGCTCTCGGGCGCTGGGCGAGCGAACGAGGGGAGGCGGCGGCTTGCGGGAGAGAGCGAGGGAACGAGAGGGACGAGGGGATCCGGTCTGGTCGGGCTAGGGTTTGAGGAGGAGTTGGGCCAGGAGGCTGATGGGCCTTGCTGGAATGCTGAAGGCCTGGTGGCTTGGCCAGATGGGCCAGGGAGTGCTTGCTAGGAGGCCCGAGCTGGGCTGCTGGGATCTCCCTTCTCATTTCCCTTTTAGCAGAAAACAAATAAGAGAAGAAAAGAATGAGGAGGGGGTTTAGGGCAAAAACACAAGAGGTTATTTTTCTCGGGCATCATAAAATGAGCATGGTCCGAGAAAAATGGAAAAGGCAAGAACAAGATATAATTCAAACATATTTGAATTCAATCAAATGGGTTTGAACTAAGACTTGATTTTGAAGTGTCCAAAAATGTTCGGATTTTTGGAGGAGCCTCGATAAAATGGATAAGAATTGTTGGCAAGGTTTGACGATGACACTTGAAGTGAAATAGGCATGGGGAAAATTATGCAAGTGTGTCGGGTTAATTCCAAACAAATGGATTATTTAATATAGCTCCCTAAATATTGAGAGGATATGTTATAAAGAGAAGTCATCCTTCCCTCGATTTAAATGGACCGAAGGTCCACACAATTTATTTAAGTTGAGATGCAAAATAAATAAGACATGATGGCATGATGACATGATGCAAAGCAAAATAAAATAAAGCAAGCACCAAAGAAACAAACGGGAGAACCCGGAACATCTGGAATCTTCTGGAATCTTCTGGGACGTCGGTCTTCGGGCGTCACAACTCTCCCACACTAACAGAGGATCTCGACCCGAGATCCTAGAGATGGCACCGGATAAAAAACGGAAGAGGAAGAGGTAAAACAAAGTTGCTTCTCTGACAAACGAGTGAAACCACGAACCTTGAGGTTAAACAAGTTGAGAAAGAGTACAATGGAGATGAGCGAAGATCAAAACACTCCGTAAATAGGAGGAACAAGGAACATAATGAGAACCTTACAGGTTGAAAGACATGAAACAAGAGCTTACGAGCCAAAAGAATAAGAAACCGCCATGGTATAGCCAAGGAATAAGAATGACAGAATTCGGGCAGCACTCCGACTGAAAATGGAAGGAATTAACATGAGCTTGAGGAGATGGAATAATACTTGATGAAATCAACAACACATTGCCTCTGAAACAATTGAAAGAAAGGCACAAGTGGTAAGAAAGATTCATACAGCACTCCGGTTGAAAAGAGAGGCAAACTAGATAAGATGACGGAACTTGAATGAAGAATACAACACTCCGGTTAAATGATAAGCAAGGGAAAAAACATGATCTCGATATGACAAGATGATGGTTTGGAGAGAGAAACATCACAAAGCCTCCGGAACGAAAGAATAGATGCAAGATCGTTGGAAGAAAGAACGGAGAAGAAAAAGACAACTTCTCTCAAAATTGAATTTGAAAGAGCGTCCTTACGAAGAAGGGTTGAACGGAGTTGATTTTTAAAAAAATCAACAACGAAAACTTATAAGCTTGATGTGGGCTTATGGAAAACATCTCAAAATTAAGAGGTGACAACCAGCCACTAACAGAAACGAATTGCTTGGATTGAGATCAACAAGGAGACGATAAACTTATTTCACCGGAATGATAAATGAAGAACTTGGGTCATCTATAAGCACCACAATAACACAATTCTCAGGGAAAGCTTTTAGGTGAAATACAACCCAAGATAACTCCAACGAATAAATTGAAGGGTTGAAAGATCTCCTGAACAAAGAAAATGATGGGTTAAATATCTAATTCCCGATAACTCGTGAATCATAAAACATGAAGGAATTGTCAAGAATGACATAACACCATCTGATAAGAGAAGGTAGAAAGGATTGCAATTGGAAGGCATGCTGAAGAATGCTTGAGCTCCAACAAGAATCTTGATGAAGACTTCGAGGATGAATTAAAACATGATGAACCACCATGACGAACTCCGGTAATGAAAGCATGAGAAATGAAAGATGAAAAGAATAAGATTCAAGGCCTGCGATGAATTAGATGGAGCTTTGAAATGATAATTGAAATAACTTGGAGCTCCGGAAAACAACATGAAGAATTTAGAACCTTGAATATGATATGATGAACAAGCTCCAGGCAAAAATAATTAAATCACCTTGAAGGAATAAGAATAAGAATTATGTCATGCATCTCCTTCATCAATTTAAATTGATGACAACCAAAGGATTTGGCATACTACTTATTCTCGTTGGAAAGGATTAAGAGAGGTCTAGCACAACCTTGGATAAATCTTCAACGAACCACCGGTAGGATTATGAAAAGAACAAATGAATTAAATCAATAACAACGGAAGGGTAACTTGAATGAACCACCGTAAGAATGTTGAGACGAACGAAGAGGCATCAATGAAGAATAGTGGGAGGACGAAGTTGAAAACTGAGAACGAAGAAATATGCTGAAATGATGGCCTTCGGAGGAACACAAAGAAAGAATTCATAAAATGCTTCGGATGGGTATGAAAAGAATTCCTCACAATCTAAACAATAATGAGGATGGCATGAAGCTAGAACCACGAATCTTCAAGAAGACGTGCCAAGATTTAAGAGAAACACTTCTCCGATCTTCAAATGTTGAGAATGACAAGGAGAAATTCCTTGAAGAATTGCGAGATACTCCGGAAGAATAAAAAAATGGAAGGTAGAGCTAAAGAGGAGAATAATTGAAAACAAGCTTGGAGAAGGCATGTGACTGATGGAAATCATTCTTACGTCACGCTTGAAAAGAATTGAGAATAACTCCGGAAAAAAATAGAAGAGTCAGGTAAGATCCTGGAAAAAGACCTGTGGGTTAGGGCCCACTAAAGAAATCACCGTTAGAAAGATTGCTGAAGAGATATAGCACTGGTTAAATTAAATGGCTTGAATGAGATAACAATCTCAAAATAGCTTGAACGGATTAAGAATGGAATTATGAATCTTCAGCACTCCGAATATGAATAGCAAGAGGAGAATGATTAATTGGTGCACCGGAATAAGAAAGCATTGTGAAATGAGTAAAAACGATAAGATCAACACCGAAATCTTGAATTACATCCACCGGCAGAATTTGAGAACAAAAGAGTGATGAACTTGAAGCTCTTGAGCATCTTCCTGAGAATCACCGGATAAGAACATTGAAGTAAATGAATGAAGAAACATCACATGAATAAAATGGATATTTGATTTGAGAATTCCAGGTCCATAAGAAAAGGGGTGGGAGGGTGGGGAAAACAAAGACAACTTGAGATGAATGAAACAGACAAATCGTTAGATTTCTCAACGACGTCCGTATGGAATAACTTGAATAGAAGGCACACCGGTTGAAAAGGATTAACATGAAAATCTCGATGATTAAGAAGGACTAGCACTCCCATATGAATATGAGAACACCGATTAGGAAAGGTATGGAATCAACACTTGACATCGAAGCAACTCGAATACCAGAATCAAAACAAGAACAAAGGATAGATATGTTTATGAAGAAGATTGTGTTGCAACATATCTATCCGAACAGAGTTTGAACAAATGAATTGTGCAGGTACATCAACTTGTCGAGAAGCCACTTGGGAGAACAAAAGGTAAATAAAAGGAAACAAGGAGCGGATAGAACAAATACAAGATAGAAGCTTCATTCCACATCTTCATGCTGAAAGCTCATGGAACGTGTTACAAAAGGGTTTTGCAATCCCCGGATCAGCATAGCCAAGGACCCTTTAAGATGCAACTCCCGATAGGAACAAGCCCATAAACCACTTCACTCAATGTAGAACCCCGAACTTCATATCATGCACTCGTTGGAAGAATGCCTAGAACTACTAGATGAACCCACCTATTAATTTCTGAAAGTTTCCAGTTATGTAATCAGGTGTTGGGAATACAGGGGAAGCACCGCGCACTCAACTCTAATCCTACATCTAGCTGTATCCATTCTTCAACACATAACCAGTTATTTCCGGAAACCGTTTACCTCGGACCTTCGAAACGCATCCACTATACAAGCTATGGCAATACTCCCGAACTACCTCCCCAGTATTGGGTGATGTCGGGGTTATCTTGCCACTAACCGCATAGGAGAGTTTTTGATGTCGGCCGTCTTAAGTATTCCAGAACTGATGCGATATATTTGTGACGACAACACCTCGGAGTTCAACTCCCCGGGACACTGCCACAACCCCTAAATGACAGGAGGCATCGAGAACAATGTTCTCGTCACAAAGACATCGAAACAATCCAAACAATACTCGCGAGATCCTAAAAACATTTGGTGCATTTTTTAGTTTAGAAGAGATAAGAGTAATCGTCGGGAGTCCTCACCAGAATGAAAAGAGATGAGAAGCAAAAGAAATCCTACTCTCCGATAAAAATATAGGACTCAAAACATTTTCAAGTGTGTGCCTAGACTCAACCGTCAACGATTCGATCAATCAGTGGGGGCTTCTAGGTCGGAGAAGGCTCTGAATACCAACTTGTAATGCCCAGAATGGGACTATACCTCCTACATGTCGAGGCACGACTTAAAGGTATAAGCCCATTCTGGAATGATCTCAAGTTTGGTATCTTTGCACGACTCATGTAAAAGAGGGATTAAATTGCAAAAGGAGATAGTTGTCTTACACTCGCCACTTCACACAATACATTACATAAGAAAAACATCATTCAAAACATCACAGCCCATCTAAGGGTAAGATCCAAAAGACAAGATACCAAACATAACGTTAAACCACAGGTCTAGATCGAATCCTAGTAGAAACCACTACTGATCGTCGAAAACGTCACAAGCATACGACCACTCTCTTCATCGAGCTCCCAGTGAAGTACTTGAACCAGCTCCTGCATCAATCTCGGCTGAACCTGCATCTGGTGTTGTAGTATCTGTGAGCCACGAGGACTCACCAATCCCATAACCATGGGTATCAAGACTAGCAAAGCTTTATGGGTAGGAAGATGGTAAAGTGGTGAGGTTGCAGCAGCGGCTAAGCATAATATGGTGGCTAGCTTACGAGTACAAGAATAAGATGAGCATCTATGCAAACGGTCGCAACTAGTAGTGATCGCTAAAGATCCTAAACTACATACGAGTCAAACATAACCCCACCGTGTTCTCTTCTCAAAGTGAAAAGAGACAGTCATGGTTACTCACACAGTTGTGTGTTTTACTTCGGATCCTCTGTCAAGTTTTCTACAACCGGAGCGACTCGTGGTACACGGGGCGTAGAGGAAGTAGTCGTTCCGTTATCGTGTCGTGGTACTTGTCGCGGCATCGGTCGCCTTCGGGGCGACGGTAGTGAAAGTAGTGGTTCACGGTCATCGTGGTCGTCGTTGACGTAGGGGTACATGTTCGTAGAGGTACTTGCGGTCTCGGCGACGGTAGTTGTACTCGTTCGTAGATGAACTTGACGGTTCCGATGGCTCCGGGCGTCGTGGTACTTGGGGGGGTTCGTAGTGGTACTTGTCGCATCGTCGTGGTACTTGACGTAGGGGTACTTGGGTCTCCGTGCACTTGGCGCAATCCCCGACAACGGTGCTTGACGGTCCGGTTACGGGTCTTGCCGCCTCGTCGGGTAGTCGTACACGGTTCCTTGGCAACTTCAAAAGCACAAAGCAACACAAAAATAAACACTGTGCAAGGCAGCACGGGGCGACGAGGCCAAGGCAGCGGCATGGTGATGGAGGCGCTGCTGGTGGCCCGGAGGTGAGGCAGGGGCGGCATTGGCGCTAGAGGCAGCTCCTGGCCGCGGCGTTGGAGACGAGGAGGTGAGGTCGAGGAAGAGGCGAGGCGCTGGATCCGTCGAGGAGGAGAAGGCCGCAGCGCTGCTGTCGTGGTGAGGCTGGCCGGAGGGAGGCGCTAGAGATGATGCAGGGCGGCGCCGGTGCTGGAGGTTGCAGGGAGGCGGTGCGAGGCCAGCAGAGGAGGCGGACGTCGCGGCTCCGCGACGCACTGAACGAGGAGGACGGGGGAGAGGGCGCTCGGGGCCGCGGCCCTGGCGACGGAGGAAGTGGCCGCTGCGGCCTGGGGCTCCTGGCGCGGGAGGACGGGGCGGCTCCTGGCCGGCCGGGCCAGAGGCGAGGTGCACGACGCGCGGTGGTGTTTGAAGGGGCGAAGAGGCGCTGCGGCCTGGCGACGGGAGGAGTGATGGGGGGCTCTCGGGCGCTGGGCGAGCGAACGAGGGGAGGCGGCGGCTTGCGGGAGAGAGCGAGGGAACGAGAGGGACGAGGGGATCCGGTCTGGTCGGGCTAGGGTTTGAGGAGGAGTTGGGCCAGGAGGCTGATGGGCCTTGCTGGAATGCTGAAGGCCTGGTGGCTTGGCCAGATGGGCCAGGGAGTGCTTGCTAGGAGGCCCGAGCTGGGCTGCTGGGATCTCCCTTCTCATTTCCCTTTTAGCAGAAAACAAATAAGAGAAGAAAAGAATGAGGAGGGGTTTTAGGGCAAAAACACAAGAGGTTATTTTTCTCGGGCATCATAAAATGAGCACGGTCTGAGAAAAATAGAAAAGGCAAGAACGAGATATAATTCAAACACATTTGAATTCAATCAAATGGGATTGAACTAAGATTTGATTTTGAAGTGTCCAAAAATGTTTGGATTTTTGGAGGAGCCTCGATAAAATGGATAAGAATTGTTGGCAAGGTTTGACGATGCAACTTGAAGTGAAATAGGCATGGGGAAAATTATGCAAGTGTTTTGGGTTAATTCCAAACAAATAGATTATTTAATATAGCTCCCTAAATATTGAGAGGGTATGTTATAAAGAGAAGTCATCCTTCCCTCGATTTAAATGGACCGAAGGTCCACACAATTTATTTAAGTTGAGATGCAAAATAAATAAGACATGATGGCATGATGACATGATGCAAAGAAAAATAAAATAAAGCAAGCACCAAAGAAACACACGGGAGAACCCGGAACATCTGGAATCTTCTGGAATATTCTGGGACGTCGGTCTTCGGGCGTCACAAGTACAAAATGGCAGCTAATCTCGTGAGCGCAAAAGTTTCTGTTTTTTATAGCAAGATCGCAAAGACTTCACCCAAGTCTTCCCAAAGGTTCTACTTGGCACAAACACTAATTAAAACACAAAACCACATCAAACCAGAAGCTAGATGAATTATTTATTACTAAACAGAAGTAAAAGCAAAGAAAATAAAATTGGGTTGCCTCCCAACAAGCTCTTTCTTTATAGCCATTAAGATAGGCTTGAGAATTCAATGATACTCACATGAAAGATAAGAATTGAAGCACAAAGACATCATTATATAGCATGTGAAAATCACATCTAAGTCTAATATACTTACTATGCATAGTCATTGTATAGGAAAACAAATTAGCAAGACAAGCAAGATCTAGCATATGCAAGGAAGAAGAAAGAAATAATAGCAATCTCAACATAACGAGAGGTAATTTAGTAACATGAAGATTTCTACAACCATATTTTCCTCTCTCATAATAATTGCATGTAGGGTCATAAGAAGATTCAACAATATAGTTATCACATAACATATTCTCAACACGATCCACATTCATGCGAAGTTGACACTCTTCCAAAATAGTGGGAGCAACATTAACTAAAGTCATGACCTCTGCAAACCCACTTTTAAAAATTTCCTAAGATTGAACATTCTCCAAATATGTGGGATCTAAAGATGACACCCTTCCAAACCCACTCTCAATATTATTGTAAATATTATTATCAATCTCATATTTATTATGAAGTTTAAATAAATTTTCAAGATCATAAGAAGAATCACCCCAATCATGATCGTTGCAACAAGTAGTAGTCGTAGCAAAACTAGCATCCCCAAGCTTGAGGTTTTGCATATCATTAACATAATTGGCATTATGAGAATTTATAATTACATCATTGCAATCATGCTTTTCATCGAAGGAACTATCAAGTATGGGTGCAATAGCAATGATCTCATGTTTAACATAAGGAACTATAGCAAATTCATCTTCATAAATATTGGCATCATGGCCACAAGAATAGCAAACGTCATGTTCATCAAGGGACATTTCAATCAAATCATTGGAATCATAATTATCTATATATTCATTCATAACATTTTTTTTCCCAAAGCAGCGGTCATTCTTTCAATAAATACTTTGACATAGACATTATGAGCATAGTTTTCATAGCAATATTTAAGTATGTCAAAATTTTCAGATTCGTAGAGAGTAATATCATACTTTTCAATCAAAGAAGCAACTTCATAAGCACCCTTAAAAGCAACAAATTCTTCAATTTGTTTGATATCGTAGTAACTATAAACACCCTTTGCATAAGAAGATAAGATTTAATTATCATTAAACTCACATAGGTAGGGGATGTGTTTTTTAGGGTTCTTAGAGCAACAAGTAAAATCATAAGTTTCACAAAGATTCCAAGCATAACACAATAATCTGTTTATTTGATCCCATAAGAGTCTCCCTTTTTCAGACAAATGGTGACGCACAAAATGAGCATGCTCATCTAAAGATTTCCCATCAACTAGGCTAGTTGGGGTTTCAGCACGAGCGCATAAGGATCAAAGATGATCCAAGTAGAACACTTTAAGTGGATCCATATCAATAGATTTTTAGCAACCAAAGATGCAAGCAAATAGAAGGCACATGGAAACACAAACAAAGATACATATGGGAAGAAGGCAAAGAAAAGGCAAAGGTGAAGTGGGAAAGAGGAAACGAGATGTAAATGGCAAATAATGTAATGCGAGGGATAAGAGTTTGTGATGGGTACTTGGTATGTCTTGACTTGTGCGTAGATCTCCCTTGCAACGGCGCCAGAAAATCTTCTTGCCACCTCTTGAGCATGCGTTGTTTTTCCCTTGAAGAGGAAAGGGTGATGCAGCAAAGTAACGCAAGTATTTCCCTCAATTTTTGAGAACCAAGGTATCAACCCAGTAGGAGACTACACGCAAATCCCTCGTACCTGCACAAACAAATAAGAACCTTGCAACCAACATGATAAAGGGGTTGTCAATCCCTTCTCGGCCACATGCAAAAGTGAGATGTGATAGAGATAATAAGATAAATATTTTTGTTATTTTTGTTGTGTAGATTGAAAAGTAAAGATTGCAAAATAAAAGAACAGTAAAGATAACTAGTTGATTGAAGATTAATATGATTGAAGATAGACCTGGGGACATAGGTTTCACTAGTGGCATCTCTCAAGATAGCAGATTGTACGGTGGGTGAACAAATTGCTGTCGAGCAATTGATAGAAAAGCGCATAGTTATGAGAATATCTAGGCATGATCATGTATATAGGCATCTCGTCCGTGACAAGTAGACCAAAAAAATTATGCATCTACTACTATTACTCCACACATCGACAGCTATTCTAGAGAATTAAGTTCAGAAGAACAGAGTAAGCCTTAAACAAGATGACATGATGTAGAGGGATAAACTCAAGCAATATGATATAAACACCTTCTTTTTTATCCTCGATGGCAACAATACAATACGTGCCTTGCTGCCCCTGCTGTCACTGGGAAAGGACACCGCAAGATTGAACCCAAAGCTAAGCACTTCTTCCATTGCAAGAAAGATCAATCTAGTAGGCCAAAACAAACTGATAATTCGAAGAGACTTGCAAAGATATTAAATCATACATATAAGAATTCAGAGAAGAACCAAATATTGTTCATAGATAATCTTGATCATAAACCCACAATTCATCGGATCTCAACAAACACACCGCAAAAAGTATTACATCAAATAGATCTCCAAGAAGATCGAGGAGAACTTTGTATTGAGATCGAAAGAGAGAGAAGAAGCCATCTAGCTAATAACTATGGACCCGAAGGTCTGTGGTAAACTACTCACAACATATCGGAGAGGCTATGGTGTTATGTAGAAGCCCTCCATGATCGATTCCCCCTCCGGTGGAGCTCCGAAAAAGGCCCCAAGATGGGATCTGATGGGTATAGAAGGTTGCGGCGGTGGAAATAGGGTTTCGTGGTGCTCTCGGATGTTTTCTGTTTATATGAGTATATATAGGAGGAAAAAGTACGTCGGTGGAGCTACGAGGGGCCCACGACGGTGGGTGGCATGCCTACCCCCCTGGGCGCACCCTCCTGCCTCGTTGCCGCCTCGTGGCTTCCCATACATGTACTCCAACTCTTCTAGGTTGTGTTTGTTCCAAAAACAATCCTAGTGAAGGTTTCATTCCGTTGGGACTCCGTTTGTTATTCCTTTTCTGTGAAACACTGAAATAGGCAAAAAACAGCAATTTGCACTCAGCCTTGGGTTAGTAGGTTAGTCCCGAAAATAATATAAAAGTGCATAATAAAACCCATTAAACATCCAAAACAGATAATATAATAGCATGGAACAATCAAAAATTATAGTTACGTTGGAGGCGTATCACATAGTTCCATTCGAACCATCAAACGGACTCGATTGCGCATCAGGGGTACGCGACTCATCCTACCCTAGGGGTTCTCGGGCTCAGTAGTCATGCTTACTTCGTTGCTCGGAAAGGAGGGTGTGCAGCCTTTTTGGTCTTCCTCGGGTGTGTCTACATCTCTTGTAGTTGTTCGATGAAACGATCCAAGTTGGGCCTGAAGAATCTTCAACAACTTCTCGTCTGATCAGGTGACGAGGTGAAGGTGGCTCCTTGTAGCTGGCATTGACTCGGTCTTCTGTTGTCTTCTTAATCATGATGACCCATTTTGCCTTCTAAGGCATCAAGGGTTCCACGTAAGCAATCCTTTATGCAGTGACATTAACAAGGCATAGTAGAGGTCCAACCTATCAGTTTTGTTGATGACAACATCAAAACCAAGAGCGGGGGATGAAGAGAACCATTTTCCTGCTCACTATAGTGAGGCGGACCAAATGATGAGGTTATCATCCACTGGTGGTTGCTGATACATCAACGATAAGGACAGGGTTGCCCTATTAGAAATGTATATCATTATCTTGCATATGTTCCACCCAGATCGTAGTAGCACAAGGTTGCATCACCCTGGGAAAGTGTCAAGTGTGTCAAGTCTTGGTTTCCTCAATCCTTGAGAAGATGTCTTTTGTTTTGTCGTGGTGTCGCCAGACTTGTGTTCACAAGATGTGGGTGAATGTTTGGCAAGGTGTCTTCCTTCTAGATTATCCACGAGGATTACAAAGAATCCAGTGGTCACGGGCATGAGGGTACTAGCTTCCATTTGTAAAAGTTTTCAAGGGGAAAGGCCAATAAGGAAAATATATCTTAGTCTTTGAAAACTTGAAAGGCAAGAGAAGTATAGATTGTTTTAGAAAATTAGTGCTAGTTTTGAAAATAGTTTTACCCAAACTAATGACCAGGCTAACTAAGGCTTGCTACAGTCAGGATAGCTCTGATAGCAGCTCTGCGGGAACACCAGCTCATAAGTCGTGATCACTAAATTCATGGGTACAATGATTCCAAAGATCAATGCTCACTGAACACACAAAAGGTGAATACCAAGAGTCTTACATCCATACATACCATCTTACAGAACTAGGACCATTATGGCCAGGTCTTGAGTATATCATCACAGCAGAAATCTTCAATGACAACTATTACATATGCCATCTGCCGTAACCCTACAGGCATTCTGACTCGGAAGCGTCCTACACTAGTACACGTCGGTGCTATACAAACGGTTTTTAACCCCTTTCCACAACGACATTTGGAACCGTCACCCCGTGAGTGATGGCGATAGTGGGGTCCTTCCCACATGACCCAGAAACCGTCGGGGATATGCCCTCCTGGCACACACGCTCGGCAGAATGAGGTCGTGTGCGACCAGCGAGCGCTCAAATGCGGTAATACGTACAGTAGAGCTAAAAAACAATTATACAGGCGGAATTTTTTCTGGTCGCAAGTACATCCCACACAGTCAGTCCCCGCTAAATGTTTCCGTTCGTATGTACATCCCACACAGTCGCTCCAAGGAAAATGTTTCCATTCATAGGTACATCACACACAATTTTTCCAGTTAAATCGTTTGTGATAGCGTTGCCATTGCACACGATATTAACAATTTTATCGTTTGCATTATTGAATGCATCACACACGGTGTGCTGAAGAAACTGTGTGGCAAAGACTATCCATAACACATAGTTTTTATGTGGTAAACGTTTGCACAAGGTGGCCTAACGCAAACCGTTTTCAAGAGAAGGTCGTGTGTGATTGTTCATTGATACAACATGGTTTATTCCTAGAAACTGTGTGCGTTGCCTCTATCGCCCATGGTATTTTCTCAATAAACGTTTGCAATAGCAAACCCCAATTAGCAGGCTAATTGCCATATTATTAATTATCCATTTATTAATCTAATTGACATTCATATTAAGCACATAATATATTTCATTTCCATATTAAGGAAGCAGGAATTCATAATTGAAATACATCAGAGTATGATATAGCTTCAGCACTCAGCTACCCCATTACACAACTGCACCAGCACCAAGTTTCACATGCAACATGTAGAACCTTTCGAAATTAGCAACATAGACGGTATATAGACAGATGCATATCATCTGGAAAACTATTGAAGCGGAAGGTGAATATTGATCCTTCATTCATGTTGAAGGTCTTTGCAACTTTAGGCCAGTGCCTGTGGATGATTAACCACCCATCCTTCATCCTCTTTAGGAACACTTCAATATTGAACCGTGGGTGTTGTATGAAAAGCTTCCTCGCCTCCTGACCATAGAGATGGTTTGAGAGGTAATCATCAGTGAACTGCTTTGGAAAGGCCTAAAAACAAGGATGTGTATAAATATCTTCTGTATATTGGAAATGGGGCAAAGGAATAAAAAAGGCAAGGTATACTAGTTAGTACCATCTTTTAGTGAACTGATGCCTTCCTCATTGTGCAGACAATGATCTTGTTGTTCTTTGTCGCTAATTTCTTTATCCTAACAATCTTTCTGAGATTCTTGACTTGAGTGATATTCATGGGCAACTCATTTCCCCATATGCAAAAATGGTCGAATAGTGGGTCAAAACCTCTGACAGCAGGACTTACATGTGCAAGACCAAATTGTCAAAACCTAAATATTAGAATGGTTCCTACAATTGCACAATAATGTGCTATTAAATAACGGACCGTGCATGTGCAGTTAACTAAACACCCACAACAAATGAACCAAACATTAACTGAGCACCACATTGCACAATATAACATACTCCTAATAGAAGATCAGACAGTTAACCAAGCCAAGCATGCTTAACAACTTGGAAATATAGCAATTGTATTTGTTTCTGATGTATTTATTACAGCGAAATTCGATTTATTTCTCACATGGTATACAATAGCAGAATGTAGCCACACCAATTGACATCACATTGCAGAATTGAACCATGTAGTTAAGTAAACACCACAACAAATGAACCAAATGTTAACTGAGCACCACATTGCACAATATAACATACTCCTAATAGAAGATCAGACAGTTAACCAAACCAAGCATGCTTAACAACTTGGAAATATAGCAATTGTATTTGTTTCTCATGTATTTATTATAGCGAAATTCGATTTATTTCTCACATGGTATACAATAACTGAATGAAGCCACAACAATTGAACATCGCTTTGCAGAATTGAACAAAACATTAACTAAACACCACAAAAAATGAACCAAACGTTAACTGAGCACCACATTGCACAATATAACATACTCCTAAAAGAAGATCGGATAGTTAACCAAACCAAGCATGCTTAACAACTTGGAAATATAGCAATTGTATTTGTTTCTCATGTATTTAGTACAACCAAATTCGATTTATTTCTCACATGGTATACAATACCAGAATGCACCCATAACAATTGAACATCGCTTTGCGTAATTGAACCAAACAGTGAACTAAACACCACAACAAATGAACCAAACATTAACTGAGCACCACATTGCATAATATAACATACTCGTAATAGAAGATTGGACAATTAACCAAACCAAGCATGCTTGACAACTGGGAAAATTGCACCCTGAAGAATTGAACATGACATTTGCAGAATTAAACCAAACAGTTAAATGAACACCACATTGCACGACATATAAAACATATACTATAGAGCAGACGATTGCATGGTAAAAGTAGATAGAACAATTCACTAGAATTTGTTAAGGAAAGGCAGTAGCTAGCAAACTAAACGTGTGTCCTTATAGTGAGCTAATGAGAGAAGCTACTCCTCATTGTCGGAGATATCAATGACGATTGGCTCCTTGGACATGGAAGAGGGCGAGGCTCCGCTTCGTGGGTGCCCTCGTCGTAGTGGTGAGTTGCCTGAGCTGCTCCGGGCACCAACCTGCTGGATCTCAAGATGAGATAAGCACGTGCACACTGAGAAAACACCTCGTAGTCTTCGTCAAAGGCAATGACGGTGGCCTCGAGAAAACGCCACGATCTGCGGTCTAAAGCAGCCAACTGCATCGCGGCATCGGCGCGCGAGGCATCGACGGTGGCCTCGATGGCGAGGTGCTCCTCCAAGATCTGGGGGTCGGCACAAAAGGTAGCCATCGCGACCTCATCCGCGCGTGCGGCTGCGATTTTCTTCTCCGCTGCCAAATGTTCTTTAAAATCCTGGCTATACTACATGCACCATGGCTTAGGGCGGCGCTTATTTGGTGGAGGGGTCAGTGATTTGGTTGGAAGGTGTCTCGCTCGCGCCGGTGGTCGGGGCATGTGGGATGTGGAAGGAGGAGGAGGATGGGGGTCGGGTGTGGATTACCTACCTCGATAGGCTAGGCCGAGCAGTGTGAAGGAGGGTCGCCAGCGAAGAGGCAGCGCTTCAAGCAAGGAGTGAAGGTTTCAACTTGGAAAGGAAGGCGGAAATAGGGGAAATGTGGCTTTTGGTAAGGGGGAGGGGTGGGGAGGTAGATATCACCGCGGAAGCCGAAAATTTGGAATCGCTTCTGCGAAAAAACTGGCGCGCAGAGTGTCATCATACACGATCCCTTATTCAGAGCAGGTTGTGGACTGTAGCCGTCACACCTTCTCGCGTAAGCCATATGTGTACTATAATCCGACGGTGCTCCAAGATATTTTGTGCTGCATCTCACACGGTTGGTGATAATAAACTGTGTGGGATCTCCGACAAATGTTGAGGTACTTGCTTTTGTAATTCTAGTAAATCCAAAAGTCATCTAAAATTCATGAACCTTGGCATGCTATCATGGAATGGCATCAACATGCTGGGGTAAAAAATATTGTACCATTTGGGGCAGGTTGTGGTATAAGCTTCTCACAAACCAGCGCTTCTCTCATAACAAGCATGATGGGTTCGGTAGGGTGCGTTCCACCTTGGGGGACGAAATGATATCCGTTGCCTCTTATTGCTTTCGAAAAAATTCTCGTGTCAACACAGAACAACATGAGTGTTGTGTCAATTTTTGGGATTTTTCGAGGTTCGTTTGGACATATTTATGCATTAATTGAGTTTTCAATGCATTTATGTGCATAATTCATACTTGAACTACATGCACATGCTCTAATGCATATAAATTGGTTGAAAATTCAAATTTGTGCCCTTGGTTCCATGCTTAGGTCCCATGCAAGAAATGGGAATGAATGTCAAACACCCTGCCATGGTCACTCGGCCGCAAACATTGAGATACATGGGTTTAAAATTCTAGTAAATCCAAAGCTCGTTTGAAATTCATGAAACTTGGCATGCTGTCATGGAGCGGCATCAACATGCCGTGGTAAATTTTTTGTCCCATTTGGGTAGGTTTGGTGATATGCTTCTCACAAACCAGAGCTTCTCACAACAAGCCTGATGGTTTCGGTACGGAACGTCCCACCTTGGGGATGAAATGATATACATTTCCTCTTATTGCTTTTAAAAAATTCCTCATGTCAACATAGAACAACAGGAGTGTTGTGTCAATTTCTGGGATTTTTCGGCGTTCGTTGGACATTTTTATGCATTAATTGAGTTTTCAATGCATTTATGTGCATAATTCAAATTTGAACTACATGCACATGCTCTAATACATATAAATTGGTTGAAAATTCAAATTTGTGCATTTGGTTCCATGCGTAGGTCCCACACAAGAAATGGGAATGAATGTCAATCACCCTGCCACGGTCACTCGGCCGCAAACATTGAAATACCTGATTTTTAAATTGTAGTAAATCCAAAGCTCGTTTGAAATACCTGGCGAATATGGCACCCAGAGCGCGATCCATCAAGCATCGAATATGTAGGGCTAGTGAAGTGACGATAACGACGGGGTGCGCGTGGGGGATAAAAAGTGTTCGTGCTACGATGGGGGAAACCAGGGATCGGCACAACAATGGCCTGACAGAACGGTGTGGCGGGCAAGGATAACTTGTGGTGGTTGCTAGGATTCTCCCGCCACTGCTAAGGCATCTTCCTGTGGCGGGAGCTAGTTACCGCCCGCTATAGCTGAGTTGCGCAGTCGAGTCCCGCCCGTGTGAACCTACCTGTGGCGGGTGGTCCCCGGCGCTCGCCAAAGTTGTTGTGTTTACTGTGGCGGGCATACGTTGTTACCCGCCACTCTTAGTTTTCAAAAATAGCTGTGGCGGGTTCCCCGACCCACCAGCCACTCATTAGGTTTCAACTACAAGCCCTTTCCTAGTTGTGATAGGTCCAGAATCACAGCATGAAACCGTTCGATCTCAGATCGAAGGGCTCTCAGAAGCCCATATCATGGGAGCATGAAAAGTTCGGTATCACCTGAATTTTTTCAACAGTTCACATGCGAACAAGCAGATGCTATACTATTAGACCTACAAAGTGGGTGTAGTAGACATGACATCTAATTGGGCTCCCATTGTACCGTGCATGCAGCCATCCTTTCAAATTGCAGCAAGCCACTACCCCCCCCTTTCGAACGCCCCACTCAACAGTTTTATAATCAGAAAACCGCTAGCAGTTCTCTTCTACTCGTCCCGTCCTTTAACATCACAACAGTTTCTCCCTGTCATCCCATCCTTTCACATTACAGCAGTTCCACTTATCCTAATGCTCCTCCAAAACCCATGGCCTCCCAAATCACTGTGATCAGCGGTAAGTACAATGTTAAAACCATCACCGGCGATGAGTTCGATGTCATATACACCCATTCTTCTACGACAGTGAAAGGATGCCTTGCTCGCTGCAAACGCATGTTCAAAAAGTCAAATGGTGATGAGTGGATCGCTAGGATAGATGTTGAGTACGCCACAGTCCTGGGACCAGACAAGAATCTAGAGGAAGAAAAGAATAAGCCCGCCATGATCCAGGTTTGCATGCATAACTTGCGCTTCGTCTACCACATATGCCATGCTGACGTTAAGTGCGAGGATTTTAAGAACTTACTCGCAGTGGAAAGAGTCAAATTTGTTACTGTAGAGTTTAAGAACGACAACGAAGTCCTGCATCGGATAGGCCTCATTGTATGCCAGCCCTTCGACCCCCAGAAGATTAGGCTGGTGCCCTCCCGTCAGCTTTCATTGTTGTCCCTGGCAGGAGCCATGGTTGATCCTTCGTATGGTAAACTAACAAAACCTCCCTTCACATTTCATCATGCATGGGAGTGGAATGAAATAGATAAAGACCACATCCAATACACTGCAATGGATTCCTACCTTTTATTTGAATATCTACATGGGTTGGACAAAGAGGCAGAGCCTGGGGTATCACTAGTATAGCGAGGTGCTATACAAATGGTTTTTAACGCCTTTCCACGACGACATTTTAAACCGTCGCCTAGTGAGTGTGTTCGATAGGGATTCCTTCCCACACGACCCATAAACCATCGAAGATGGGGGAGCCATGATGCATACTCCTTGTCAAATGTAATCGTATGCGATGCAGCACATACCGAATTCGGTCACATATGTGGGATTGGTGATTAACGTTTCTAATGACGCAGTTAAACCACACGATGTTTCATACTGAACCATTTGGGCAACAGTATCTAAGGCACACGGGCGAACATATCAACTATGTGCGATATGTGCCCCATCGCGTACGACTTTTCTGTGGCACTCATGTGCCATGCTTGACTACATCACACACGTTTCCGAACAATTACCATGTGCGAGAATGTTCTATCGCAAATCGTCCAAGAGATCCTTCACACACATACAAGTGCTGCAGACTATTTGTGATTTGTTGTGTATCATCGACGGTTGCGGTATGAGTGATGTGTGCTTTTCATTTTTGGATCCCACGCGTTTCTTGAAAAAATTACGACTCGGAATGTATTTTACATTGGTCACAATTTACTCTGAGCTCTCGTGTGCGATAATGTGGTATCACAAATGGTTCCAGCACCACTACGCATACATAGTAGTGCTGCAAATCATCTGCGATCTTTTGTGTATCAGCGACAGTTTTGCGACGATTGACGTTGGTTTCCGATGTGGATCGCACACACTCATTTAGTTGAACTGCATGCGCATCAATTGCCAGGTTAAAGCGAAAATATCCCATTTGAATCGGAATGCAAAAAGAAAATTCGACACAATATGCAATTGAACAAATAGTGTCCAGAGGAAGACCATTCATCAGATTTAGCAACAATTGCAATTGAACAAATGGTAGCTAAATTCCAATGATTTGTCGACATATATGTGCATTACATAATTAATCATAGTGTACTAAATACGAAAAACTCATCAGATGGAAAACAATGGATCCATGCTTATATGTTTAGCGGCTGACGCTTACTCAATGTTTCAGGAGAAGGCATGCTCAAATCTTCATTATCACCAGTGGGACTGAAGTTGTGATTCAGGAAGAAGTCACTGATAAATATCCGAACCATCAGCAATTCACGAGTGAGGAGTTGTTCAGGGGTCATCGATTGTAAGATGAGCTACATTATATTTAAGATCAGAATGTTCTATATGAGTAGAGTAGAAGATATTAATTAAGATAGACTTACTGGTACTAATTCATGAGCATCTTCACAACTATTAGCAGATTTCTAGATGGAGATCATGTGTGTGCAAATATAGTATCCACAAAGGTTGGTCCCTGCTTGTTGCCGAGGACACTGAAATTGTTTGTACATAATTAGTCATGTATTTATCTTGTTAGGAACAACCAAACCGGTGTTAGATGCATTTTTTTGGACAGAAATAGAAAGAGGTTTACATATAAGCTTGAACATTAGACTAGCGTAAGAAAAGGTATTTGCAGACTATTGGATACATTTTCCGAAAATAATGGATTTGGTGTGTTACCATAGAAATGATCTCATGTCGCAGAGGTAGTTCTTTCTTGAACAGGTTCCCTGGTTTAGTTTTCCACAATGCGAACACACTGCAATTGAAGATGAATTTTCACAACTTCAATTCTTGAACCAGATATGAATGAAAATTAATTTCAACATCATAGAATTCAATACCTATCCATGATTGCTGAAGATGCGTCAGATCTTGATCGTTTATTGACTCTGTGAGAGAATCCATGTAGTAAACTATGTTCTTGTCTCGAACAATGAATACCAAGATCCAGTGCTTGCTACATATTAAGAAAACCATGAACTTATGAATTATGTCGAAATCTGAAAGACAATTAGTGTTTGAGTGGTTCTTTATTTGACTTACCCATCATGATATGGCCAGAGAAATGATTTTGAATGGGATATGTTTTCGAAGATACGGGCGACCATGTTAATGGCCCACTCCCGTTCATCCTTACCATGCAATGTTGTCCCATCTGCTAATGCATGATCTATGAAATACAAACTCTCTTTTTTCTTTTCTTCGCGGTCAATCCCCTGAGACAAATAAAATGCAGTTAGTTGTTTATCATTTACAGCCTTGTATGCAGAAGTTGATCGGAGTTTGTTAAGTACTTACAAAATCAGGAATCTAACAAGAGCGGCATCGAGCATGTTGAAGTTGAAGAAGAAATGTAAGTACTTCAAATCCACACTGATGGAACTAGGACCGTGTCGGAAATGATCTCTGGTGTAGCAAACTAGCAGAACATGATGACCTGCTAACATTTGATCCATGCAATATTTATGTAGCTCACGGCAATTGGAGCTGCACTCATCAAAGTATTTGCCAACATGAAATGGCTGGCCATGGACGTAATTGCGTGTTTCAAGTATGTCTGCTTTAGTTTTTGTAGCGACCTCGATCCGAATGGACCGGAGACTCTATGCTTAGTGTCATCCCTGGATCAGTACGCTGACACACATAGTACTTCGAGGATTTATAGCGGAGTTCAATCACACTTTATTACATCGAAAATCCTCATAATGAGTCTTATTACAATATGATGGTTGAAGGCCATACACCAATACGAAATATTGCGGAAGCATCGAAGATAAGTTGAGTCCATCCAACTCCACGGCAAACATTGAGTGCATGACAACGACCTAATCGCACCTTATTCTTCATCGGTAAACTCTGCAACATGAGACATTGGACCGTGTAGGTCAGCACATTGAATATGCTGGCAAGAACACACTGTAGCAAGTAATGAAGAACAAATGTCTACAACTATATCCATATTTGGCTGGTGGAGGCTGTAAGGTTAAGATTTTGCATAAAGCTAGTTTTTCCCTACCACAAAGGAATAATTTTTTTACTACTCAGTTGTATTAAGCAATATTGAGAATGGTTCCACCATCTCAATCCCAAATTACCAAAGTCATTAATAACCCAACAAGTTAATTAAATAGAATGTTGAGACCAGTCCATAATTAAAATACCAGGATACTCAAGATGTTCATAACCGGGGACACGGCTAGTCATGAATACTTTGTACACTCTGCAGAGGTTTGTGCACTTTTCCCCACAAGACCCGATCTCCTCCGTTTGATTTCTCGCACTACACGGTGTTTGAGAAACGGATGACCGAGACGCGTTCTTTCATAAGCATTTACTCTTTACCCCGGATGGACTGGTACACCTACTTTTCCCTACATTTGCTAGTCCACCACTAAAAGAATTCACACAACATACTCAGCTATGCCAGAGCCCATAATGGCATGTGGCTGCACACGGAAGTTTCTAGGCATGAAAGATATATGATCCTTTTGAGCCTGGGTGGCATTCCATAGGATAATCACATGGGTCTTCTGGGATTTCCTAGGACAACACTGGATTCTCCAGGTGCCCCGCAACCAATCCACCCAGTGGTGTCTTAAAGTTACCACCTTAAACATTCCCTTAGTTGTTATTACACGCACAACTTTCATGAAATCTCACATACCAATCCACGTTTACAAGCATGGCTAAGCAATAAGTAACAAAGCATATATTCCCTTGGGTTGATCTCAAGTCATTGGGTTCCTACCTCATGAACTACTAAGCAATACTACATGTTATCAAGTCCTACTCATGCAATCTTTGAGGATAGAACGAATGCAATAAAACTGGGTATTGGAAAGTACAATCAAAGTATGAACTTGCCTTGCTGACGATCGTTGAAACCTAGTGACCCATAGCAGGACACTTCGCACTCCGGGAATTCTATCGCAATCAAACAATAGCATACATAAGCAATCATGCAACAGAATCGAAGAACAAACTCGAAAGATCCCGAAAACAAACGAATAACTCTTGCAATAGGAAATAATTTCTAAGAGTACCAAAATTAAGTGAATTTGTCCTTATCATAAAGTTTAGGTCAAGAGCTTCGATTTGCAAAAAGAATCAACTCAAACGGAGTTACGAAACTCACGTTACGATCAGAAGAAGTTCAAACACAAATCTGTTTGAATTCAAATTTAAATTCTTTCAAAGTCAAATTTGGTTCGCGCTACTGGAAAGACAAGATCGAATGAAGAAATTGGCATTGGTTTCATCTAATTCCGACTAACGAGTAAAAAGTAACGCTCGTTTGAAAACCACTAACTTATCGGTAAAAACTTAAATCATGGATAGGTTCCTGACGAAAAATAACAGAAAAAGAAAATCCAAATAGCGAATGTTCATTTTCTGAAACTAAACAACAGACGTTCGCTGTTTAAATAAACCAAAAAAATGAATCTAGGTTTTAAAAAAACGATCTAGGGTTTAAAAAACCGAAAAAAAGAAAAAAAAACGAGCGGGTTTTATACCTCGCGGATAGGATCAGGTCCGGCGGGTCGGGTTCGGCTTCACGGATCGGGCGCCGGGTTTTGTGGGGCTCCGGCGGCGGCTGCTGGCTTCGGGTTGGGCGCGGGCTGCGGGCAAGGCGGCCTGGCGGAAGGCGATGGCCGCGACGTCCGGCGGTGGCGGCCGGCGAGGCGGTGCGGTGGCGAGAAGACGCGGCAGTGAGGTGGCGGTGTTGCAGCGCGGCGATGGAGATGGCGGTGGCTCGACGGCGGCGGTGCTGAGGGTGCGAGGCGGCGACGGTTGTGAGGAGAGGGGGCGGCTCGACCTTATAAAGGGCCTGGGGGCGAGGCGGCTTGGGCAAGGGGCGACGCAGCAGCGTGGTCGTGGCGGAGTCCGAGTGCGGCACGACGGGAAGGCGGCGGCCACCCGGCTGGGCTTCGGCCCAGCTGGCTTGGCCCGATTTTTTTTTAAAATTCGCCGAACGAGAAAATTCTAATAAAATATTAAAAAGATGCTAAAAAATTCCAGAAACAATTTTCCTCGTTCCCACCTAATATTTGGGACAAAGTGAACATTTTTCTGAAACAAAAATGCCTATAATAAAATAAACTTTTTAATGCAATTTTAAAATACTAAATTACAAATAAAAATCCAATAAAATTATTTTTACTCAAAATACAAAATCCAATATTTTTATTTTGTTTTTGAGGAAGTCATATTATCTTGTGACATTTATTTTAAAATATTGAAAATGAAAATTGGCAAAAATAATAATTGATCCAACCTCACCGGTAAAATAATAAAATAGTGGGTCCTCTTTGGGAAAACTACCAACTCTCTCACTTGGGTCCTTCACTTGCTTAAAGTCTGTGGATCAAATTTCAAATAAACTCAAATTCAAAATTCTCAAATGATGGATGCATATGAATGATCTATGTTAACATCCAAATTGAAAATTGGGATGTTACAAACCTACCCCCCTTAAGATGAATCTCCCCCTCGAGATTCGGGTCGGCTAGAAAATAGGTGTAGGTGGTCCTGGCGTAGATCATCCTCTCGTTCCCTGGTGGCTTCATCCTTTGTATGGTGACTCCACTGAACTTTGCAAAACTTGATGACCTTGCAGCGGATAACTCTGTCGGGAAACTCAAGAATCTTTACAGGTTTCTCCTCATAAGTCAGATCACTCTCTAGCTGAATTGCTTCCAGGGGCACTGTATCCCGTAGCGGAATCTCGGCCATCTCTGCGTGACATTTCTTCAACTGAGATACGTGAAATACGTCGTGAACTCCGGACAAGGTTTTAGGCAACTCTAGCTGATAATCTACTTCTCCCCTACGCTCCAAAACTTTGTACGGTTCCACGAATTGTGGTGCCAATTTACCCTTAACTCTGAAACGCTTAACTCCTCGAAGCGGGGACACACGAAGATATGCTCTATCTCCAACTTCGTAGGTCACTTACTTGTGTTTCCTATCTGGATAACTCTTCTGTCGGGACTGGGCTATCTTCAGTCTGTCGCGGATCAACTTGACCTTCTCTTCTGAATCTCTGATTAAGTCTGGTCCAAATAACTGACGGTCTCCAACTTCATCCCACATCAACGGTGTTCTACAGCTCCTTCCATACAAAGCCTCGACCGGGGCCATTTGTAGACTGGTCTGATAACTGTTGTTATAAGAAAACTCTGCGTAAGGTAAGTTATCGTCCCAACTAGATCCGTAATCTAGCGCACAAGCTCTCAACATGTCATCCAGAATCTGGTTGATTCTCTCCGTCTGTCCATCTGTCTGTGGATGAAAGGCTGTGCTGAACTCTAGCCTCGTACCCAAAGTCTCGTGCAACTGCTTGCAAAACTTTGAAGTAAACTGTGTTCCTCTATTTGATACAATGGTCCTCGAAACTCCATGTAGACATACGATCTTGGTCATGTATATCTTGGCCAACTTAGCACTCGTGTAAGTGGTCTTCACAGGGATGAAATGAGCTACCTTTGTCAAGCGATCAACTATAACCCATAGGGAATCATACCCTGAACGTGTCCTGGGTAGTCCTGTGATAAAGTCCATTCTAAGTTTATCCCACTTCCATTCTCGTATGGGTAACGGCTGCAATAGCCCTGCTGGTTTCTAATGTTCTTCCTTGACTCTCTGACAGACGTCACATACCGCTACATACTTGGCAATATATTTCTTCATTCCAGTCCACCTGAAATTCTGCTTCAAATCCAAGTACATCTTGGTGTTGCCTGGATGGATTGAGTAAGGCGGATCATGAGCCTCCTGAAGAATCAACTTCCTGATCTCCGGGTCATTGGGCACACAAATACGCTCTTCAAACCATAGTTTTCCATGTTCATCCTCACAGAAACCGTTTGTTTTTCCTTTGGCCACTCTGCCCTTTATTTCTGCTATTCCTTCATCCATCTTCTGGGCTTCTCGAATCTTACCCAACAAAGTGGATTTAATTTCCAATGTAGCAACATAGCCTCTAGGGACTATCTCTAATTGTAACTCTCGGAGGTCATCTTCCAACTCCTTGGGTAATCCTCTGGTTAGTATTGTATTAACATAACTCTGGCAACTTAGTGCATCTACCACGACATTGGCTTTTCTTGGATGATTACGTAATCTCATGTCGTAATCCTTTATAAGCTCCAACCATCTCCTTCACCCGAGATTTAACTCCTTCTGCATGAAGATATACTTCAAACTCTTATGATCCCTGTATACGTCACAACGGTTTCCAATAAGAAAGTGCCTCCAGTTCTTGAGTACGTGCACTACGGCTGCTAACTCCAAATCATGCATGGCATAATTCAACTCATGAGGTCAAAGATGACATGAGGCATATGAAACAACTCTTCCTTCTTGCATGACTACGCCTCCAAGTCCTTGGCGTGAAGCATCACAATATACTTGAAAATCCTTATGAATATTCGGGAGTATCAGCACTCGGGCTATAACCAAACGCTTCTTCAACTCCTGAAAACTGACCTCACATTCTTTGGTCCAATTGTACTTACTTTCCTTCTTCAACAATTCCATTATGGGCTTTGCAATCTTGGAGAAATTCTCAATAAACCTCCGATAATATCATGCAAGTCCAAGAAAACTACGAATCTCTCCAGCTGAGGTGGGTGCCTTCTGTTCCATAACGGCCTCTACTTTGGAAGGGTCCACTGCTATTCGATCTCCTGAAATAACATGTCCGAGAAATCCTACTACCTTCAGTCAAAACTCACATTTGCTGAACTTGGCATATAATTGATGTTCCCTGAGCTTCTCGAGAACTAAACGCAAGTGTTGCTTGTGCTCCTCTTCGTTCTTGGAGTCAACCAATATGTCATCAATGAACACTACCACAAACTTATTCAAGAATTCCAAGAATACCTTGTTCATCATACTCATGAAATAGGCAGGGGCATTAGTCAAACCAAATGACATAACTGTGTACTCGTAAAGCCCGTACCTTGTGGTAAACGTTGTCTTAGGTACGTCCTGCTCTTGGATCTTCAACTGGTGATAACCAGATCGCACATCGATCTTAGATAATACCTTGGCTCCTTGCAACTGATTAAACACGTCATTTATCATGGGCAAAGGGTATTCGTTCTTGATCGTCACTTCATTCAGTGCACGATATTCCACAACCATTCTTAGGGAATCATCCTTCTTCTCAACTAAAAGTACTGGGGCTCCCCAAGGTGATGAACTTGGTTGGATATAACCTTTCTCTATTAACTCTTATATCTTCTTCTTGATCTCTTCTAAATCATTCGTGGGCATCTGGTACGGTCTATTGGATATTGGTCTGATGCCTGGCAATAGCTCAATCAAAAACTCGATGTCTCTATCCAGTGGCATACCTGGTAACTCCTCCAGAAATACATCGAGGTAATCCTTCACAACTGGTACTTCCTCCTCAACAACCCGAGAGTGCATTCACGTGCGTCTTCCTGGGAATGTGCCTCGATAAATACTTGATCATCTTTCCTTCCGGGGTGGTGAGAAGTATTGATCTACTGGCGCAGTCGATGTTTCCTCCAAACTTGGATAGCCAATCCATAACTATGATTGCATCCAAACCGTGGGATTCCAAATGATGAATCTGTGGAAAATACATGTCTCCCAATGGTCAATGGCACTTGATAGCATCCTTGGCTAGCCATGTACTCTATTCCTGGGGAACTTACTAACCTAGGCGACTTAAGGGCTACGGTGGACAAATGATACTTTTCCACAAAACCACTTGATATGTATGAATGAGATGCACCAGTGTCAAAAAGAACAAGGGGGGTAAATGCATTAACAAAAAATTTACCAACCACTGCGTCGGGCTGTTCGTCAATCTCGTCCACATTGACGTGGTTCACATGTCCTCTGGTGAAAGGGTTGGGTTTCTTCCCTGAACTTCTGTTGCCATTTCCATTCTTTCCTTCAGGACACTCTGTGGCATAATGTCTAGTCTTCCCACACTCGAAACAAGTAATGTGACTCAAATCTCTCTTTGCGGGCATGGATGGAGTGGAAAAGTTCTGATTGTTGTTTCCTCCATTCCCAATGCCATTCTTGGGGCCACTATGGTTGTGTGAACTTCCTCCAATGTGAGAATGGCCTCTAGTGGTGGGGTGGTTATGTCCTCCTAAGTATGGGGAATAATAGGGCTTCCACTGGGCTCCATAGTTTCCCTGATGCATACTTCCTCTTGCGGGTCTCAATCTATTACTGCTTTCCTTCAATCATGATAGCCTTGTCTACCAACTATTGGTAGTTGTTTTAGGTGGCTACCATCAGTTGCATGCTCAACTCATCATTGAGTCCCTCTAGAAACTTCTCTTGTTTTGCGGCGTCATTGACTATATCATCTGGCCGTAGCAAGCTAAATGCCTGAAGTCATCCACGTACTGCTCCACAGTACGGTTTCCTTGGCGCAAGTTGCGAAACTCACGCTTCTTCGGGTTCATGGCTCTAGCTGAGACATGTGCAGGGCAAAAGGCTTGCTGAAACTGATCCCAAGTAACAACAGCAAGTGGATAAGTGGCGGTGTAGTTCTCCCACCAAGCGGCCGCTGGTCCATCAAGTTGATGTGCGGCAAAGCGCACTCTCTCTACATCAGTGCATCCTGCTATTGCTAGCTCTCTGTCCATCTTGCGGATCCAATCATCTGCAACAACCGGCTCGGTGCTACTAGAGAATACTGGCGAATTCAACCATAAGAACCGGGTCACGTTGTAATGGGGAGGCGGAGGTGGGTTGTTGTTGTTGTTGTTGCCTTGGTTCTGAACAAGTAGTTGCATCAAAGTGTTATGCTACTGGATGACCTAAGTGAGCTCAGGTGGAAACTCAAATCCGGGCTCACGTCTCCGAGGCATCTGAGGGGTTTAGAGGGATGGGATTAGAATGGAATGAGGTCTAGGGGAATCACTACCCATATGCGCATGAGACAAACAATTCAATTCATATCACTCAATTCAATCAAGGTCACACAGAAGATCCTAATACAAAGCTAGCGAACGATTCTAACTACTTGGAAGAATTCTAATGATTACAAGGTGGACATCTAATCACTATCATCGGAAGACTCCATGATATCTGCTCCATCTTCGTCTTCATAATCACTTTCATCACTGTCGGTGTCATCTATCATAATGTAGTTCTCCATGTGAATACCCATCTATGGTTCCAGCTTCATCGTGTTTGTTCCAACCTTCTTCTTAAGTGCTTCATTCTGCTCCAATAGTACGACAATTTCCTCCTCGTATCCATCACGTATTGTCTTGATTTCCTCTTCTAGCTCCACGTTCCGTGTTATCACCATATTGGTCTCTGCATGAGCATGCACATCTGGTTCTCATAGCGTCGAATGTGTTGGTCCATCTCCTGGATGAATGCTGCAATAGATCCATCCTTCCCGGTGCGAATCATCTCCCATTGCTCCTCTCGGCGTCCACAAATCTGGTAGATGGTATCTTCAAGATCCTTGTTGTACACTTCACATATGCGTCCAAATGTGATGTGAGCTGCCATACTCTTTCCCAAGCTCCAAGTAGGTGCGTAAACGGCAAGCTCAAGTGGTTCCGTGACTGGTGCAATAGTCCTCCCAGGAACACTAACTTTAATCTTCCAGCACTCCACTTTTGGCAATTTTGCATAGAGATCTCCATTGATACTTGGTATTCGAATACGTAGATATCTAGTGACTTCCTTCAAGTGTCTGCCGAAAGGGGTGTCATCGTCTGGCTGAGTGAACTTGCTCCCGGGGTCTGACATATATAGAATAGAAATAGATAAGAAATTAGAATGAGTGGAGAAGAAATAGAATGAGTAGAGAAGAGCATCATGTGGCTTATCCTAGTGCTCGTGTCCTACAGTCAACGTGTGCTTTGATACCATCTCTGTAGCGACCTCGATCCGAATGGACTGGAGTCTATGTGCTCAGTGTCATCCCTGGGTCAATATGCTGAGACACACAATACTTCGAGGATTTATAGCAGAGCTCAATCACACTTTATTACAACGAAAATCCTCATAATGAGTCTTATTACAATAAGATGGCTGAACGCCATAAACTAATACGAAATCTAGCGGAAGCATCAAAGATAAGTTGAGTCCATCCAACTCCATGTCAAACATTGAGTGCATGACAACGACCTAAACGCACCTTATTCTTCGTCGATAATCTCTCCAACATGAGACGTTGTAGCCGTGTAGGTCAGCACATTGAATATGCTGGCAAGAACACACTGTAGCAAGTAATGAAGAACAAATGTCTACAACTATATGCATATTTGGCTGGTGGAGGATGTAAGGTTAAGATTTTCAAATAAAGCTAGTTTTTCCCTACCACAAAGGAATAAATTTTATTCTTACTACTCAGTTGTATTAAGAAATATTGAGAATGGTTCCTCCATCTCAATCCCAAATTACCAAAGTCATTAATAACCCTCAAGTTAATTAAATAGAGTGTTGAGATCAGTCCATAATTCAAATACCAGGATACTCAAGATATCCATAACCGGGGACACGACTACTCATAAATAGTTTGTACCCTCTGCAGAGGTTTGTGCACTTTTCCCCACAAGACCCGATCTCCTCCATTTGATTTCTCGCATTGCACAGTGTTTGAGAAACGGATGACTGAGACAAAGTCTTTCAGAAGCATTTACTCTTTACCCCGGATGGACCGTACACCTACTTTCCCCTGCATTTGCTAGTCCACCACTGAAAGAGTTCACACAACATACTCAACTATGCTAGAGCCCATAATGGCATGTGGTTGCACACGGAAGTTTCTAGGCATGAATGATATATGATCCCTTTGAGCCTGGGTGGCATTCCATAGGATAATCACACGGTTCCTCCAGGATTTCCTAGGATAACACTGGATTCTCCAGGTGTCCTGCAACCAATCCACCCAGTGGTGTATTAAAGTTACCACCATAAACATTCCCTAAATTGTTATTACACTCAGAACTTCCATGAAATCTCACATACCAATCTACATCTACAACCATGGCTAAGCAATAAGTAATGAAGCATATATTCCCTTGGGTTAATCACAAGTCATTGGGTTCCTACGTCATGAACTACTAATCAATACCACATGTGATCAAGTCCTACTCATGCAATCTTTGAGAATAGAACTAATACGATAAAACTAGGTATTGGAAACTATGATGAAAGTATGAACTTGCCTTGCTGACGTTCGTTGAAACCTAGTGAATCGTAGTATCACGCTTCGCACTCCGGGAATTCTATCGTAATCAAAAAATAGCATAGATAAGAAATCATGCAACAGAATCGAAGAAAGAACTCGAAAGATCTCGAAAACAAACGAATAACTCTTGCAACAGAAAACAATTTCCAACAAAACCAAAATTAAGTGAATTTGGCCTTATCAGAGAGTTTTGGTCAAGAGCTTCGATTTGCAAAAAGAATCAACTCAAACGGAGTTACGAAACTCAAGTTACGATGAAAAGAAGTTCAAACACAAATCCGTTTGAATTCAAATTTAAAATCTTTCAAAATCAAATTTGTTTACTGGAAAGACAAGATCGAAACGAAGAAATTGGCGTTGGCTTCATCTAATTCCGACTAACGAGTAAAAAGTAAGATCGTTTGAAAACCAGGGACCGATCGGTAAAAACTTTAATCACGGATAGGTCCCTGACAAAAAATAACAGAAAAAGAAAAATCTAAAAAGTGACCGTTTGTTTTCTGAAAGTAAACAGCGGACGCTCGCTGTTTAATAAACCCTAGAAAAATGAATCTAGGTTTTAAAAAAACCGATCTAGGGTTTTAAAATAACCAAAAATGAAACTAAAAAAACGGGCGGGTTTTATACCTCGTGGATCGAATCTAGTCCGGCGGGTCAGGTTCGGCTTCGCGGATCGGGCGGCAGGTTTTGCGGGGCTCTGGCGGCGGCTTCTGGCTCCGGGCCAGGCGCGGGGTGCGAGCAAGGCGGCGCAGCGGCGATGTTCGGCGGTGGCGGCGGGTGAGGCGGCATAGCTGTGAGGCGACGCGGCAGCGAGGCGTCGGGTTTGCAGCGTGGCGGCAGCGCAGCGGCGACGTTCGGCGGTGGCGGCGGGCGAGGTGGCACGGCTGTGAGGCGACGCAGCAACGAGGTGGCGGGTTTGCAGCGTGGCGGCGGCTCGACGACAGCGGTGGTGCGGGCGCGAGGCGGCGGTGGTTGTGAGGAGAGGGGGGCCAGCTCGACCTTATAAAGAGTTGGGGGGCGACGTGGCTTGGGGAAGGGGCGACGCGGCGGCGTGGGCGTGCCGGACTCCTAGCTGAGTCCGAGTTCGGCACGGCGGGAAGGCGGCGGCGGCGGCGGTGGTTGTGAGGAGAGGGGGGCCGGCTCGACCTTATGAAATTCCCCGAATGAGAAAATTCAAATAAAATATAAAAAAATCCTAAAAATTTTCAGAAACAATTTTCCTCGTTCCCACGTAATATTCGGCACAAAGTGATCATTTTTCTGAAACAAAAATGCCTATAATAAAATAAAATTTTAATGCAATTTTAAAATAATAAATTGCAAATAAAAATCAAATAAAATTATTTTTACTCAAAATTCAAATTCCAACATGTTTTTTCTGTTTTTGAACAAGTCATATTATCTTCTCTCATTTATTTTAAAATATTGAAAATGAAAATTGACAAAAATAATATGTGATCCAACCTCACTGGTAAAATAATAAAATAGTGGGCCCTCTTTGGGAAAACTTCCCACTCTCTCACTTGGGTCCTTGAGTTGCTTAAAGTCTGTGGATCAAATATCAAATAAACTCAAATTCAAAATGCTCAAATGATTGATGCATATGAATGATCTATGTTAACATCCAAATGGAAAATTGGGATATTAAAGTTTTAGCGAGTGCCAAATCTATTTCTGGATCATTCATGCCATCAGAAATATTATTACTCTTTGATTCGAACAACTTGCTGTTAATTTGGTTCAGGGCGATGAGAGCCTTAAGTAAGAGCCAATCATTCACATTCCTCTTCGCTCTCTGGGGTAGCTTCCTCACGGGTGCAACTTTTTCCCTCTTCCTTTTTGGTACTTGAAGCACTTCTGGTAAAAGGTCTGGATGGCGGAAAGGTGGACTGCTGAGTAGATGGTAATGCTTCGACAGACAGCTTAGGAGACTATTTAGCTATGCCGGACTACAGGGCTAGTGGTGCTGCTTTGACACACTTATGGGCTGTAGGAGCAGAGGTATCAGACTGCTAACCATGCGTTGAAGCTATGCCGGGTTTCAGCACAGGTGGTGCCAACTTGTTGGTGTGCTGAGGAGGTCGCGCCAATGCATTGGTTTGCTAAGCAGGCAGTGCTGACACATTGGTATGCTGATCTTGCGCCTACGGACCGACGGACTGATGATCAATCTATTCTGGATCTACAGACTGCTTACAAGGCAGTTATGGAGCAACAGATTGCTTACCAGTCTATTCCACCACACTGGTTTGCTGAGCATGTGGTGCAGCTGGGTGTCCCCCCGCTGCTTCAATGGCTGGCATCTGAACCGGTGGTGCGTCTTCAACAGTTGTAGGACTAGCCACTGCCTGCTTAGGGCAGACGATGACATGGCCTATATGGCATGAAGTCGGGCAGGCTGATCATAGGTTGATACATCAGCCGTCAGATTACGAGTATTAGGTTCCTTGCAGGACGCACATGAGAGCTGCTGTGGAAAGGAGAGCGTCACTGGTTGAGGGGCCACATTGGTTGCTCTTGTCGGGCTTCCGAGATCTCATCCATGAAGTCGATTTCCTTTCGTGGCCACCAGATGTGATGTAACAGTGTTTCTCCCAAGGTCCTATGCTCATCAAAGTCACCTAGGACATTCCTTAGGGGAAATTCATTGAATCTAGGCTTTACTAAGGTCATGTTGCACTTCGCACAGCCCGGCATCAATGGCACATGTCCAACAAGAGGCCCTATTCCAAGAAGGGCGGGCAATCCCAGGCTATTGCAAATTTTACCGTACCTTCATAATGTGTAAGCTTGCCCTTTAGTCTGTCTTTCAGTCCAGATAGATCAGATATTGCAACATCATGAGAAGTTGCAGTCTTAGTGTCGATGGGGTCAGCGGATGCACATCTACTCTTGTGTGGTGCTATCGCGCAATAACCAACATCGTCCATGCCCGCCTCCCCTCCCATCTGTTGGCTATATGTCAGTGTTAGAGTCTTCTACATCATCCTTGACTCCTCAATTTCCTTTCGAATAGTTAGACACATGGACATTCTTCACCTTTAATACAATTCATTCTACTTCATTTCACTCCTCGCTTTTTTCATGTTGAGCCTCTCTTCTTCGCTGAGTGTGAAAGCCCTCTTGTGCGGGACATTAACACTTATACCCCTTGCACAGCCAGGGGCTCTCCTGTTTCTAGAGCATCAGAGTGAATGTCATATGGCCCTGGGTTTTTGTAGAACCTTCCAGGGATCTTGGAAGCCTTTAACATCGCGTGATACAGTTCTTCATCATGTGATTTTTTGAAGTAATGAGTATCGTCATCACGCCTCCTTGCATGTGCCCGCAAGTAGTCTCTAGCGCGTTTGCCCCTGATTTCACTTAAGGCTAGTTTCCCACCTGCAGCTACTACTTCTTTGTCCTCCTACTCCCATAGCAGTTTCATGTCGTAGTATCCTGCCACACCCATATGGTGGGTGGGTGTGTGTGTGTGTGTTCCTCTTTTGAAGTTCCGATTGTTTGTCACTCTTCTCAGCAAACTCTGTAGTTGCCTTGAACCTTTAGAATTCTGCCCAGTCTGCCTTTATAATTTTGGGGTATGCGGGGATTGGGTCCTTTCCTCCACTCAAGTACTTCTTGTACAACACGTGCTTCTAGTTTCTCCAAGCATCCCTAGCCTTCTTCAGTGAAGCGTGTTCCACCTGCATTCTCCACCGCTCTCGAATGTTGTCGTATTTCTGTGTCACCCATTTGAAACCCCAGCAGATTAATGTTGAGCCTTGCCCTACCAACAAATCGACACACACTCCTAAACCTCGTGCGTGCTTTATCTGGTTTAGTTGGAGCCCAAGACTTTAAATCAATGTCGGTTACTTCATATACACCCTTAGGCTGGTGTGTGGGCTTCCTTGGAGCATTCACCCGTGTGCTGACCGAAAGGGTAATTGTTGCAGCTTTATCCCGTTCCAAATTACTTGATCCCTCACCATCTGTTAGAGACCTAGGGTTGTCGAACTCAAATGAAGATACATCACATGAAGCATGGGTGTTGTTGTTGCTACTCTGCATCTATAGAGAACACATGTGAAACTCGAGAAAGGCGGATAAGCATAAAGCTAGCAACTTGGTATCAAGCTGTCTAAACATGTCATGCAATAATTTAGAAAATGTAAGGCTAATTTGTTAAGTTTGTGTGACTCTGGCGCCCACGATCAGGAAGGTAGATAACTTATTCGAACAAATTCAACTTATATGTACTAGTTAGGAAGGTAGATAATGAACATATATACACTCTTCGTTATTTTAGAGCCAATATGGGAGCATACTGAACAAAATAGGAAGAGGTATTGCGAGGAAATATGCCTCGCCATGATGGAGAGCAGTAACTAACAGGTTTCTTGTGCAAACCCAGTAGTACCACAGGTAAGGCGAGCGTTACAAGATCGATATGCTCGAGGGGGGCTGGTGAGCTAATAAGATGGCGAGGTGCGGACAGTCGCGTGTTGGGAACGATAGTCGAGGTAGAGTTGAGGCTGAAGAGAAGGCACACTGCCGGGTTGAGCACGTTGGCGCCGGATAGGGTTCTGCTGTTGATTTGGGAGAGGGGGGCTGGCGATGGAGATTGGGTGGACTATTGAGTGAAAAGGCCTATGCAAACGATTGCTTCTAAGCGCTTCCGTGCACCAACATCATAATTTCGTTTGAAATGAAGATGTGCTAATTTTGAAATGAAGACGTGAGTTCATCGTTTCGCCCTTGTTTTTTTCCATGGTACGCAATCACCATTATACCATAGGTTTCATTATCTGGCGCATTTTAGTTATTGTTTGCTATATTTAAGACATTTTTTGAATTTAACATGCAGTTCTTGCATATAAATCAAATCCTAGCCGGAACTACATGTGCTGTCGAAAGGGATGAGGGTTGACGTTCGATTTGGGAGCATCCAATGGTGCAGACGTACGATCCATGGGGTGTGGGTTCTGGCCGATCATAACGCCACGACTAAGATCGCGTGCACAGCAGGGTGTGGGGCATCGACCACTGTTTGGTAGGTCCACGGCTTTCATGAGTGAAGAGTGTGCTATTTGAAAACATTTACATTAACTAACATCATATTTTCGTTTGAATGAAAACATGAGTTCATCGTTTCGCCTTGATTTTTTTCCAAGTAAGAAAACACCATCGTACCATAAGATTCAATTTTCTAGTGCATTTGAGATCTCGTTTGCTATATTTGAGTCATTGTTTGCATTTACCTTGCATATATATATATATATATATATATATATATATATATATATATATATAACCATGTCGCAACTACACGCTGGTGTTAGCATGATCATTTGTGTGTCGCTTTCCGAGTTTTTATTCATTGTCGAAGAAATAGGATAAAAATTCAAACAGTTCGGCCGCAGGGTGCGGCCAGAGGTGTAGGCCTTGTTGGTATTATAATTACAGGAAATGCATATAGACTCCAGAAATAAAAAAAAATCGGTGTGTCACCGTGGCGTGCTCTAACAACCCCATGATTTTTTTGGGGTTAGGTTTGGCACAAGTTTTGATTCTCGCACCTTCCAAACCGGAGCATCTCAGAAGAAGGATCATAGTTTCCAAAAGGAGACTCGCACTTCGGACTCCAATCGTCATCACGCCTCCTTGCATGTGCCCGCAAGTAGTCTCTAGCGCGTTTGCCCCTGATTTCACTTAAGGCTGGTGTCCCACCTGCAGCTACTACTTCTTTGTCCTCCTACTCCCATAACAGTTTAATGTCGTAGTATCCTGCCACACCCACATGGTGGGTGTGTGTGTGTGTGTTCCTCTTTTCAAGTTCCGATTATTAGTCACTCTTCTCAGAAAACTCTGTAGTTGCCTTGAACCTTTAGAATTCTGCCCAGTCTGTAATTTGGGGGTATGCGAGGATTGGTTCCTTGCCTCCACTCAAGTACTTCTTGTACAACACGTGCTTCCAGTTTCTCCAAGCATCCCTAGCCTTCTTGAGTGAAGCGTGTTCCACCTGCATTCTCCACCGCTCTTGAAAGTTGTCGTGTTTCTGTGTCACCCTTTCGAAACCCCAGCAGATTAATGTTGAGCCTTACCCTACCAACAAATCGACACACACTCCTAAACCTCGGGCGTGCTTTATCTGGTTTAGTTGGAGCCCAAGACTTTAAATCGATGTCGGTTACTTCATATACACCCTTAGGCTGGTGTGTGGGCTTCCTTGGAGAGTACATCCGTGTGCTGACCGAAAGGGTAATTGTTGCAACTCTATCCCGTTCCAAATTACTTGATCCCTCACCGTCAGTTAGAGACCTAGGGTTGTCGGACTCAGATGAAGATACATCACATGAAGCATCAGTGTTGTTGTTGCTACTTGGCATCTACAGAGAACACATGCGAAATGCGGGAAAAGCGGATAAGCATAAAGCTAGCAACTTGGTATCAAGCTGTCTAAAAATGTCATGCAATAATTTAGAAAATGTACGACTAATTCCTTTAGTTTGTGTGACTCGGGCGCCCACGATCAGGAAGGTAGATAAATTATTCAAACAAATTCAACTTATAAGTACTAGTTAGGAAGGTAGATAATGAACATATATACACTCTTCGTTATGTTAGAGCCAATATGGGAGCATACTGAACAAAATAGGAAGAGGTATTGTGAGGAAATATGATTCGCCATGATGAAGAGCAGTAACTAACAGGTTTCTTGTGCAAACCCAGCAATACCACATGTGAGCCGAGGGATACAAGATCAATATGTTTGAGGGGGGCTGGTGAGCTAATAAGATGGCGAGGTGCGGGCAGCCGCGTGTTGGGAACGACAGTCGAGGCAGAGTTGAGGCCGAAGAGCAGGCACACTGCCGGGTTGAGCCCGTTGGCGCCGGATAGGGTTCTGCTGTGGATTTGGGAGAGGGGGGGGGCTGGCGATGGAGATTGGGGGGACTATTGAGTGAAAAGGCCTATGCAAACGATTGCTTCTAAGCGCTTCTATGCACCAACATCATAATTTCGTTTGAAATGAAGATGTGCTAATTTTGAAATGAAGACGTGAGTTCATCATTTAGCCTCTGTTTTTTTCCATGGTACACAATAACCATTATACCATAGGTTTCATTTTCTGGCGCATTTTAGTTATTTTTTGCTATATTTAAGGCATTTTTTGAATTTAACATGCATTTCTTGCATATAAATCAAATCCTAGCCGGAACTACATGTGCGGTCGAAAGGGATGAGGATTGACGTTCGATTTGGGAGCATCCAATGGTGCAGATGTACGATCCATGGGGTTTGGGTTCTGGCCAATCGTCACGCCACGACTCAGATCGCGTGCACAGCAGGGTGTGGGGCATCGACCACTGTTTGGTAGGCCCACGACTTTCATGAGTGAAGAGTGTGCTATTTGAAAACATTTACATTAACTAACATCATATTTTCGTTTGAATGAAAACATGAGTTCATCGTTACGCCTTGATTTTTTTCCAAGTAAGATAAAACCATCATAACTACACGCGGGTGTTAGCATGATCATTTGTGTGTCGCTTTCCGAGTTTTCATTCATTGTCCAAGAAACAGGATAAAAATTCAAATAGTTCGGCCGCAGGGTGCGGCCAGAGGTGTAGGCCTTGTTGGTATTTTAATTACAGGAAATGCATATAGACTCCAGAAATAACGAAAATCGGTGTGTCACCGTGGCGTGCTCTAACAACCCCATGATTTTTTTGGGGTTAGGTTTGGCACAAGTTTTGATTCTTGCACCTTCCAAACCGGAGCATCTCACAAGAAGGATCATAGTTTCCAAAAGGAGAATCGCACTTTGGACTCCAATCGTCGGAGACTTCATCGTTCTGCCTTGATTGTTTTCCATGGCAAACAATCACGGATATACCCTAGGTTTGATTTTCTGGCCCATTTCAGGTCTTGTCTACTATATTTCAGCCTTTTTTTGCATTTACTTTGCATTTAGTGCATATAAAATCAAAACCCTACTACAACTACATGTGGGTGTTGGTTAGCAAAGAAGGCGTACAAACCATTTGTGTGTCACTTTGCGAGTTTTTATCCATTGTCTGAGAAGCAGGGAGAAGTTTCAAACATTTCGGCTGTGAGGTGTGGCCACCGACCTAGGCCTAGTTGGTATTTTAATTACGTGAAACTCAAATGGAGTCCGGACATCATGAAATCTGTGTGTGCCCGTGGCGTGCTCTCACGCCCCCGTGGAAAAAATTTGGTAAAGTTTGGCACAAATTTTGCTGATCGTGATACGTCTCCATTGTATCAACTTTCCCTAATGCTTTTCCTCTTGTTTTGGACTCTAATTTCCATGATTTGAATGAAACTAACCCGGACTGACGCTGTTTTAAGCAGAACTACCATGGTGTTGTTTTTGTGTAGAAACAAAAGTTCTTGGATTGGAAAGAAGTGTGCGAGGATTTTTTATACAATAGAAGAAAATTAGTGGAGCCAAGAACCACCGGAGGGGGCACCTGGGTGGGCACAACTCACCAGGGCGCCCCCCTCATGGCACACCCAGGTGGGTTGCCCCACCTGGTGGCCCCACAGACCTCAACCCTGATATTATAAGATAACATTTTCGGGGGGGGGGGGGAATCAGGGAGGAAGAATTATCTCGTTTCGTGATACGAAGCCGATGCCACCTCCTGTTCTTCGTCAAAAGGCCAGATCTAGAGTCCGTTTAAGGCTCCGGAGAGGGGAATTTTCGGTCTTCGTCATCACCAACCCTCCTCCATCGCCAATTCCATGATGCTATCCCCTGGGAGTGAGTAATTCCTTCATAGGCTCGCTGGCCGGTGAGGACTTGGATGATATTCATCATGTAATTGAGTTAGTTTTGTTAGGGCCAAATCCCTAGTATCCACTAAGTTCTGAGATTGATGTTGTTATGACTTTGCTATGCTTAATGCTTGACACTTTAGGCGCGGGTGCCATGATTTCAGATATGAACAATTTATGTTATCACCATTATCTCCATGTTCTAGATCCGATCTTGCAAGTCATAATCACCTACTACGTGTTATGATCCATACACCCTGTAGTGAGAATATAAGGGATACTTTCCGGTGATGACCGTAGGTTGAGTAGTTCATGTATTCACTATGTTCTAACTTTTTTGTTCCAATATTCTATTAAAAGGAGGCCTTAATATCCCTTAGTTTCCTTATGGACCCCGCTGCCACGGGAGGGTAGGACAAAAGATGTTATACAAGTTCATTCCATAAACACATATGTCTATTTACGGAATGCATGCCTACATACATTTATGAACTCGAGCTAGTGTCGTATCGCCCTAGGTTGAGAATGTTACATGATGCATACCATCCAACAAATTGCCGATCCAATGCCTACGAATTTCCTACATATAGATATTGCTAAGTTACTACTCCTGCTATTACTATTGCTACTGCTACAAAATCACTTATACCATTGTTATTGTTACTATTACTACTACTGCTACCATCAGAACTATCATACTATTGTGCTACTAAACACTTTGCTGCTGATAATTAATCTCCAGGTGTGACTGAATTGACAACTCAGTTGCTAATACTTGCAAATATTCTTTGTCTCCCCTTGTGTTGAATCTATAAATTTGGGTTGAATACTCTACACTCGAAAACTGTTGCGAACCCCTATACTTGTTGGTTATCAAGACCTTTTTCTGGCGCAGTTGCTGGGGAGCATAGCTATACTTGTTGAGTCACTTGGTATTATTATCTATCTATCACTATGAAGAATCTAAAGGATGAAATAACTAAGATCTTTCACTCGAAGATGAGGGGAGGTAAGGAATTTCCATCTAGCTCCGCACTTGATTCTCCTTCAGTTATAAGTAAACTTGCTACACCACAATCCGCTATTGATCTTGATATGTCACAAGTTATAGATGATCACTACAGCAAGATGCTGCTAACATGACACTACGATCAGAGACCCTTCCATGAAACTATGTGCGAAGAAATAATCACAAATGATGGTGTAAAAAACCCGTCAAAAAAGGTGTAAAACATTTGCGATGTTGGATGCATCTTCAGCTTTTAGTTGCGTGTGCAATGAAAGGAATATGGTTCAATTCAATGAACTATTTACGATGAGGAAGAAGAACAGAAATGGGAAGCCAGATGAAGGTGTCTGCGATATACAACATATGGTTCACTTGGATGAACTGTTTGTAATTAGGCAACAAAAAAGAAACGGTCAGCTAGATCAAGGCGTGTGCGATATACGACATACAGATCACTTGGATGAACTATTTCCTTTGAGCCAAGAGAATAGAAACGGTTCAATATAACATGATGTGTGTGATACGCGGCAAACAAGTATGTAAATAGAAATGTGTGCGAAGACCGATAATAACACAGACGATTGCTTCTAAAAAGCCGTATGTGATATGCTCTATATACACAACATCTATTGGCCATTGGGCGGCCGACGGTCATCCGGGTACGCCATAAGGATGTGAAGAGGCATCCTATATCAGCAAGGACTAGTTGTTCCACCAATAGCTCATCTAAGAGAATTCTCAAGTTAACTGTGCTCAGGCTGGAGCGGCCATGAGATGGGTGACCGGAGGGAAGTTTTCTTGATGTTAATCCCATATCCCACTGATGGGATGTATCTTAAAGGTCCATTAAGGACATTTATGATACATCCCATCAGTGGGTTTTGATTTTGTTTTTGTTTTTAACACATGTTAAAGAAGGTCTACCGCATTACTTTTTGACAATGTGCGATAAGTGGCATACAGTTGATCCATTCGACCTGTTTGTGATGGAATAAGTCATGTGTGTTGTTGGGTGGAATTAACCTCAAGGTCCATGTTTTGTTTTTTTGTTTTTTAACACGTGTTAAAGAAGGTCTACCGCATTAATTTTTTGCAATGTGCGATATGTGGCATACAGTTGATCCATCCGACCTGTTTGTGATGGAATAAGCCGTGTGTGTTGTGGGCAAACGCTTGCTAGTATACAACTATTTGCGAATGATGAATTCATCACTGACAGGTTCCCTAGTGTGGTCCGTGTTCTTCTGATCATCATCTACTTCTTGTGCTAGCTTGATGTTCCATATATGCTAAGTTTCCATTAATTGATGGCATTTTATGAACACACCACCGTTTCCCGCCATTTCCTCACCTATTTCCCGCCACCCATCGATATTGCGCATGAACCTAGGTGGCACGCGATGCACGGAGGCAACAAGCACAGCTTGTAGCACATCCACCTTTTCCAAGCATGCCAACCCACTAAAGCGCCGCCTCTGCCATCAAGCTCGTCGACGAGGAAAACGAGAAGTCACCACTGACTGTCGAGGCCGAGGCGCTCCCCGGCAATGCGATGGACGACGCCGTGACACGCGTCATCTCCAGGGTTGAGCGGACCCTGGGCACATGGCACTTGAGCGTCGCGGATCAAGATAGGCATGTCAGCGCCGAGAGGCTGTAGCTTGCTACACAACATGATCGATGGCGCGCTGCAGAGCAAGCTAGGCGTGTCTGTGCTGATAGGCCGTAGCTCACCGCACGGCGAGACCGTTGGAGTGCCACGGAGCGAGAGGCACGGCGCGCCGCACATCAAGAGCGGATCCATCGGTGCTTGCTTGCTGTCGACACATTGTCGCAGCTGGGAACACGTCCCGTCATTACCCCCATTCCTCGCCAGGAGTGGGCAGTGGCCGGCTACGCCGTACTTGCACCAAAGGCCGGCTGTGTCATACTTGCACCGGACGCCCGCCGCGCCATTCGCATGGGTCGCGCCATTGGCCTTGTCCACAGCCTGCTCAATGCCAACACGTTGGTCGGTTCGCTCGACCGCCTCCTTGGCCCAGGTGTCCACATGGGCGCATTAGAGGAACATGGCCATCGCATCCTCAAGCTAGTGATCTCCGATGAAATAGCCAACTTGGAGCTCGAGATCGCGGTCCAGATGTACCGTGAGCATGTCGACCGCTTGGAAGAACGCTTTCACAAGTTCAGGCAGAGCCAAGAGCTACCGTAGGCAAGGGCTATTGGTCATGGTCTCATGGACACATTTTATTTTGTTGAGTCGTTTCGACATGGATAGCTATGTATTCACAACAATCATAGTATTGCTCTGTTAATTGCTCTGTTTCAGTGTGTGTACTCTATTTTTGGTTATTATATGTTCTGTTTCAATGTGTGTATATACGCTTTCCATTCTGTATATGTGGATGATAAGAGCTAGATTCAAATTAGTATACAAAAATAGATAGAAAATGGATTTCATAATATATATATATATATATATATTAATTGTTCATTCGTTCATCACAGAATCTATATAATATCATCATATATACATGATGATACCTAACTACTAGGTACAATGCATAAAATTGAAAACGAATAATACTAAAACTCATAATCCCTCCTAGGGGCAGTATTTCGGCAGCCCCTTGCCAGCAGCTCCCTGGTGTGCGGCATCTTCCCAGTGTTGAGGTAGTACTCCGCCTCCTCCACCTCGCAGCGCTTGATGTACCGATCTACCTCTTGCTGGCGGACGAGCGCGAACGATCTTGCCATTTTGTTGGGCGCCCACCGTTGCTCCTCGTCGATGGCACGCTGGAGCTTATTGGCCCACCTCCACGCAGCGATGAGGCGCCTAGCACCATTGACCGTCCTCGCGAAGTACCCGTCTTCATACAACTCATGTGCACGACGACGCGCCCGCCCACAAAGCTCCACAGCCTCCTTTTTAAAGGTGACATCACGGGCTTCACACTCCGGCTAGTACCTGGCGTCCTCCTCCGCCATCTCCTTCTTGAACGCCACTTGCCTAGATTTCTCAGCCGGCGGTAGTAACATCCACAGACAAAGATTGTACTGGCCCCAAAACCAATCCAAAGTTGGGTGGTCCGGTGCAACCTCTTCCGGCGGTGCGTAGGGGTCCTCCTCGTTGCTGCACTTCGACTGAGAATCCTCGGGGGGCGGCGACTCCTCGTCGGCACGTGGGAAGATCGGCGGTGCCATGCATAGCTTTGAGAGAGAGAGAGAGAGAGGGCGAGCGAGGGAAGGATGTAGATGAGAATGCATGTGGGACGAGGTGAGCAAGGTAGTATTTATTGGCGGCCGGAATCTAGATCGATGGGAACAGTACACACGTCGGTCGCTAGAATTTACGAGTACTATAGTTTCAATTACACACAATTCCCGCATTAAAATCCGTTTGTGAACATAATAATTGGCGGTTTCCAATACATAACTGTGTCTAATTAATAACCCTTGCCATTCAGCTTCGAAACCACGAGACGCGAAATAGAGTGCCAATCGTGTGGGGACCGATTGTCTTGCCATATCTTTACATTTTCTTTTTTGAACACCAGGTATTGACATTATCTGAAGATTTTTTAACTCGCACACAAGTACACAAAAATATGATTTTTCAAACAGTTATGGTTAGCAATTGCATGTAGATGTAGTTCACATTTGAATTATGATCATTAAATGGCTAGAAAATCACTTAAATCTTTAACTAATAATAAAGCACGAAACGAGTTTGTTGGGTTCACCGTCACAATACGTTTCTTCCTGTAATTTTACAACTTCAGTTTGACTTTAAAACATATTCGAGGTGGTACTAAATTTCTAATGGTCCAAAAATCTATTTACGAACTTACACTTGGTCGCTGCATTGGGCCTCGGCGCGTCTAGGCCTCAGCCCATCAGACCCGTCCGATACGTGGAAGTTTCCTTGCATCAAGCTAGACGCAGCTGTACGCTTTTCCAACCCGGCCGTGCGCGCGCCGTGGATCGACCGTCCACGAGGCGGGTCCTATCCGGATTCGAGTCAGACACGAACGAATGTGCGCCCGATAGACGCACGCACAGAGCCCTCCCGAGTCGTGACGCCGTCAGCCTTCTTCTCGGCTGCATGCCTATTTAATTTGATGGGGGCTCATCACGTACACCAAACGCTCCAAACCCGCCACCCCCTCTCCGGAACCGAGGTCGGTCGCGGCAATCGTACGTACGTACATCGCCTTCATCATAGCCGGTCGATTTGCGGCGCCTCCACCGGTGAGTCTCCGCTCGCCTCTCCTTCCGTCGCGTTTGCTTTGCGTCACGTCGCCTTTACCTCGTCGACACCAAGTCCACCATCAAACCGCCACCATCGCCTGTCCACGTACTGGAGATAATAAACAGGGATAGTTTACTTCAATTTCTGACACTTGTGTAACCCTACTTACTATCCACAGAGAATCGATGGCGGGCACAAAGTCGTCGGTTCTGCTTGACGTGAAGCCGTGGGACGACGAGACCGACATGGCCAAGCTCGAGGAAGCTGTGCGAAGCGTCACCATGGAAGGATTGACATGGGGTGCATGTATGTTATGTTTGATTTCCTTGCTGCTAGCTCTTAATCACGTGCGCGGTCGGCTCGTGAAGGTGAACCAAGCACTTGATTTTGGTTACGTGATATCTGAACTATGCCACCTTGTTCTTGCAGCCAAGCTTGTTCCGGTTGGGTATGGGATGAGCAAGATGCAGATCATGCTGACGGTCGCCGACGATCTCGTGTCCGTCAACGACCTCATCGAGGACCATCTCTGCGCCGAGCCGGTCAACGAGTCCGTGTAGAGCTGCGACATAACCAGCTTCAACAAAATATGTGCGTGCCTTTTTTTAATAATAAAGCACGGATTGACTTTGTCGGGTTCACCGTCACAATACACTTTCTTCTCATGTCATAATATGCTTTTACGATTTGTATAGACAAAATCGTAATATAAACGAGGTGCTACTAATTTGAGGTCGTGGAAGTTTTCATTTAGTCGATCTGGAACGTTTAAACGAGGTGGTACTCCAGCCGCAGCCAGCTCCTTCTCATGTTGTCCTCCCCCGCAGCCGCTTCGCGCCATCCTGTCCCTGCTTGCACGTGATGCGAGCTTGCACCTTCCATGGCGCCTGCGCCTCCTTCTCCCGCCTCGCCCTTTTGCGCCTCCCCTCCTCCCGCATGGGCAGCATGCTACTGCGCCTGTCCTCTACTGCACCAACCCCCACCTGGATCCACCTGACCTGCATCCTCCGCCATGCCGTCCCGCCTCCTCGCCGTCGCGTCCTCCTCCCCACACCGTTCGAGTCCTCCGCGCGCGGTTCGCCAACGCCGAGGTCCAGGCCACTGTGCCCCGAGCCCGTAGGCTTGCCGCCGGTGAGTTCAACGAGGACGACGGGGATCAGCTTCTGCTGGACCTCGTGCGCTATAGCGCCAGCGGGGGACCCATCCTCAAGGCCATCAATTGTCGACCTGAGCCTCACCTCCGTCGATGTCGAGAAAGGAGACGCCAGCGCCAGATGCGAGGTATAACATATCTCTTCTCCGTCCGTGCCCACCATGCCGCACACTCAAAGTGGCTTTGCATTTGTTGTCCTATGCCCAAGCATCCCCGTGGTCGAGGACAACGAGCAGAGATGGCTGCCGGTGAGCCACACTTCAGGCACTCCTCTTCCCTAGTTTGCGTACTCGACACGGCAAGGTACATATTGCTTAACCTGACTGCTTCACGACCCTGTGAACATTGCACGTCCACCCCCCCTCGCCCATCACCCATGGCGCCCCCTCCTAATTACTCATGGTTGTGTTGCGTGTTCTGGTTGCAGGCTAATTGGAGTTAAAAACTTGGAGTAAGGACGTTCTCTCTAATTTTGTATGCAACCCTACTCTGAATTTTCTGGATTATGTGTTGCCTATTAATTCGACTGTTTCTGAATTTCTGGATGCAACCCAGGTACTACCATGTTCCCTGATAATTTTCTTACTCTGATTTTTTGTGTGGTGCCATGTTCTATACATAACATGCACTATGAAATTCATAGTATCTTGTGCAGTCAGTATTGAGTGTATACTCTTGACTTCTGAAGTGCCGCTGGATGTAAAAGTTCATATGCCAAATGCTGCATGCAAGCTCCTGGGAAGGAGTGACTAAAGGTGGATTTATATTTTTTATAGAACTTTTGCGATCCTATATATGCATACTGGTGGATGGGGCCGTGTTTTTTATGGTAACTGTTCCCGGAGCAAGCAGGTAGCTTGGCTCTGTACATAATGGGTTGAATGTTCCTGATCTCATGCGTTAATTGATTATTAGGACAGCCTTACATTAAGAAGATTGATGATCTCTTTTGATTTGCACCATGTAGATTTGATTTCCTAATCATCCAGGTGAATCATTGGCCATTGATTTTTAGTTAAGTTCTATGCTTTGTTTTCTGTCGTGGAGGTTTGATGCCATTGCCCGCCTACGCAGCCTCAAATTGTGCGCTCACAACGCTACAATAAAAATCTTCTTGTGCATAAATTGCGGGAAGTTGGGTTAGCTTTCATTGCCTGATTGAAAACAAAAATCATTTCTTTTGTTTATGGTATGACGGGGATAAAGGCTTGAAACATCAGTGAGAATGATTATATTTGTTATCGTAGAGAGAAAGAATATATAGGTATGCCTCTACTTTTTTTTTCTTCCTCTCTTCCCTGCTTGGACTGCCTCCATATTCTTGGTCCAATAAGAATTATGGTGCACTGGAGACAAAATGCGGATTTTGTTTCACAGTTTTCCTTCCAACTTGCCTCCTTATTTTTTTGGTTTTGCTGACTTTTCCGTCTGATTTTTCTTAAAAGCCGCTTCAACTTCCCCATGTCTTATTGGTCAACCACATCTGACATGTGGACACCACTGCCACCGCAACGAGGGTGGTAAGGAGAATAAGCGGCAATATATGTGGGGCACTGTGTTGGAATTTGAAGAAAAAAGTCATGACACTGTGTGTGCGGAAGAATGAGGATTCTGATATACATTTTTCTCCCGTTGCAACGCACGGGCAATTTTTGCTAGTATCTTTAAAAGGTCAAATGACCCCTGAAATTTTCCAATTTTTCACATCACAGTTGTATTAGTATATGTTAAACTTATAAAAAATTTGAAGGCCTTAAGGGGAAGCTATCTCCCGCTCGTCATCAAACATGCATTGTTCCCTCTAGGAACCATGAACCTTCTAGAGAGGTGCACCGGTTTGTGAGGGGTGTGTGTCCAAACTTTCTTCAAGTAGGCCAATTTTTTACTACATCATCTTGGTGGCATGACATTACATCAAGCAAGGTTTCATGTTTCCTGATCATTTTTTAACTTTTTGGAATTAAAATGCCATGGCACTCCATGCATTTATGTACATGTGTCCATGCTGTGAGACCAATATGTTTTAAAATTCCTTCTAATTTACTGCACATGGAATTAACACACACACAAATACGCAAATATGATTTTTCAAACCGTTATGGTTAAACGTTGCATGTAGATGTTCAAATTTGAATTACTGTCATTTAGTGGCTAGGAAATCACTTCAATGTCTTCAAAAGGTCAAATGACCCCTGAAATTTTCCAATTTTTCACATGACAGTTGTATTAGTGCAAGTTAAACGTAGAAAAGATTTGAAGGCCGTAAGGGGAAGTAATCTCCCGTTCTTCATCAAACATGCATTGTTCCCTCTCGGAACCACGAGCCTTCTAGTGAGTTGCTTCGGTTTGTGAGGGGTGTGTGTCCAAACTTTCATCAAACATGCCAATTTTTTACAACATCATCTTGGTGGAATGACATTACATCAAGCAAGGTTTCATGTTTTTCTGTTCATTTTTATTTTTTTTGGAATTAAAATACCATGGCCCTCCATACATGTACATACATGCATGTGTCCATGTCGTGAGACTAATATGTTTGAAAATTCTTACTAATTTACTGCAAATTGGAATTAACTCGCACATAAGTACGCAAATATGATTTTTCAAACCGTTATGGTTAGCCGTTGCATGTATATGTAGTTCATATTAGAATTGCGGCCATTAAACAAAATCACTTAAATGTTTTAAAAGGTCAAATGACCCCTGAAATTGTCCGATTTTTCACATAACAGTTGTATTAGTGCACGTTAAACGTAGGAAAAATTGGAAGGCCGTAAGGGCAAGCTATTTCCTGTTCGTCATCAAACATGCATTGTTCCCTCTCGGAACCACGAGCCTTCTAGTGAGTTGCTCCGGTTTGTGAGGGGTGTGTGTCCAAACTTTCGTCAAACATGCCAATTTTTTAACCACATCATCTTGGTGGCATTACATTACATCAAGCAAGGTATCATTTTTCCTGATCATTTTTTAATTTTTTTTATATTAAGATGCCATGGCACTCCATGCATGTACATACATGCATGTGTCCATGCCGTGAGACCAATATGTTTTAAAGTTTACTGCACATGGAATTAACTCGCACACATGTACGCAAATATGATTTTTCAAACCGTTACGGTTAGCCATTGCATGCAGATGTAGTGCAAATTTGACTTACGGTCATTAAATGGCTAGGAAATCACTTAAATGTCTTTAAAAGGTCAAATGACCCTTGAAAATTTCCAAATTTTCACATGATAGTTATATTAGTGCATGTTAACATAGAAACAATTAGAAGGCTGTTAGGGGAAGCTATCTCCCATTCGTCATCAAACATGCATTGTTCCCACTCGGAACCACGAGCCTTCTAGTGAGTTGCTCTTGTTTGTGAGGGGTGTGTGTCCAAACTTTCGTCAAACATGCCAATTTTTTGACCCATCATCTTGGTGGCATGACATTTCATCAAGCAAGATTTCATGTTTTTTTGATCTTTTTTTTTTAATTTTTGGAATTAAAATGCCATGGCACTCCATGCATGTACGTACATGTGTCCATGCCGTGAGGCCAATATGTTTGAAAATTCCTTCTAATTTACTGTACATGGAATTAACTCGCACACAAGTACGCAAATATGTGTTTGCAAAACGTTATGGTTAGCAGTTGCATGTAGATATAGTTCAAATTTGATTTACGGTCACTAAATGGCTAGAAAATCACTTAAATGTATTTAAAAGGTCAAATGACCCCTGCAATTTTAATTTTCCAAATTTTAACATGACAGTTGTATTACTGCACGTTAAACGTAGAAAAAAATCGAAGGTCGTACGGGGAAGCTATCTCCTGTTCATCATCAAATATGCATTGTTCCCTCTAGGAACCACGAACCTTCTAGTGAGTTGCTCTGGTTTGTGAGGGGTGTGTGTCCAAACTTTCATCAAATAGGCCAATTTTTTACTACATCTAGGAACCACGAACCTTCTAGTGAGTTGCTCTGGTTTGTGAGGGGTGTGTGTCCAAACTTTCATCAAATAGGCCAATTTTTTACTACATCATCTTGGTGGCATGACATTACATCAAGCAAGGTTTCATGTTTTCTGATCATTTATTATTTTTTGGAATTAAAATGCCATGGCACTCCATGCATTTACGTACATGTGTCCATGCTATGAGACCAATATGTTTGATAATTCCTTCTAATTTACTGCACATGGAATTAACTCGCACACAAGTACGCAAATATGATTTTTCAAACCGTCATGGTTAACCGTTGCATGTAGATGTAGTTCAAATTAGAATTACGATCATTAAATGGCTAGGAAATCACTTAAATGTCTTCAAAAGGTCAAATGACCCCTGAAATTTTCCAAATTTTCACATGACAGTTGTATTAGTGCAAGTTAAACGTAGAAAAGATTTGAAGGCCGTAAGGGGAAGCAATCTCCCGTTCATCATCAGACATGCATCACTACTAGGAAAAGGCCTACTAATGGCGCACCTATTTTGGCCATTAATGGCGCATTAGTGGTGCACCATTAGTGCCACACCATTAGTATATTTTACTAATGGCGCACCTCTGGTGCACCATTAGTATCTGGTATACTAATGGCGCACCTTTGATGCGCCATTAGTATATACCAAAGTGCGCCATTAGTATGCCTCCTAGGGGGCCATATATACCCAGGTGCTTTGGGATACTAATGGCGCACTACTGCTAGATGTGCCATTAGTAACTTTGGCATACTAATGGCGCACTGTTTAATGATGCGCCATTAGTATCCTTTGGCATACTAATGGAGCACTATGATGTGATGCGCCATTAGTATGAATATTAGGTTATTTATTTATTTTTTAGTTTTCTGTTTTTTGCACAGGTTACAAAATGTATTATTGGACAGAATATAGACAGCACACATCAACAACAGATTCATCGAATACAATAGAAGATTAGTCTCTGAATACAATTCATCATATTAGTCTCCGAATACAATTCATCATATCAGTCTCCGAATTGAAAAGACCGAACAAAGATAGAACATTATATTACAAGTCTCGAGACCGCGAGTAGCGAGTTTGTCTTCACATTACAAGTCGATATCGATCATCTAAACTACCATCACATAGAAGAGAGCTGCGGTCATCACGATGAGCATCATCATGATGAAACTCGTCTTCATCCGGTTCCTCCAACGCTCCCTCCCCTCTCCCGCTAGATAGCGGGCGTATCTAGATTCCGCCTCGGCCCTAGTGGTGTACCCTTTGTAACTGTTACCGCTGAATTGGTGAACCTGTCTTCGACACTCCTCCCAGTCGTCGTAGACTCCGGGAACCTTACCCTTGTACACGACATACGACGGCATCGCTATGCACTAGCCAAACGAAACGTTAGTACCAATTCACAGATAATACATAAGCAATATATAAGTATGCAACAGAACGATCGGAAGAGAAAAGCAAGACATTAATAGCATCGATTACATCTAAGTTGAACGACTCTCGAAACCAAAGAGACATACTACAAGTTCATTAAAGTTTAATTACAACATGAGCCAATCGATGTTTGAGAACTAGACACAGCATCACTACTTTCGACTCGACTCAAGGGACCGGAGCGTGGATGAAGCCGCCGTCTATCGTGGGAGTCATGAAATCACGGGCGTTGTCAGCCTGCATTTGTAGCATTGTGTCGATGTCACTGTTGGACGGTTGATTTTTGAGGTAGAACTGCCCCGAGGTACGAAGGACATCTTGATGGATGATTTCCGCAAACTCCGACTGGATGCGAAAGAATTCTTGTCTGTTGTCCGCGTCCTGGATTACCGACACGCTCGCGGCCCAATCTTTGAGTTTACTCGGTAGCAGAAGTTGATGATGGTCCCGTACGATCGCCCGCATGTGATGGATGGCGTAGTAGGCACCCTTCTGACCGCCAGGCGGCTGCTTGACGCAGCGGAACATCGTATTGTGGGAGAACACGTGCTTGCCGGTCTTACGAATAGGCATGGTGAAGGTGCCTCCAGATTTGGCGTAGCCGGGGAGAATATCATCAAGAACCTTCTTGACATTTGTGTAGTCTACGTTCGACTGACGGTCCGGGTCGAAATACGTGGCCATGGAATATTTGGGGCTTAGGAGGATGAGCGTGCAATGTGTGTCACTGCAGAAAAAACGGAATGTTAAAAGAAAAACGATCGAAATCTAAGAATTCATATGTTACGGGGCGGTTGAGGGGAGGACTTAGTCGGGAAAGTAAGGCACGAGGAAGTTATCCTTATCTCGGTTTGCCAGAATGACGCCTTCGAGGTAAGAACTCGCGACTTGCCGGTCCCCAGCGCTGCCCAAATCTTGGCACGCATGTAGAAGGGGTCGACTATCACGATGTCCGGGGTCTTATCGCGAATGATCCACATCTCCATACTCAGCGAAAATAGCCGAACGAAGGTGTAGTGCAGCGGATGAAGGTTCAACATAGCGTAGATGTCATCAAACCGCAGGACGATCGTACCCCCGATGGAGTTATCCACAAAGCCCTTGCCCTTTGGCACCTTGGCCGCGAAAACCGGGCATGCCACATCCTTCTCCCTGAGACGCCGCTTCTCCAAAGAAAGAAAACTGTCATGTAGACTCCGCATAGCACCGGTTGCAGCATCGAGCATATTTCTCGGTAGCATCGGCCTACCCGCCACATGCACCCTCCTCATTACATCCTCAGGTGAAGGTGGCCCGTCCTGATCACAGATCGTACTCGGTGCCGGCTGGCTCGCACCCTTGTTAGTCTTTATTTTGCGTGCCTTCTTCTTCTCCTGTAATGGGACCGAGTTCTGCTCACAGACCGCCTTCTTGAGTGTGTTGGGGCTGATAATATTTCGCACCTCGCCTATCTGAGGCTCGGTGAAGTCGGCAGCTAGAGGCGTCTCCTGAGAACTGAACGACACACGACGCCTGTTGCAACTTGGCTTCTCCGCGGTACCAGCTAGATCACGCACGTCTTTTGTAGGGTTGGGTTCTTGAGAAGGAGGCCCCATGAAGTCGCCACCGTACCAATGATCGGCAAAGTACTGATCGACGTTGGCAAATGTATCATCGTCGTCGTCGTTCTGATCCTGTGCCATATGCATGTTTGGATCCAGTGGCATAGGGATGTCCGGCACCGTTGCGGTGGTCTTGCCATGGGGCCGACTTGGCGCCGGCACGACTGGCGGTGTTGTCTTTGGGGTGGTGACCCCCGCCCCCAAACGAATCTCGCTCTTTGGCCAAAGCAGGGGCCAGCTCAGGCAGGCGCTAAGGGTCATCACGTCATGATCGTCGGCCCCGACGGGTCGAATCGGAGGTAACAACTCGTCGCAGCCTGGCAGCACCCGAACCAGTTGAACCCTAAACAAGTTGGGTGTCATCTGGGTACTGTGGAACACGGGGTTGCCCGGTTGAACGATTTTGCCCTTGGCGACATCGACCAACTCGTTGTTCATGAAGTGCAGGAGAGTGCACGGAACGTCGGCGGCGCCCAGCGAAAACATGTAGGGCGTCAAGGATGCCCAGTCAAAGGCAAGGAGATGAAGTCCTCGGCTGAGAGAGGCTTAATTAGTTACCATGATGATGGCGTCGAGCTCGGCTAATGTCGAGGCACCGCCAACGGCGGGTGTGCAGTTGACGGAGGGGCCGCTTGCTGCAGAGGTGCCGGCCGGCGTACACCCGGGTGCATTAAGCTCCCGTGCCGGCGTCGGTGACACCAATGCCGCCTCCGCCGGAGACACCAATGGCCCCGCCATCGCGTTCTGCGAGTTGCTGGCCGTGAAGCTAGGAATCGGGGGGTGGCCCCTGTTGGCCGGCCGCAATCCACACGTGCAACCCCTCGATCAAGGTAGGCACAATGGCGGTGATCGTCGCTGCGAGTTGTTGTTGCACTTGTTCTTGGACAATCTCCGGAATCCACGCCACCTGTGCCTTGAGTTCTTGAACCTCGCACGCTTGGCTTTCCGAGCTGGTCTTTTTCTCCTTTCGCCCACCAGCGTTATAGTATGACGACCATTTTGTCGACAAGCCTTTGCCCGCCACACAACCAGCTGACGTCGGCTTACTGAGCTTATCCTTTTTCTTCAATACATTCAACGCCCTCTTTAGAGTGGTGTCCCAAGGGTTGCTCTTAGTAGACCCCGCGCTACTGCTTTCAGTCGCCTACGGAAGGAATGTGAACCATTTAGAATTTGGCTTCATTAATTAGAATGCAACCATATGGAGCTAATTATGCGGGGGTGTATTCCTTACCAGAACAAGCTCAAGTGCCCTGGTCTTCGGATCTGTGGTAAGCTCCTTTGTTTTCGGGTCCTTCTTGTACCGGGCCCTGACAAAGTTCCTGGTCCGCTTGAAACCGTATTTATCGAAGATGGGCGGTAGGCCTTGCTCGGCACGGTCCGCCTCCTCCTTGTCCCATATAGGCTCCGCCACTCTGTAACCGCCGGGACCGAGTGTGTGTTCCCCTAAATTCAGCTCCCGCATTTCTTTCCCCCACTGACTTGATTTGGAGGTTGCGGTGCTCGAGCACTTGATCTTGAAGTCGTTGTAGTCATCTTCGGTGATCGAAGGATTTTTCGGCTTGATCTTCTCATAACTCTCACCTTTCTCGATCATTCTCTTCACCGTGCTTTTCCAAGTAGACAGGGCAGTGCTCATCTTCGTGAGGGCAGCATTGTTCACTTTAGTCCCTTTGAGGCTTGTGTTTTCAAATTCAGCGGGGAACTTGTATAGTTCGTGCAGCTTCGTGAAGAGGAGGTTGCGCAAATTCCCTCGGTCAGGATGCCTCAGGTTCTCGATGTTGATCGAGATGGTGCTCCGGAGAATGCACCCGAGCTGAAGCGAGTACCCCTTGACTATTCGTTCGGGCGCCGTTGGATTCCCGTCGGACTCCACTTTAGTAAATTCCTCCTTGAGGGTGCGGAGCACGGTCGGGCGCCGGTCCTTCCGTTGCCTCTTCGGTTGGCTGCCATCTGTGCGTGCGCCGCCATCATCAGTGGTGGCATCCTCGGCGGCACCATCAGTGGTGGCATCCTCAGCGGCACCATCAGTGGGGTCATCCTCGGCGGTACCATCAGTGGTCTCAGGATCGGTGGGGAAGGCGACGTCCTCATACAAGTGAGGTTGTTCCTCCATCTCCTGGGACAGCTCCCAGAATGCCTTGCCGCCCGAACCCCCGGCCTCATTGTTGTTGGCCATGTTTCTCTCTGAATAGGAAAAAAGTTTGGTCAAAAAGTTGGTTATTGTCAAGGAACAAGATCATGGTCTCATCATTTAGGGTTTGTCGACACCGAGGCATCCTAAAAGCTAAGATTTTATCATTGAGGGTTTTTCGATGCCGAGGCACCCTAAAAGCCTAAGCTTTCATCATTTTGGTTTTTATCGACACCGAGGCACCCTGAAAGCCAAGGTTTTATAATTTATGGTTTTTCGACACCGAGGCATCCTAAAAGCTAAGCTGGAAGGATAATTCTAAGTTGGGCCTAATCACTTGGCTCTATTGCCGCCTATGGTTTAATGCAGCTAGAATAAAAGGGGCACTTGATCCTACTTAATTAACTACTAAGATACCCCGGCCCATGCATTAGTCACAAGTACCCCATATGTCCTATTTTTAGCAAAGTCATGCTAAAATTTACGGAAAATTTCAGCATGACCTTTGCTGAAAATAGGACATATGGAGTACCCGAATTTGCCGGAACGGAAGTTAATCGACATTCCAGCAAACTCAAGGGTCTCTCGGGTGGACAAGGCAAAATCATTATCCCAGGTGGACAAGGCAATGTGCTACTTTCTTAAATCTCTGTCCAATGGTATTTACAAGACAAACAACAGGTGGCAAAGCCCAGTGTTAAAAAAAGGCCTCCATCACAACATGGAAAATACATTGGCATGTGAAGAGGTGAAACAATATATGCATCTCCAAGCAGTATCATTCAACATTTTGGACAAACCACTACAAGCAATCCTGGATCAGATACAAGAAGAATGTGACAAAATGCAGACAAATACTAACAGATTGAGGTGTTTAACTTGTGGTGCTCTCTCTGCTATAAACATTTCAAGTCAAAACCTTTTCTGGTTAGTAAGTGTTTCTTGAGCATATGTATGTAGTAAGTGTTTCTGCTCTCAGTGTTTCAGAACACATATTTTAGCTACCTAGTACTAGTGCTATTACCCAGCAGTTAATTAGCTTTTGCTTTTGCTTTTCAGTGCAAATTCTAGCTAGTACCAGCAAATTAACATGTAGCAGCAATCATTTTCAAATATATATACACTGGACATTTTTATATTAACCTAAGGAAAAATGAATAGTTAGGTTAATTACCCACTGTTAATAACAGCACATATATAAGAGAAACAACTGGAAGATTGAATAAGGTCGATTTGTTAGAAAGATTTTGCTTCTGAACCTGAGGTACAACAAAACTTGCATTAGGGCTTCAGTTTTTGAAAAAAAAGACATTCAGTCTGATGCTTTGTTCTACACTTTGATGCAAATTAGTATATAGAAGAAGCTATTTACTAGCAGTACCATATATAAAAGACATTCAGTCTGATGCTATTTACTAGCAGTACTACCAGTTATTTTTCTTCTTCATTAACTGTATTGGCCATCAGACTACATTGGCCATATATAAAAGACATTCAGTCTGATGCTATTTACTAGCAGTACTAGCAGTTTTTTTCTTCTTCATTAACTGTACTAGCAGTTTTTTTTCTTCTTCATTAACTGTATTAGCTATTTACTAGCAGTACTAGCACTTGGATCATATGCTAATGCTACATTGATACATCATCATGCTGGGTAATATTAAATAAACATTGGCCATACCAGAATTTCAGTAACTACGACCTGTAAGAAGACCTAATGACAAATCTAGTCAAATTAAGCCCATAGGAAGAGTTGATTAATTCAGTAAGCTAGTATCACCATTAGTGTATAGTCATGGATCTCAAGTAGACTAGGTTGATGAAACAGTGTAATACACACAAGATGATGGTTTTTGAGTCACAGACCGATAAATAGTACATACAGCCATACACAGACACATCACAGACTAAGACAAGATCTACTCCTGCTTATCTGGACAGGCCTCGCTGCTTGCTGCCGACTGAAGGCGATGGAGATTCAGATTTACTACCAGCCTCGCTAGTGAAGGAGGAGGGGATCCATGAGTCTCTCAGGTGAACAACACACTCTGAGCGAAGTGAAGGGATGGATATAGTGATAACACCGAAACACTAACAGGGTATTACTAATTTGGCAGTATTATTTAGAGAATGAACAAGCTTCCAGCCCTGCTTTTCTAAAGCATAAGTTTCACTATTATCATTGCTGGCTTCAGAAAGCTATGGCTTGAAAGGAATGTGTGGGTTTTGAGGCAAAGGAGACAACGGTGGATCGTGCTGTGAATTTAGCTATAGATGAATTAAACTTTGGTGGCATGCTAAGAAGTGACCATCTTAGTTTGTGCACATAAATGGTTAATTACATGAGGACGAGTGTGTGGGTGCTTGGGTGGAGATGTGGTCGGGACCATCTTAGTTTCTACTGGATGATCTCTTGTGTAATCTGTAACTCATATCCTCCTTAATACACATGAGAAATGACAGGCAACACTCGTCGCCCGATCTTGAAAAAAATAAGTTTCGCTAGGAACACACCACAAACCAAATAAAACAACCTCACAGGTCACAGCCAACCAAAACATATAACCAACTCCACAACGGCAACCCAAAATAAAGGCAGTAGTTTTTAGTAGTACAGTAAACCAGCAGGAAAACAAAATGTTTCCTCGCAGCAGCAGGTAGATTAGCAAGTAGATGGGGATGAGGTGGTACCTGCTGCTGCTGAACCAGGGGAGGGGAGGCGTCGGAGTGGAAGAGGAAGCACACCTGAGACCTGACCTGATGTCGGGCACTTGCGCGCCTACCAGATCAAATAGGCAAAAGAACATCATCAGCCTAGCAAATCAAATCGAAACAAACCAACGAAGAGAGTGGAAGAGGGAGATGGGGAAGAGACCATGTCGTTGGCTGCTTCGTCTGTACCTGCTCGGGGAGGTGGGGAGGTAGGAGCCCGGGGTGGGTAGGCGGCGATGGTGGAGGAGAGGTCATCGGCGGCGTCTCCGTCTTGTGATTGGCGGACACCCGCAGTGGGGATGCCGAGGCCGTGGATGGAGGAGTTGGCCCCGGATGGGGAGCTCGATCCGCGAGAAGCTGCTGCGATGGAGAGGATCCGCGAGACTCGGTGGCCGGAGACGTGGTGGCGGCGACGGCGGCGCTTCAAGGTGGAGGTGGAGTTGGGTGTGGAGACTAGAGCGGAGCAGAAGGGGCGCAGGGGGCGGCGGCGTCGGGGGCGCGGGGGCAGCGGCGTCGGGGGCGCGGGGGCGGCGGCGTCGGGGCAGCGGCGTCGGTAGAGGAGAGGGGAAGGGGATCGAGGGCGAGGGCGAGGGAGAGCGAGGGAATAGGTGGAGTGGGCCGGGGACGAAATATGGATGGGGGCACAATACTAATGGCGCACCGCCCCCTGGTGCGCCATAAGTACATCCATACTAATGGCGCACCTAGTATTTTTTTATTTCTGTTCGAGCCAACAGGTTATCTTCCACCAAACCTCATCCACATCAAGTCCCCTCTACTAGCTCGACTGGTTAGCACCCAGTTCTCACACCAGGAGGTCCTGGGTTCGATTCCTAGGCTCCACAATTTTTTTATGCATTTAAAATGCTGTTTGATACTTATTTGTGTTTAAATATGTTCAAACTTGTTTAAATCATAACAGTAATATTTTTTTATAAGACAGTAACAATTTTTTAAAAAATATCATCAAATTTTCTATTTGAATATATTTATGAATATGAAAAATATCATCAAATTTATTATTTGAAAATTTCATGAGTTCATGGGTCGGCGGCGGCGGCCGGTGGAGCGGGGGAGGGTGCGGGGGGTCGGCGGCGGCGGTTG
>LR738712.1:391469161-391507821 GCA_902687465.1 Secale cereale
CGGCGGCGGTTGAGTAGGGGAGGGGTGCGGGGGGTCGGCGGCGGCGGTTGAGTAGGGGAGGGTGCGGGGGGTCGACGGCGGTGGCCGGTGGACCAGGGGGTGCTCGGCGGCGAGGGGGGCCGGATCTGGCGAGGTGGGATAACGATCGAGATGGAGGGGGATCGAGATCGAGTGTCCATGAAATTTAAAAATATTCATGATAGTTCAAAAAGTGCCCATGAAATACAATCGAGAAATGAAGGCTACGATTTAAATACAATCGATCTTAGCTAGCTATCTGTTCACAATCTTCTTGCCCTTCTTTTTCCCAAATGGAGTTCTTCTGTGGAAGGGACGTCCTTTAGGTAGGGTGGTCTTGCTTCTTCTTGTGGTGTATGCTGCTACTTCATCATCGTCGTCATGTTCGATCCTCGGGTCGCCGTACTTGTCGAAGTCTTGCTCATTGGCTACTCCATCCATTCCGATGATCTTCCTTTTGCCTCTCCTCACGACAACACGACTGGGCTTTCACGGGTTGGTAATGAAGAAGCATTGGTCAACATGGGAAGCGAGTACCCATGGCTCATTTTTCGCGGTGACGTTTGCGCCCGCGGTCTAGGATTTGGCTTCGGGTATAACCATGGTGGTGAAATACCGGTCTTATTTTAGGACGCTCTTGGCCCATCTGACACGGAACATCGGGACCTTCTCTCCAGCGTAGCTCAGCTCCCAGATCTCCTCGATCCTTCCGTAGTATCTGTCCTTGTCATTACCGGTGTAGGATTCCATCATTACCCCGGAGTTCTGATAACCATCGCTCTTCATGTCCTTGGCCTCGGTGTAGAATGTGTAGCCGTTGATATCGTACGCCTCATAGGTCATCAGGTTGTGCTCGGCGCCCTGTGACAAGGCGAATATGAGTTGTTCTTCGTGAACCAACGCGTGAAGCATGAGTTGTGCTCTTTGATTATATCTCCGTCCGTCCTCTGTTAGCCTCGATCATTGTACGTCTTCTCAATAAAGGTTTTGTGCTCTACCACCCAAGGATCGACCACGTCTATGTGTTGTAGCGCGACTAGGTTTGCTCTTTCAAAGTCGGCGAGTCGACCCTCGAAGTCGACATGCATTTCGCGGCGACCCTCACGGTGACCCCATCCAGCGAGCCTATGAGGTGCCTGTTGACGGGCAGACCAACGGGGTTCTCGATGCCTAGATAATTCGTGCAGTAGGAGATGCACTCTTCGGTCAGAAAGCCCCTGGCTATGCTTCCCTCTGGACGTGACATGTTGCGAACGTATCCTTTGATGACACCATTCATCCTTTCGAACGGCATGATGCTGTGCAGGAACGTCGGCCCGAGTTGGATGATATCGTCCATGATATGGACCAGCAGATGCACCATAACGTCGAAGAATGCGGGCGGGAAGTACATCTCAAGCTCGCATAGTATCACCACGATCTCTTCCTGTAGCCTTCTGAGTTGCCTCACGCCAGCAGACTTCCGAGAGATGACGTCGAAAAAGTTGCATAGGCCAAATAGGGTTTCACGGACGTGCGCGTCCATGATCCCACGGATTGCAACTGGAAGTATCTGCGTCATCAGCACGTGACAGTCGCGAGACTTCATCCCGCTGAACTTGAGCTTCGCTGGGTCTAGGTATCTGCTTATCTTCCCCGCGTAACCGTAAGGAAGTTTTACTCCTACGAGGCAGGTGAAAAACTGCTCGATCTACTCCTGACTTAGAGTGAAGCACGCGGGAGGGTAGTCATTTCCGGTCTTCTTGGCCTTTTTGCCTTTGCGACGACTTTCCGTGTCCTGCTTCGCCTCATCATCATCATCATCATATATAGCGTGAAGCTCCTGCCTGATGCCCATTGATTTCAAGTCTGCCCTTGCTTTCGGCCCATCTTTGGTCCTCTCTGGCATGTTGAGCAGGGTACCAAGCAGACTCTCGCACACGTTCTTCGTGATATGCATTACATCAAGGCTGTGAGGCACACGGTGGATCTTCCAGTACGGCAAGTCCCAGAAAACAGACCTCGTTTTCCATACCTTCAGCAGCGGCTCTGGCGCCTTTCGCTTCTTTCCCGGCTCTGGCACCTTTTGCTTCTTTCCCGGCAGTGGGCAATCTTTCCAATTTTTCAATAGCTCATCTATTTCCTCGCCGCTCCTCGTACGCGGGCGTCCTCGGGGTTCGGTTTCACCATCGAACAGATCCTTGCGTTTTCTCCACAGGTCATCGTCGCGAAGCCACCTTTGATGTCCCATGTACACGGTTTTCGAAGACCCGGGATCTCTATCTAGCTGGCGATACGTTGTGTCATCCATGCACCTGACGCATCCAGAAAATCCGTGGACCACCTGCCCCGCGACATATCCGTAACCGAGATAGTCGTGCACCGTCGTGAGAAGCATGGCTCTCATAGGGAAATATTCTTTCTCTGCGGCGTCCCACGTATTGGCTGGCGTTTTCCACAGTGTGTCAGGCTCCTCTTTCAGCAGCCCGAGATACAGATTGATGCCGTTCCCTGGTTGTTTCGGTCCTTCAATTAGCATACTCATGTGAATGTACTTCCTCTTCATGCACAACCTGGGGGGAAGGTTGTACATCCACACAAACACAGACCAGGTGCTATGTGTGCTTGTCTGGCTGCCAAACGGATTGACTCCATCGATGCTCGCGCCCAGCACAATGTTCCTTGGATCGTTCCCAAATTCTAGGTCTTCGAAGTTCAACGCTTGCCACTGACTCCCATCCTTAGGGTGACTCAGCATCTTGTCTTTTTTATCTATCTCCGGATCATTTGCGTCATCTTCTCGCTTCTTCTCCTCCCTATCCGCGTGCCAACGCAGGAGCTTTGCTACCTTAGGGTCCGTGAAATACCGCTGCAGACGAGGAGTGATCGGAAAGTACCACACCACTTTGTGAGGAGCTTTCTTCCTCTTCTTGTATCGAGTGACGCCGCACACCGGACATATGGTAGACTCCGCGTGCTCATCCCGATAAATGATGCAATTGTTCATGCACACATGGTATTTCATGTGCGGTAAATCCAGAGGACACACGATTTTCTTCGCCTCCTCGAAACTGGTCGGGCACTTGTTCCCCTTGGGAAGATGTTCGTGCCAGAATGACATGTTCTCGTCGAAGCATGCGTCGGTCATTTTGTGTTTTACCTTAATCTCCAGATCCATGAGCGTTACTTTCAGGCGGGTATCCTCGGGCCTGCATCCTTCATACAATGGAGTAACCGCGTCTAACTCAAGTTGATCCATCTTGGCTTTCTCTCGGGCGGCAGCTCTTGCGTTATCCGTCTGCTTGAGAAGCAGCTCTTGAATATGAGGGTCCTGCACCCAGCCCATCGATGTTCCAGCGTCGTCTGCTCCGCCGGCATCATCATCTTCATGATCATGCCCGTCGTCTGCTCCGGCATCTTCCTCATCATCATGTCCTGCATCTTCTACATGATGACTGTGTACGGCATCATCGTCGTGATCATCTCCTGGGGATTCTTCGTCTTCTCGCCCGCCCGAGCCGTGGTGGTTGTCTTGCTGCCCTTCCTCATTTCTTGCCCGGCCCCCATGGCCGACTTCGTAGTCATCTTCATCACCTTGCCACCGATAGCCATCCATGAAACCACGCAAGAGCAGGTGGTCCCGCACCTGCCCGGAATCCGGGTCCGCAATAAGGCTCTTCAGCTTGCATCTTCGACACGGACATCTTATCTCTGTCTCGTTCTTTTGAAGCATCTAGGCCTTTGCGGACCTTAAAAACCTATTCACGATGCCTTCGGTCATCGTGCGGACCATGGTCGCCTGCGGGGTAGAGCAAAACAATATTTTAGAACCAAGAAAAAATTTGGCATGACTTTCCCTAAAAATAGGACCAAAAAAATGCTTAATGCCAAAATTCTCGCCGAAACGGAAATGAATCAACATTCCGGGAAAATATTGGCAACTATCGCATTTCAAATACCGGTACACCTCCAAACACAAACACATATGCAACACCACAAACATATGCAACACCACGAACGTACATAGATCTAGCTAGGCCATAAAAAGTGCATGTGCACATTGTTGTAGGGAGAACAACATAAATATACTTTCCCCCTTACTTACCTATCAAAACAAGGTAATTTAACCACTTAATTTGAATGAATCTATGGTGGAAATGAGGTGAAAAAGAGGAGGCACCCGAGACAAGGAGGAGGTGGAGAGAATGAAGTGGGGAGAAAGTGAGTGTGGGTAGGAGTGGCTGTCCAAAATATCTTGTTGGTGCCCACTTACTAATGGCGCACCAACTCAAAATGCGCCATTAGTAATCCAGGTTACTAATGGCGCACCTTCTGGTGGTGCGCCATTAGTAGTTTTGCAAAAAAAACATACTAATGGCGCACTTTTCCACAGTGCGCCATTACTAGTTTAAACTACTAATGGCGCACTGTTGCAAAAAAAGAATAAAAAATATAATTAAAAAAACAACAGTAGTGGCGCACTTCCCGACAGGTGCGCCACTACTAGTTACAACTAGTAATGGCGCACTGTGTCTGGATGCGCCATTAGTATGTTTGGAAAAGGAAAAAAAATGATACTAATGGCGCACCCTAGGCCAGGTGCGCCATTAGTAGTTTCAACTCTAATGGCGTATCATAAGGTGGTGCGCCATTAGTATATACTAATGACGCACCGCTTGTCTGGTGCGCCATTAGTGTCAATCCCATCTATAGCCCTTTTTCTAGTAGTGCATTGTTCCCTCTCAGAACCACGAGCCTTCTAGTGAGTTGCTTCGGTCATGAGGGGTGTGTGTCCAAACTTTCATCAAACATGCCAATTTTTTACCACATCATCTTGGTGGAATGACATTTCATCAAGCAAGGTTTCATGTTTTTCTGATCATTTTTATTATTTTTTGAATTAAAATAGCATGGCCCTCCATACATGTACGTACATGCATGTGTCCATGCCGTGAGACTAATATGTTTGAAAATTCCTACTAATTTACTGCAAATTGGAATTAACTCGCACATAAGTACGCAAATATGATTTTTCAAACCGTTATTGTTAGCCATTGCATGTATATGTAGGTCATATTAGAATTGCGGTAATTAAATGGCTACAAAATCACTAAAATGTCATTAAAAGGTCAAATGACCCCTGAAATTTTCCAATTTTTCACATAACAGTTGTATTAGTGCATGTTAAACGTAGGAAAAATTTGAAGGCCGTAAGGGCAAGCTATTTCCCGTTCGTCATCAAACAAGCATTGTTCCCTCTCGGAACCACGAGCCTTCTAGTGAGTTGGTCCTGTTTGTGAGGGGTGTGTGTCCAAACTTTCGTCAAACAAGCCAATATATTTACCACATCATCTTGGTGGCATGACAATACATCAAGCAAGGTTTCCTTTTTTCTGATCATTTTTAATTTTTTTATATAAAATGCCATGGCACTCCATGCATGTACATACATGCATGTGTCCATGCCGTGAGACCAATATGATTCAAAATTTACTGCACATGGAATTAACTCGCACACATGTACGCAAATATGATTTTTCAAACCGTTATGGTTAGCCATTGCATGTAGATGTAGTACAAATTTGACTTACGGTCATTAAATGGCTAGGAACTCACTTAAATGTCTTTAAAAGGTCAAATGACCCCTGAAAATTTCCAAATTTTCACATGATAGTTGTATTAGTGCATGTTAACATAGAAACAATTCGAAGGCTGTTAGGGGAAGCTATCTCCCATTCGTCATCAAACATGCATTGTTCCCACTCGGAACCACGAGCCTTCTAGTGAGTTGCTCTTGTTTGTGAGGGGTGTATGTCCAAACTTTCGTCAAACATGCCAATTTTTTACACCATCATCTTGGTGGCATGACATTACATCAAGCAAGGTTTCATGTTTTTCTGATCTATTTTTTAATTTTTTGGAATTAAAATGACATGGCACTCCATGCATGTACGTACATGTGTCCATGCTGTGAGGCTAATATGTTTAAAAATTCCTTCTAATTTACTCTGCATGGAATTAACTCTCACACAAGTACGCAAATATGTTTTTGAAAACGTTATGGTTAGCAGTTGCATGTAGATATAGTTCAAATTTGAATTACAGTCACTAAATGGCTAGAAAATCACTTAAAAGTCTTTAAAATGTCAAATGACCCCTGAAATTTTCCAAATTTTAACATGACAGTTGTATTAGTGCATGTTAAACGTAGAAAAAATTCAAAGGTCGTAAGGGGAAGCTATCTCCTGTTCGTCATCAAACATGCATTGTTCCCTCTAGGAACCATGAACCTTCTAGTGAGTTGCTCCGGTTTGTGACGGGTGTGTGTCCAAACTTTCGTCAAATAGGCCAATTTTTTACTACATCATCTTGGTGGCATGACATTACATCAAGCAAGGTTTCATGTTTTCTGATCATTTTTTTGTTTTTTGGAATTAAAATGCCATGGCACTCCATGCATTTGCGTACATGTGTCCATGCTGTGAGATCAATATGTTTGAAAATACCTTCTAATTTACTGCACATGGAATTAACTCGCACACAAGTACGCAAATATCAGTTTACAAACCGTTATGGTTAACCGTTGCATGTAGATGTAGTTCAAATTTGAATTACGGTCATTAAATGGCTAGGAAATCACTTAAATGTCTTCAAAAGGTCAAATGACCCCTGAAATTTTCCTTATTTTCACATGACAGTTGTGTTAGTGCAAGTTAAACGTAGAAAAGATTTGAAGGCCGTAAGGGGAAGCAATCTTCCGTTCATCATCAAACATGCATTGTTCCCTCTCAGAACCACGAGCCTTCTAGTGAGTTGCTTCGGTTATGAGGGGTGTGTGTCCAAACTTTCATCAAACATGCCAATTTTTAACCACATCATCTTGGTGGAATGACATTACATCAAGCAAGGTTTCATGTTTTTCTGATCATTTTTAAATTTTTTGGAATTAAAATACCATGGCCCTCCATACATGTACATACACGCATGTGTCCATGCCGTGATAGTAATATGTTTGAAAATTCCTACTAATTTACTGCAAATTGGAATTAACTCGCACATAAGTACGCAAATATGATTTTTCAAACCATTATGGTTAGCCGTTGCATGTATATGTAGGTCATATTAGAATTGCGGTCATTAAATGGCTACAAAATCACTTAAATGTCTTTAAAAGGTCAAATGACCCCTAAAATTTTCCAATTTTTCACATAACAGTTGTATTAGTGCACGTTAAACGTAGGAAAAATTTGAAGGCCGTAAGGGCAAGCTATTTCTCGTTTGTCATCAAACATGCATTTTTCCCTCTCGGAACCATGAGCCTTCTAGTGAGTTGCTCCGGTTTGTGAGGGGTGTGTGTCCAAACTTTCCTCAAACAGGCCAATATTTTTACCACATCATCTTGGTGGCATGACATTACATCAAGGAAGGTTTCATTTTTTCTGATCATTTTTTAATTTTTTATATTAAAATGCCATGGCACTCCATGCATGTACGTATATGCATGTGTCCATGCCGTGAGACCAATATGTTTGAAAATTTACTGCACATGGAATTAACTCGCACACATGTACGCAAATATGATTTTTCGAACCGTTATGGTTAGCCATTGCATGTAGATGTAGTGCAAATTTGACTTACGATCATTAAATGGCTAGGAAATCACTTAAATGTCTTTAAAAGGTCAAATGACCCCTAAAAATTTCCAAATTTTCACATGATGGTTGTATTAGTGCATGTTAACGTAGAAACAATTTGAAGGCTATTAGGGGAAGCTATCTCTCATTCATCATGAAACATGCATTGTTCCCACTCGGAACCATGGGCCTTCTAGTCAGTTGCTCTGGTTTGTGAGGGGTGTGTCCAAACTTTTTTCAAACATGCCATTTTTTTTACCACATCATCTTGGTGGCATGACATTACATCAAGCAAGGATTCATGTTTTTCTGATCATCTTTCTAATTTTTTTTGAATTAAAATGCCATGGCACTCCATGCATGTACGTACATGTGTCCATGCCGTGAGACCAATATGTTTGAAAACTCCTTCTAATTTACTGTACATGGAATTAACTCGCACACAAGTACGCAAATATGTTTTTGCAAAACGTTATGGTTAGCAGTTGCATGTAGATATAGTTCAAATTTGAATTACGGTCATTAAATGGCTAGAAAAGCACTTAAATGTCTTTAAAAGGTCAAATGACCCCTGAAATTTTCCAAATTTTAACATGATAGTTGTATTAGTGCACGTTAAACGTAGAAAAAATTCGAAGGTCATAAGGGGAAGCTATCTCCTGTTCATCATCAAACATGCATTGTTCCCTCTCGGAAACACGAGCCTTCTAGTGAGCTGCTCCGGTTTGTGAGCGGTGTTTGTCCAAACTTTCGTCAAACAGGACAATTTTTTTACCACATCATCTTGGTGGAATGACATTATATCAAGCAAGGTGTCATGTTTTTCTGATGATTTTTTAAGTTTTTTGGAATTAAAATGCCATGGCACTCCATGCATGTATGTACATGTGTCCATGCCGTGAGACCAATATATTTGAAAATTCCTTCTATTTTACTGCACATGGAATTAACTCGCACACAAGTACGCAAATATGATATTTCAAATCATTTTGGTCAACCGTTGCATGTAGATGTAGTTCAAATTTGAATCACGATCATTAAATGGCTAGAAAATCACTTAAACGTCTTCAAAAGGTCAAATGACCCGTGGAATGTTCCAAATTTTCACATGACAGTTGTATTAGTGCATGTTAAATGTAGAAAAAATTTGAAGGCCGTAAGGGGAAGCTATCTCCCGTTTGTCATGAAACATGCATTGTTCCCTCTCGGAACCAAGAGCCTTCTAGTGAGTTGCTTCGGTTTGTGAGGGGTGTGTGTCCAAACTTTCGTTAAACATGCCAAAAATTTTACCACATCATCTTGGTGGCATGACATTACATCAAGCAAGTTTTGATGCTCTTCGGATCCTTTTTATTTATTTTTGGAATTTAAATGCCATGGCACTCCATGATTAATTGTGTCATAGCTGTTAGACCAATATGTTTGAAAATTCCTCCCAATTTACTGCACATGGAAGTAAATCGCACACAAGTACACAAAATATGACTTTTCAAGCCGTTATGGTTAGCTGCTGCATGTACATGTAGTTAAAATTTTAATTACGGTCATTAAATGGCTAGGAAATCACTTAAATATCTTAAAAGGTCAAATGACCCCTGAAATTTTCCAAAATTTGACATGACAGTTGTATTAGTACTACAAATTTTCTCGTACATTTAAAACACCATCCGTTGCCACCTTACTTCAAATTCGTCTTTCACAGCTAATAAAAAAATATCCACAACATCACACACAGTTTTTTTGAAGGAATCGTTTGCGATAAAAATTGTTGGGTCTATTTAAGTCTTCCTCCTTAAGCTTCGTTGGCTCATCTGCTCCAGTGCCAGCAACCCTCGAATCCACGAATCCCGATCCCCATTCCCATGCCCCCTTCTTGCAAAGATGACGACATGGAAACGATTCGTGAAGGCCCGTACGATGGTCGTGTCCTCCCCGAGCACCGCTGCCTGCGCCTAGAGCGTCGCCGCCTACGCCGAGAGTGCTGCCACATGCGCATTAAACGCGGCCGCATCTGCCGAGAGGGCGTCTGTGGCAGCCGACAGGGCAGCTGCAGCAGCCGAGACGACAGCAGCAGCTGATGCGACGGCGGCAGTGAACGTCGAGAGCACTCAAGCTGTCGTCCGTGCCGCCATTGTCACCCTGGGCCAAGTCGAGGCCATCCACGCCAAGATCAAGGATGCACACGCCAAGATATTTCAGGCCACCTCGGAATTTAGCATGCAACCGACCTCCGAAATGGTGGCGCTGGCCATGGAGCACCTGCTTCCTCACGAGCTCGCCGAGCGGGAGCTGGAGATGCAGGAGGCGGCGGAGATCGAGGAGCGCCGGGAGGAGGAGTTGCGCATGGCCGAGGTCGAGGTAGAGGAGAGTCTGTCCGTCGTGGAATCGGTGATGGAGTACCAACGCGAGCTCTGGCCCAGCCAATACTACGAGTACTACAACCTTGAGGGTGGCACCGAGGACGAGGACGAGGACGCGGTCGACTTCAGCAGGGCAACACGGAGTCCACCAGTGGCAGCATATCTACGGGACAAGTCATCGACATCTCATCTCACACCGGCGATGCATAGGCCGGCGCGGTGATGGATTTGTTAAAATTATGCGTACTTCGGATTTGTTTTTAATGCCGATCTTTTGTTAGAGCAATGCTTAGGTCAACTCGCTCTGTTTAATTACTAAAATTGCTCAATTCAGTAAGCATGGTCTATCTGTTGTATGCTCTTTTGTGTGCCCAAATTAGCAAGCGATGTTAAATTATGCAATGACGTAGACGTGGAAATTTCCACCAAAATTTCAATTATCAAACTCATCCCATGCATGTTAAGCAAAAGAATCGTTTGCGATTCACACAATCGTTCAAAGTGAATGGTGTCTGGAGGGACCCCGCGCAAAGTTTCCCTCCACATTTTGAAATTTCTGGCCTACCACCGAAATATCTATCCCTGCCCCCTTCCCCACCTCCTTTTCTCCCCGACCACAAGTCACATTTCCCCTGTTCCCTCCCTCCCTCCTTCCTTCCTTCCTAAGCTATAGCCGCTTCCTCGCTTGCTTCCTCGCTCTCGCCGTCTCGCATCCTAGCGCCAGGGTCGCAATTGTCTTCTTCAAAGACCTCTCCAGCGGTTCCTCCTCCTCAGATGACTCCTTCACCACGTGGGTATACCTCTCTTCTCTCTCTCGGGCTATGACTTGGAATGAAGGTTTTTTACCCGACGGTCGATTTGAGTCATTTCTTCCTCTTGTAGCTCCCTAGGACCATCAGTTGCAATGAATGGAGCGGCGTAGCTGAAGATCTGTCTGCTCATTGTCACCATCAAACTCCATGTGTGAAGCTAGTTGCGTTTGAATCTGTGGACAGTTGGAGCAAGTTTCTGGCATGTGCAGAGAAGGTTAGACCCTCTTTCGTTGTTACAAATCATTTGTTAGATGTGATTCATACACTGTCATGTTCTGATAGAGGCAAAGGTGTCCCATCTTTCGATAAGATGGTGGCTATCGTTTTGGAGGAAGTCAACTTTGACGATCCGACTACGAACATGCGAGGACGTCGCGCCTTAGCAATCGCTAAACCAACTCCGAGAGGTTATTGACCACGCCGGAGCACGATCAACCTAACCACGAGGGTCTATTTCCTGGAAGCAAACGAACAACAAGTAAGAAACTAAGATTGCAATCTGGATATTGCGAATATAAGAGGAAAGCTTTATTGATCAAGGTGGGGTTCTGTGACGTCTTTGTCTGGTCGTTGAACACAAACGAAGTACGCGAAGTTGCAGCTATGGCGAACTTTAATCAAAACAAAACCCAAAGTCTAAACGACACCCTAAGGGCTGTATATATGGGGGAAGAGGGGGGAATTTCATGGCCCTTGGAGAAGGTGTCCGAAACCAACCTTAACTCTTGTTTCCCCACACATACGGACCCTAAAAATAGCCTATACTCAAGTATTTCGAAATTACATGGGCCTGGCCCACTAATAAGGGGACGCAACACCTATAATAGCCTCTGGACGAAATTTATGAAGTGGCATCTTGTATATTTCGTCCAAGGCTTCACACACTCATTATGGTGGCTTCAAAGTCCTGAAATCATCACTTGTAACTCCGTTCTTGTTCCCCTTGCGCATGCCATCATCTCCATGCTTGATCTTGCTCCAATGTTCATCCTTCTTGTCCAAGCTAGGCCCTTCATTTGTAAGCAATACAAATGTATCCAATTTAGGCAGCATCATATTCTCATGAACATTAGAATCATTACCAAGAAACAAAAGTACCTGGTAATTTAATTTGCGTGCGCGAGCTCTAGTAATTGGTCATGTATATGTGTCAGTTGGGGCTGTGGGTGTAACCTTGTTAGTGATTGTCAGTTGGGGCTTGCATTAGGACTAGCTAGAATGTGCATCATGTTTACTTCCTACAGAAACTTGAAATGAGAATGACAGAAACCCCAGCACCCCTCTTCTAACAACTAGGGTTTAATAAAATCTTTTCCAATGTACCCAAAATGCCCTTCAAAAATGTTCATCATCTTTGCCTTGGTCTTAAACCTCTGCCAAAAATGGTGCACAATTTTCTAGTACATCCAAAGGTCTCTGGATGAATTCATATTGTAATTGCATTTGGGCATTTAAATGCTATAAAATAATTTAGGTGCCCAAATAATCATAAACTAAAATGTTCCATGATGTTCATATTATATACAGTGGGCATGACTAGTGTTATGATTTATAAAAATGTTCTAGCATTTTTATTAATTCAACAAAGTTGCAAAAGAAAACAAACAGAATTAAAATAGAAAAGAGAAGAGAGAGAAGACTTACCTGGCACCCACTAGCAGGCCCACCTGCCGGCCCAGCCCAGCCACCGCTCCTTCGAGATGCTTGGCTCGGCCAGGCAGGCAGGCAGGTGCTCGACGGCGGCAGCAGCGCGCGCCACGCAGCTGCCCGCCGCCCTGCTTCCTCCCCTCGCTGTTCTGCTGGCCTAGATCGACCACTCACGTCTCCCCCGAGCTCGCAGACACGCCTCCTCCTCCCCAGCTCCTCTCCCTCGCTCCCCCGCACCATGGCCGACGCTGCCGCCCGCGCCGTCGTGATAACCGCGTCCACCATCGTCCCCGTGCCACGTCACCGTGTCCGTTCGCTCCGCCGTCGTCGACTACGTCGAGCAGGCCGAGCCCCGAGCGCTCGCCCGCTCTGTAGTCGCCCCCGACCTCGTCTTCCCCAACTCTAGCCGCTGAGATCGCCACCGTTGCCCCGCTCAGCTCCGACCTTCCCCAAGCCTGCTCCGACGCTTGCTGCAACCGCCGTGCGCCCAGCTACCTCTCCATCCTCTCCGTTAGCTCTCTCCTGCACCGTATGCACTGCACGAAGCTCACCTGCACGCGCCGCCGCGGAGCTCGTCGCCGACGAGGCTCCGGCCACCTAACGGCCCGGCCGTCGTGCCCACTAGCTTCACCGTTTCGCATAGATGCTGTAGGATCAATCCATGCGCCTCCACGAGCACCGCACCGACGAGTTCGTCTTCGCCCGTACTCCGGCAGCCGCTGGACTCGTCGCCGGCGTCGTTTCCGGCGACCCCGAGGCCAGCCACCACCACCACTCGACGCAGCTCACTCCCAGCTGCCCGTAGGTGTGCTCCATCGTCGATTTGGTTGCCGGAGCACAAATCCCGCACCCCACCGCCGCGTTTGGCCTCGCCGGTGGCTAAACGCCGGCGAGTCAACCCCGTTTGACCAAGGGTTTGACCTCCCTGGGTCACTGACATGTGGGCCCTGCCTGTTAGTCAAACCTAGATTAGTGTCTAAACTAATCCTAATTAGTTAATTAACTAACTGTGACACTGACCAGTGGTCCCACTGGTCAGGTTTGACCTTGACCGCCCTGTTGACTGGCTGACGTCAGCATGATGTCATGCTGACGCAGTAAATGCTTTTCTGGGATTAATTGATTTAAAACAATTTAGGAAATTCCAGAAAATGCTTTAAACTTTAAAAAATCATATAAATTCAACAGTAGCTCGGATGGAAAAGATTTATATATGAAAATTTATCAGAAAAATCCAATCTTTCCAATGGCACTGGTTTCATGCATGTTTGAGAAAGTTAACCTTGCTGTTCACATTAAAACATGATAATGCATTTAAATAAATAATAGTTTGGGTATAAATTTGAATCTTTGATTCAATTGGGCTCAAACCCTTCTGTTTATAGATGCATTAGCCCAAAACACCTTCATCTTGCCATGTCATGAGCATGCATCATATTGTTGCATTAGTTTGTATATTGATTGTATCGCCGGTATTCTCCGTGGTAGGTCCTGCTCCCGGGGATACTTCTGCATATCCAACTGAAGAGCAGTACCCGACAAGCACTCTGTCAGGCAAGCAACCCATTGATCATTCTGATACAAACCATCTTCTCACTCCTGCTCTCTTTTACTGCATTAAGGCAACAGCGTGTGAACTGCTACTTGCTGCGGTAGTTGAACCCTATTCCCTTGCATGACCTGTCATTGCCACAGTAAATAGTTGAAACGCACTAGCATGTGTAGGAGTTGATTGAGCCATGTGATGTGTGTTCCACCATGCTATTTGTTTATGTTGCCTCCTATGCTTAGAGTTGTGTTAGGTCTGGTCCATCTGGGTGATGGATCAGAGTGAAATAATCATACTCGATAAGAGAGGGAAGTGTGGAACATGTTTGGTAAAGGTATTGATGAAAGGCCATGTAGGAGTATGTGGTGGGTTGTTTCATTGGAACCGTCCATAGGACTTGAGATCTGTATGTATGGTTCAAGTTTCAGCTACTACCACACATTGGGATCCTTAATTGACCCTCTCGACTTATTAACTACCCTTGACCTCTGTCCAGGAGTTGCAATTAGTTTCTGGTGTTTGTAGTTTACTGGTGGTCGTGCATAGCGCTGACCCTCAGGGTGGGATGTGATGCGGCAGGTACGTGGCACGGTGTACCGGTAGCCCGTTTGGTGACTCGGGAACCCTGTACACATCGTTTGGGGCCGTGAGCGACACCCCGGCTGGATCTTCCCACGGATGAAACCCAAATAGGCGATAAACCCGGACTAGGGACTTTTGTAGTTAGTCAGGTCGTCGCCGACACCCTCGCTGGGCTTCCGCTTTAAGGTTGCCGAGTACATGTCGAGTAAACAATGATAAGTGGTGGAAGCGTGTGTGAAGAAGTACACCCCTGCAGGGTTACCAATCTATTCGAATAGCCATTGTTCGCGGTACGGACTACTTGGTTTCTCTTACAGTTCATAGACAAGTTGATGGATACTACTAAAAGCCTCAAGAGAAGTGTGAGTGTCATGGATGGCCCTTCCGTAGGATGACGGAAGAGGATCCACGGTGGTGTATTGTTGTGGTGAGTAGAGGACTCATGTACGTAGTCTTATCTTGCTATCTGTTGAGAGTTGTAGTATAGGTTAGCCAAGAGTCAAAGCTGGCTTGCTGTGATGAACTCCACTACCATTGTTGATAATGATGCATGTATGATAGGTTCTGTTGTAAGACTTGCTGAGTACCTTAGTACTCATGTTTGCTTAATAACTGTTGTAGAGGAGAACCCTTCCCCTTCTGATGGGTTTTACATAGACGATGACGTCGACAAGTAGCTTGCTACCCAGACGGAGATCCTGAGCTTGTGAAGGGCCTTGTAGATAGTCAGGCTACACCAAGCCTGTTTTATTTCCAAGTTGTCTATACTCAGACATGTTATCTTCCGCTTGTGCTTGTATAATTGTATGACTTGAGTGTTGGGTCATGTGACCCCTACCTATATGGATATGTTATGTATGGCTCTTCGGAGCCTCTTAAATAAAGTACTTTGAGTCATAGAGTTCTGTTGTGATGCAATGTTGTACTTGCACATATTGAGCATATTGTGTGTATGATTGAAATGCTTGGTATGTGTGGGATCCGACACCTAGTTGTTTACCTTTGGTAGCCTATCTTACAGGGAAATGCCTCCTAGTGCTTCCACTGAGCCTTGGTAGCTTGCTACTGCTCGGAACACGTAGGTTAGCCGGCATGTGTCCTTCTTTGTTCCTGTGTCTGTCCCTTAGGGGAAATGTCACGTGTTGTTCCTTAAGTCCATGTAGCTTGCTACGACTTGGGTTCATACGTTGATGACCAACATGTTCGTCGTTGGGTCATGGATGCATGTCTCTGTAATTTAGTGCCACTTTTGGTTTATAACTAGCCATGTCGGCCCGGGTTCTCTGTCATATGGATGCTAGCGACACTGTCATATACGTGTGCCAAAATGCGCAAACGGTCCCGGGCCAGGTAAGGTGGCATCCATGGGGATACCGTGCGTGAGGCCGCAAAGTGATATGACGTGTTACAACCTAGATCGGTGTGACTTAGGATCGGGGTCCTGACAGCGTTGGCATCAGAGCCGGACTGCCTGTAGGTTTCTCAAGGCAAACTGGTCGATGTTGAGTCTAGAAAAACTCTTAGTTATATGTAGGGGAATTGATTGTGGAAGGGAACGTAAGGCTCTTTTACTTCTGTACCTTATGCCCATCTGATCTGAGTCGGCCTATTCTTTCTACGGGGGTTTAGGACTAGGCCTCTCATCCTTACTAGGTTCACGTGTTACTAATCTGTAGACTCTTAGGATTGTTGGTTTCAACCCTCAGTTCAGTTTCTACCCTTCTAGTATGATGATTAGTTGGACCCAGAACCTTGATATGATGTTGTTGGGTGGCTATGCTATCATTTGTATGATGACTCAAAATCTTTTTTGAGCATTTACAGTTGTTATGCTGCCCGATTTCTTCCAGAAATTATAATGCCTTTGCATTATTTCGTGTTTCAGATGTTTGTTCGCACACCTCACCAGGTGGTCCGTTTGACTCGGTGCATTAATGTGCCAGGTCACACGGCCATGCTAGTCCGTGTGTAGACTGAGACCGGCTACCGTTGGTATCTTGAGTACACCATGGAGGAATAGTACCGGGATTTCAACCAGAGTCAGTATTTCTGCACAGTCCGGATATACCCCTCATATCCCGGAGCTACCGACCCCATCCATTGGTCTTATGGACTCGGGGTTACCATCGAGATGGCAGTGCAGGATGCCGCTTACTCGATGATGACCATCATCCGGGCTAGGCATGCCCTGTTGCTGAACACTGAGTTCTGTTACATGCCAGCCTCACTTCCTTGAGAGGAAGGCTACTACACTGGTTTGTATACTGATGCCGCTCATGAGGAGCCACTGCTTCAGACTACCACTCAGATGCTGGAGGATAGGGACCGTGAGGTCCGTGCCCTCCGGATGGAGATTTATAACACTCGAGCCGCCCACTGGACTACTTTGACACGGCTTGCACCTGCCGTGCACGCCGGATATCTGGATATGCGGGATTTGTACCCCGTGCGGACTCGTCTGCCTGATCGTATGGATTGGCGTGACGTTGGGGGTATTACACCTCCACGTGGGCGTCGGTTACCACCAGCATCGGGACCAAGACCACATCCATGTCCCTATGGTCCACAGCATTCGAGTGCTCGAGAGTTTCAAGATCCACCTGTTCCACTTCCAGGCTACGGTGGTTATCTTTACGAAGATAACTACAGGAGTGTCTGAGCTAGACCGTGGCAGTAGTAGTATTGTAGTCGTTGTATTTCCACAGTCCTGCGTGTCTTGTGGAATATGACTTAGTGGTACTGAGTTTCAGAGGTGTAGTTAAATAATGTATAGGAGCTTGGAATGCCTCTGATGATATGTATCGTCTTTCACCGCAGTTGTACTTTAGCCTTGGCTTGTACTAAACTATGTATGGTGTGTATGACCACTGGTGTATATATGGCAGTTTCTATATTACCATGTGGTACGGATGAACATCTTTGTATTCCGTGTCATCCATTACATTCTGCACTCCTATGTCAAGTTTTTGCCATCCTTGTCTAAAACGTTGTTTTGTTTTCCTAAGATGGTCAACACTCGCAGCACTCCTCCTGCTCAAGAGCAGGGTGAGGCTAGTGGGGCTAGGATGAGAATATGCCCCAGCCACCCTCCTTGGCTGAAGTTATGCTCGAGGCAGAACAGAACAAGAGAGAGACCAACCGTCTGCTGGAACGCATAGAGTAGAACACTGGGTTCCATCAGAGGAATGACGTGGTGTCAATCAATGACTTTATCAAGATGTTCCCACCGAAGTTCCATCATTCCGCTGAACCTTTGGATGTGGATGACTGGCTTCGCAGTATCACCCACAAGCTACACTCTGCCTGTGTGGCCGAAGCTGACAAGGTTATCTACGTCGCCTACCATCTTGAGGGCCCTGCCAGTCTCTGGTGGGAAAACTTTGTGGCTATGCGTCCTTCTGGCCAAATCACTACTTGGGCTGAGTTCAGTGAGGCATTCCGTGAACATCACATTCCGGAAGGTCTCATGGATCGCAAGCGGGAGGAATTCTACAATTTCACCCAGGGCTGGTTAACTGTGGATGGCTATAGTCGCGAGTTTGGCAACTTGGCACGCTATGCACCTGAGGAAGTATACAATGATGCCAAGAAGCAGGCGAGGTTCCGCAAGGGACTCAGCGCTGAACTTCGCCGAGATCTACGTTTGCATGAGTGCACCTCCTTCCAGAAGTTGGTGAACAAAGCCATCAGTGCTGAGACGGGCCAGACTGATTTCGAAGCCACACGCAAGCATCCTCGTGATTTTGGTTCCTCATCCGGCTCTGGCTCTCACAAGCGCTGTGTGTGGGTTCCTAACACTGCTCTGCCACCCAAGTACACTCAGAGGCCATCCTATGAGGCACCTCGCCCAACTCAACAGTATGCACCTGCCAAGACTTATGGAGGACCACCTACCAACTTTGCTCCACGCACTGGCACTATGACATGCTTCAAGTTTGGAGAACCAGGGCACTACATGCGTGAGTGTCCTCAGAACCAGCCAGGAAAGTCCGTTGGCCGTGGTAAGCCAACAGGCAAGGTGAACTATGTCAAGCCAATCCCCACTGCCCGTGGTCATGTCAACTATGTCTCTGTTGAGGAAGCTTATGAGGATCCTAACATCGTCCTTGGTACGCTTATTGTTAACTGCCATCCGACCTCTGTTCTTTTTGATACTGGAGCATCTCACTCGTTCATATCTGAGAGCTATGCTCGAATGCACAACATGACTTTTTGTGACATGCCCACTTCCATGGTTATTCAAACTCCTGGTTCAAAGTGGAAAACCTTTAGGGTAAGCCATGGAAATGAAATTCTTGTCGATAGACTTGTTTTCCTTGCATCACTAATCGCTCTCAAGTCCTCGGACATAAACATCATCTTGGGTATGGACTGGATGACAGCTCATTACGCCAAGATTGATTGCTACACTAGGACCGTTCAACTCACACACCCATCCGGCAAGATAGTCAATGTCTTGACCCGAATGGCTGAGCGTCAGCTCTACTCTCTTAATGCTAGCCCTCTACCAGAACTCGAAGATATCCCGGTAGTCCATGACTTTCCGGATGTTTTTCCAGAAGAACTGCCAAGTGTTCCACCTGACACAGATGTCGAGTTCGTGATAGATCTTATTCCAGGAACTATCCCAATTTCTAGGAGACCCTATAAGATGGCACCCCTAGAATTGGCTGAGCTTAAGAAACAACTCGATGAGTCCGTGAAAAAGGGTTTCATCCGTCCTAGTTCTTCCCCTTGGGCTTGTCCCGCCCTTTTCGTTAAGAAGAAGGATGGAACGGAACGGATGGTTGTATATTATAGACCTGTCAACCTGGTCACCATAAAGAACAAGTATCCGCTCCCCAGGATCAACGGTCTGTATGATCAGATCGCTGGATCCTCAGTCTTTTCCAAAATGGATTTGAGGTTGGGTTACCATCCAATCAAAATCAAGAATGGGGACATTCCCAAGACGGCTTTTGTTACTCGTTATGGCCAATATGAGTACACCGTCATGTCCTTTGGGTTAACCAATGCCCCAACCACTTTCTCCCGGCTAATGAATTCTATATTCATGGAGTACTTGGATAAATTTGTCGTGGTATACCTCGATGATATACTCATTTACTCAAAGAACAAGGAAGATCATGCCGAGCATCTAAGGCTGGTATTGACGAAACTTCGAGAGCACCGCTTTTATGCCAAATTCTCTAAATGTGAATTCTGGTTGCCAGAAGTGACCTACCTAGGCCATGTGATCTCGGGTAAGGGTATTGCCGTCAATCCCGAGCGAGTTCAGGCCGTCCTTGATTGGACTCCTCCCGAATCGGTCAAGCAAGTTAGGAGTTTCCTTGGCTTAGCGAGCTATTGTCGACGCTTCGTCGAGAATTTCTCCAAGGTTGCTAAACCTCTAACTGAACTTCTCAAAAAAGATAAAAAGTTCGAGTGGACCCCGCAGTGTGAGTCCAGCTTTCAGGAACTGAAAAGACGCCTGACATCTGCACCCGTACTGGTACCACCTGATTTTTCCAAGGACTTTATTATCTATTGCGACGCCTCGCGACAAGGACTAGGTTGCATACTCATGCAAGATTGTCAAGTGATCGCATACGCATCTCGGCAGTTGCGTCCACATGAGGATAACTATCCTACAGATGACCTAGAGCTTGCAGCTGTAGTCCACGCACTCAAAACATGGCGACATTACCTTCTTGATAATCGCTGTGAAATCTTCACCGATCACCAAAGTCTGAAATACATCTTCACCCAACCGGATTTGAATCTCAGGCAAAGACGTTGGGTTGAGTTACTCACAGATTACGACTTAGGAATCACTTACACCCCTGGGAAGGCCAATGTCATGGCTGACGCACTAAGTCGTATGTCTTATTGTAACAACCTGATGTTGCCACAAGGGCAACCACTTCTCTACGAAGAATTTCGTAAGCTTAACCTTCACATTGTTCCTCGAGGATTCCTTTCCATCTTGGTGGCGAAACCTACCCTTACGGATCAAATCATAGCTGTCCAGCGGTATGATAGAGGTATATCTCGGATCAAGGAGAACATTGCTAGCGGTGTTGCTAAAAGTTTCTCTATGGATGATCGAGGTGTTGTGTACTTTGAGAACCACTTGGTGGTTGCCAAGAAACAACAACTACGGCAGTTGATCCTTAAGGAGGCTCATGAATCTCCTCTCATGATTCATCCCGGTAGTACCAAAATGTATCAGGACCTACGCCAGAGGTTCTGGTGGACTAGGATGAAGAGAGAAATCGCTCAGTTCATTGCTAATTGCGACGCTTGTCGACGAGTTAAAGCAGAGCATCAACGGCCTGCTGGCACCCTTCAACCTTTAGCTATTCCTGAATGGAAATGGGACAAGATCGGTATGGATTTCATCACCCGGTTTCCGAGGACCAGGAAAGGGAATAATGCTATCTTTGTCGTTATCGACCGCCTCTCCAAAGTAGCCCATTTCCTACCTGTTCGTGAGAGTATAACCGCTAGCCAGCTAGCAGACTTGTATATCTCTCGGATAGTATCTCTTCACGGTGTGCAGTTGGAGATTAACTCAGACCGTGTAAGTCTTTTCACTTCATGATTTTGGGAAAGTTTCCAGAATGCTATGGGGACTCATCTCTCTTTTAGCACCGCCTTTCATCCCCAGTCAAGTGGTCAAGTAGAATGAGTCAATCTAATTCTGGAAGACATGCTTCGAGCCTCTGTCATCTCTTTCGGTGTGGATTGGGAGAAGTGTCTTCCATTTGCCGAATTCGCTTATAACAATAGTTATCAAGCCAGCTTGGGCAAGGCTCCCTTCGAAGTTCTATATGGACGAAGGTGTCGAATGCCTCTTAACTAGTCAGAAACGGGGGAAAGACAATTCTTTGGTCTGGATATGATCCAGGAAGCAGAAGAGCAAGTTTGCATCGTTCGTGAGAAATTGAAAACAACCCAGTCACGCCAGAAGAGCCAATATGATAGTCATCATAAGGCTGTGACTTTTGAAGTCGGTGATAAGGCTTACCTTCGGGTTACTCCTCTTAAGGGAACCCATTGCTACGGTATCAAAGGCAAATTGGCTCCCCATTACATCGGCCCTTTTCGCATTCTTGCCAAACGAGGAGAAGTTGCCTACCAATTGGAACTACCTCCGCACCTTTCCAGAGTTCATGATGTCTTCCACGTCTCTCAACTCAAGTGTTTCTTCTCGGATCCTATCCGCAGAGTGGACCACGAAACGCTTGATCTCCAGGACAATCTTACATATCGAGAATACCCCGTTTGTATTCTTGATCAAACCGAGCGTACCACTCGACGTCGTAATATCAAGTTTCTCAAGGTTCAATGGACACATCATTCCGAGAGTGAAACTACTAGGGAAAGGGAGGATCGTCTTCGACTTGAGTACCCCACCCTCTTTCCGGAGGAACCCGAATCTTGGGACGCGATTCTTTTGAGTGGGGGTGAGTTGTCACATCCCTAGTCAGTGCTTGCATTAGGACTAGCTAGAGTGTGCATCACGTTTACTTCCTACGGAAACTTGAAATGGGAATGACAGAAACCCCAGCACCCCTCTTCTAACAACTAGGGTTTATAAAATCTTTTCCAATGTACCCAAAATGCACTTCAAAAATGTTCATCATCTTTGCCTTGGTCTTAAACCTCTGCCAAAAATGGTGCACAATTTTCTAGGATATCCAAAGGTCTCTGGATTAATTCATATTGTAATTGCAATTGGGCATTTAAATGCTATAAAATAATTTAGGTGCCCAAATAATCATAAACTAAAATGCTCCATGCTGTTCATATTATATACAGTGGGCATGACTAGTGTTATGATTTATAAAAATGTTCTAGCATTTTTATTAATTCAACAAAGTTGCAAAAGAAAACAAACAGAATTAAAATAGAAAAGAGAAGAGAGAGAAGACTTACCTGGCGCCCACTAGCAGGCCCACCTGCCGGCCTAGCCCAACCACCGCTCCACCGAGCTGCTTGGCTCGGCCAGGCAGGCAGGCAGGTGCTCGACGACGGCAGCAACGCACGCCATGCAGCTGCCCGCCGCCCTACTTCCTCCCCACGCCGTTTTGCTGGCCTAGATCGACCACTCACGTCTCCCCCGAGCTCGCAGACACGCCTCCTCCTCCCCAGCTCCTCTCCCTTGCTCCCCCGCACCATGGCCGACGCTGCCGCGCCCGCGCCGTCGTGATAACCGCGTCCACCGTCGTCCCCGTGCCGCATCACCGTGTCCGTTCGCTCCGCCGTCGTTGACTACGTCGAGCTGGCCGAGCCCCGAGCGCTCGCCCACTCTGGAGTCGCCCCCGACCTCGTCTTCCCGAACTCCGGCCGCTGAGATCGCCACCGTCACCCCGCTCAGCTCCGACCTTCCCCAAGCCCGCTCCGACGCGTGCTGCAACCGCCGTGAGCCCAGCTACCTCTCCATCCTCTCCGTTAGCTCTCTCCTGCACCGTGTGCACCACACGAAGCTCACCTGCACGCGCCGCCGCGGAGCTCGTCATCGACGAGGCTCCGGCCACCTAACGGCCCGGCCCTCGTGCCCACTAGCATCACCATTTCGCGTAGATGTTGTAGGATCAATTCATGCGCCTCCATGAGCACCGCATCGACGAGTTCGTCCTCGCCCGAACTCCGGCAGCCATTGGACTCGTCGCCGGCGTCGTTTCCGGCGACCCCGAGGCCAGCCACCACCACCACTCGACGCGGCTAAATCCCAGCTGCCCGTAGGTGTGCTCCGCCGTCGATTTGGTTACTGGAGCACAAATCCCGCACCCCACCGCCGCGTTTGGCCTCACCGGCGGCTAAACGCTGATGAGTCAACCCCATTTGACCAAGGGTTTGAACCCACTGGGTCACTGACATGTGGGCCCTGCCTGGTAGTCAAACCTAGATTAGTGTCTAAACTAATCCTAATTAGTTAATTAACTAACTATGACACTGACCAATGGGTCCCACTGGTCAGGTTTGACCTGGACCACCCTGTTGACTGGCTGACATCAGCATGATGTCATGCTGACGCAGTAAATGCTTTTCTGGGATTAATTGATTTAAAATAATTCAGGAAATTCTAGAAAATGCTTTAAACTTCAAAAAATCATATAAATTCAACAGTAGCTCAGATGGAAAAGATTTATATATGAAAATTTATCAGAAAAATCCAATCTTTCCAATGGCACTTGTTTCATGCATGTTTGAGCAAGTTAACCTTGATGCTCACATTAAAACATGATAATGCATTTAAATAAATAATAGTTTGGGTATAAATTTGAATATTTGATTTAAATGGGCTCAAACCCTTCTGTTTATAGATGCATTAGCCCAAAACACATTCATCTTGCCATGTCATGAGAATGCATCATATTGTTGCATTTGTTTGTATATTGTTTGTATCGCCGATATTCTCCGTGGTAGGTCCTGCTCCCGAGGATACTTCTGCGTATCCAACTGAAGAGCAGTACCCGACAACCACTCTGTCAGGCAAGCAACCCATTGATCATTCTGATACAAACCCATCTTCTCGTTTTTGCTCTCTTTTACTGCATTAAGGCAACAACGTGTGAACTGCTACTTGCTGCGGTAGTTGAACCCTATTCCCTTGAATGACCTGTCATTGCCACAGTAAATAGTTGAAACCCACTAGCATGTGTAGGAGTTGACTGAGCCATGTGATGTGTGTTCCACCATGCTATTTGTTTATGTTGCCTGCTGTGCTTAGAGTTGTGTCAGGTCTGGTCCATCTGGGTGATGGATCAGAGTGAAATAATCATACTCGATAAGAGAGGGAAGTGTGGAACATGTTTGGTAAAGGTATCGATGAAAGGCCATGTAGGAGTACGTGATGGGTTGTTTCATTGGAACCGTCCATAGGACCTGAGATCTGTATGTGTGGTTCAAGTTTCAGCTACTACCACACATTGGGATCCTTAATTGACCCTCTCGACTTATTAACCGCCCTTGACCTCTGTCCAGGAGTTGCAACTAGTTTCTGGTGTTTGTAGTTTACTGGTGGTCGTGCACAACGCTGTCCCTCGGGGTAGGCTGTGATGCGGAAGGTACGTGGCACGGTGTACCGGTAGCCCGTTTGGTAACTCGGGAACCATGTACAAAACGTTTGGGGCCGTGAACGACACCTCGGCCGGATCTCCCCTCGGATGAAACCCAAATAGGCGATAAACCTAGACTAGGGACTTGTGTAGTTAGTCAGGTCGTGGCCGACACCCTCGCTGGGCTTCCGCTTGAAGGTTGCCGAGTACATGTCCAGTAAACGGCGATAGGTGGTGGAAGCGTGTGTGAAGAAGTACACCCCTGCAGGGTTACCAATCCATTCGAATAGACGTTGTTCGCGGTACGGACTACTTGGTTGCTCTTACAGTTCATAGACAAGTTGATGGATACTACTAAAAGCCTCAAGACAAGTGTGAGTGCCGTGGATGGCCCTTCCGTAGGATGACGGAAGAGGATCCACGGTGGTGTATTGTTGTGGTGAGTAGAGGACTCGTGTACGTAGTCTTATCTTGCAATCTGTTGAGAGTTCTAGTATAGGTTATCCAAGAGTCAAAGCTAGCTTGCTGCTATGAACTCCACTACCCTTGTTGATAATGATGCATGTATGATAGGTTCTGTTGTAAGACTTGCTGAGTACCTTTGTACTTATGTTTGCTTAATAATTGTTGCAGAGGAGAACCCTGCCCCTTCTGATGGGTTTTACATAGACATTGATGTCGACGAGTAGCTTTCTACCCAGACGGAGATCCTGAGCTTGTGAAGGGCCTTTTAGATAGTCAGGCTACACCAAGCCTGTTTTATTTCCAAGTTGTTTGCACTCAGACATGTTAGCTTCCGCTTGTGCTTGTATGATTGTATGACTTGAGTGTTGGGTCATGTGACCCCTACCTGTATGAATATGTTATGTGTGGCTCTTCGGAGCCTCTTAAATAAAGTACTTTGAGTCATAGAGTTCTATTGTGATGCAATGTTGTATTTGCACATATTGAGCATATTGTGTGTATGAGTGAAATGCTTGGTATGTGTGGGATCCGACACCTAGTTGTTTACCTTTGGTAGCCTATCTTATAGAGAAATGCCTCCTAGTGCTTCCACTGAGCCTTGGTAGCTTGCTACTGCTCGGAACACGTAGGCCGGCCGGCATGTGTCCCTCTTCGTTCCTGTGTCTGTCCCTTAGGGGAAATCTCACGCGTTGTTCCTTAAGTCCATGTAGCTTGCTACGACTTGGGTTCATACGTTGATGACTGACACATTCGTCGCTGGGTCATGGATGCCTGTCTCTGTAATTTAGTGCCACTTTTGCTTTATAATTAGACATGTCGGCCCGGGTTCTCTGTCATATGGATGCTAGGGACACTGTCATATACGTGTGCCAAAATGCGCAAACGGTCTCGGGCCAGGTAAGGTGGCACCCGTGGGGATACCGTGCGTGAGGCCGCAAAGTGATATGACGTGTTACAAGCTAGATCGGTGTGACTTAGGATCGGGGTCCTGACAGTGATGTCCTCATCATCCTCCCCTTCTTGAATTGAAGTCGTCCTCGACGGAAGCTCATCTTCCTCACCCAAGTAAGGCTTCAAATCTGCAATGTTAAATGTGGGACTAACCCCAAAATCTGCAGGCAACTCAAGTTTATAAGCATTATCATTTATTTTCTCTAACACCTTGAAAGGACCATCAGCACGTGGCATTAGCTTTGACTTGCGCAAATTAGGAAACATATCCTTACGCAAATGTAACCAAACAAGATCTCCAGGTGCAAAGACAACACATTTTCTACACTTATCTCCAACAAGTTTATATTTAGCATTCATGCGCTCAATATTTTCCTTAGTTAACTCATGCATTTTTAAGATCAATTCAGCACGTTGTTTAGCGTCAAAATTAACCTTCTCCGAAGATCGAAGAGGTAACAAATCAATAGGTGCACGAGGTAGGAAACCATAGACAATTTGAAAAGGGCACATCTTAGTAGTAGAATGCAACAAACGATTATAAGCAAATTCAATATGAGGCAAGCAGTCTTCCCACATTTTCTTGTTATTGTTCAAAATAGGCCTAAGCATAGTAGACAAAGTCCTATTGACTACTTCAGTTTGTCCATCAGTTTGGGGGTGACAAGTAGTACTAAAAAGCAGTTTAGTCCCCAACTTAGCCCATAAACATCTCCAAAAGTGGCTAAGAAATTTAGTATCACGATCTGAAACAATAGTATTTGGCACACCATGCAAGCGAATAATTTCACGAAATAACAAATTAGCAACATTAGCAGCATCATCGCTTTTACGACATGGTATAAAGTGTGCCATCTTCGAGAACGTATCCACGACAACAAAAATGTTGTCCCTCCCCTTCTTTGTTCGAGGTAAACCCAAAACAAAGTCCATAGATATATCTTCCCAAGGAACACTAGGGACATGCAAAGGCATATATAAACTATGAGGATTGAGTCGTGACTTAGCTTTTTGACATGTAGTGCAGCGAGCAACAAAACGCTCAACATCCCGTCTCATCTTTGGCCAAAAGAAATGTTTAGCAAGTATGTCCTCCGTCTTCTTCACGCCAAAGTGTCCCATTAATCCTCCTCCATGCGCCTCCTGCAACAACAAAAGACGAACGGAGCTAGCTGGAATGCATATCTTGTTAGCACGAAACACAAATTCATCATTAACGACGAACTTGTTCCATGTTCTCCCCTCTTTACAATTTTGCAATACATCTTTAAATTCAGCATCATGCACATATTGATCTTTGATGGTCTCCAAACCAAATATTTTAAAGTCAAGTTGTGAAAGCATAGTATAACGACGAGACAATGCATCAGCAATAACATTTTCTTTTCCCTTCTTGTGTTTAATAACATAAGGGAAAGTCTCTATGAATTCAACCCATTTAGCATGTCTACGGTTCAGTTTTGCTTGACTTTTAATGTGCTTCAAAGATTCATGATCAGAATGTATAACAAATTATTTGGGCCATAAATAATGTTGCCATGTTTCCAAAGTCTGAACAAGAGCATATAATTCCTTATCATAAGTAGAATAATTCAGACTAGGCCCACTCATTTTTCCAGAAAAGGATGCAACTGGTTTACCATCTTGTAATAACACACCTCCTAACCCAATTCCACTAGCATCACATTCAAGCTCAAAAGTCTTATTAAAATCAGGAAGTTGGAGTAAAGGAGCATGTGTCAACTTATCTTTCAATATCGTGAATGCTTCTTCCTGTGCAGTACCCCAAACAAAAGGCACATCCTCCTTTGTAAGCTCATTGAGAGGTGCAACAATGGTGCTGAAATCTCTCACAAAATGCTGATAGAATCCAGTGAGGCGAAGGAAACTCCTCAGGTGTGTGACCGTTTTTGGCTGCGGCCAACTCTCAATAGCTTCAATCTTGGCTTTATCAACCTCAATTCCCTGTGGAGTAACAACATAGCCAAGAAAAGATACTCGGTCGGTGCAAAAGGTGCACTTTCCAAGGTTACCAAACAAACGTGCATCACGTAGAGCAATAAAAACAACACGTAAATGTTCCAAATGTTCCTCCAAAGATCTGCTATAAATCAATATATCATCAAAGTATACTACCACAAATCATCCAATGAAAGCACGTAAAACTTCATTCATTAATCTCATGAAAGTACTAGGTGCATTAGTTAACCCAAAAGGCATGACTAACTACTTATATAATCCAAACTTAGTTTTAAATGTTGTTTTCCATTCATCTCCCAATTTCATACAAATTTGATGGTATCTACTATGCAAATCAACTTTGGAGAATATTGTAGAGCCACTCAATTCATCAAGCATATCATCTAGCCTAGGAATAGGATGACGATAATGAATAGTAATATTATTAATGCCTCTATAATCAACACACATACGCGATGTACCATCCGTTTTTGGCATTAGAATAATAGGAACAACACAAGGACTAAGGGATTCGCGTATATAACCTTTGTCGAGTAGCTCTTGTACTTGACGCATAATCTCCTTCGTCTCCTCTGGATTGGTACGGTATGGTGCGCGGTTGGGTAGCGATGTACCAAGAATTAAGTCAATCTGATGCTCAATCCCTCGAATAGGTGGTAATCCCGGTGGCAAGTCTTGTGGAAAGACGTCTGCGAACTCCTACAAAATGTTAGTGACAGCAGGAGGCAAAGAGGAAGGCACGTCCTCGAATGAAAATAATGCCTCTTTGCACACAAAAGCATAGCAAACAGATTTGCTTAAATCTAGATCATCAATATCAGATTTGGTGGCAAGTAAACATCCACTTTTTAATTTAATTTCAGATGCAACATGAGATGATGGTGTGTTATTAGGCTTCATTTGTTCCTCAAATTCTTTTGCCACAAACTGATTTTCACTCTTATTTTGCTCTTGTTTTGCTTTATTAGCTCTATTAATATCATCTTTCAAAATGGAATCAGGAGACATAGGAAGCAAAGTAATACGTTTATCCTTATGAACAAGAGTATACTGATTGTTTCTACCATGGTGTACATAATTTTTATCAAATTGCCATGGTCTACCAAGTAATAAGGAACATGCTTGCTTGGGTACCACATCACAATCAACATAATCAGCATATGTGGAGATACTAAAATGCACACGAATAGTACGTGTTACCTTAACCTTGCCGTTGTTGTTGAACCATTGGATGTAGTAAGGATGTGGATGTGGTCTTGTGGTGAGAGATAACTTCTCCACCATCTCCATGCTAGCCAAGTTGTTGCAGCTCCCTCCATCTATGATGACGCGCACAGAACGTTCCTTCACAACTCCCTTTGTATGGAACAAATTATGCCTCTGATTTTGCTCCGCTTGTGTGACCTGCACACTGATAACATATTGAGCAACTAAACATTCATACCTGTCAGCGTCTTCAGGAGCCATGTATTGCGTCTCATTTTCAGAATCATCTCCACCATGTTCTTCACATGTAATAAGAGCCAAAATCTCCTCGTCATAGTCATTAGTGGACTCATAACCACCATCCACAGTAGCAATCATGGCACGCTGTGAAGGGAATTTGCTCGCATAGTGACCACGACCAGTGCAACGACGAGATATAACATCATGTGTTGGCCCATTGGATGCCATGGATGAAGAAGAGCTCTGCGCACGACCGGAAGGTGTACTCCTGGTTGATGGTGGTGGTGCCTGTTTGCTTTTATCACGGCTAGAAGTGACGGAAGAAGTAGGCGGTGGTGCAGCCGGATGTGTCGAAGTAGATGATGCACGCTGTGTCCATGATGAAGGTTGACCTATAGAAAAATTAGTTCGTGCCAAGGCATGTCGATCCTGCACTTCGCGTTTAGCTTTGGAAGCAAGATGGAATAAACGAGTGATATTATTATACTCCTTATACTCTAGAATTGTCTGAATCTCTCTATTTAAGCCACCCATAAAACGTGCAAGCATAGCCTCATTATCCTCAAAAATACCACATCTAATCAGGCCAGTTTGTAATTCCTGATAATATTCCTCTACAGAATTTTTTCCTTGTCTTATACGCTGCAATTTCTGAAGTAATTCGCGTTGATAATATGGTGGAACCCAACGAATACGCATAGCAGTTTTCAAAGCAACACAAGTAGTTGGAATATTATTCGGATGTAATCTACAATATTCAGACCACCACACACAAGCAAAACTAGTGAAAGCACAAAGAGCAGTAGCAATACATCTCTCGGGATATTTTAAACATGTAAAACATTGTTCGGTTTCTAACTCCCAAGTAAGATATATATCAGGAACATATCTACCGTCAAATGGTGGAGTATTCAATTTTAGTTTAGGGAGATGGTCATGATCACCTACCTGAGGTTGTGGTGCAGCCCTACCATAGCGATTATTTGCATGTGGACAACCTGGTGGTTGTGGTGCTGGCTGTTGCACGTAGTTCTGATTTTGATCAACCTCATCCTCGTAATCCCCCGCGTAATCGTCCTCCTCCTCAGCAGCAGCAGGAGCCATAGAAGTATCAACAGCAGCACCAACAGTTTGGCCAGGCTGAAGAGCGACACGGCTCGCTTTGCGGAGTGCTATTTCGCGACGTGAAGGTGGTTGTTGTTGTTGTTGTTGCAACGGTGCAGCAGTTGGAGGTAGACGCGCAAGCACTTCAGCAAATTTGGCATCCAACTTTGTGTCAATTGACTTCTCAATGCCATCCATCCTCGTTAGTGCGTTGTCAAAACTGGTCATCACATTTTCTACTTGTTAACCCATCATTTGCTGAAATTTATCAGGAAACTCCTTGTTTGTCATTTGCTCTGATACCACTTGATAGAGGCAAAGGTATCCCGTCTTTCGATGAGATATTGGCTATCGTTTTGGAGGAAGTCGACTTTGACGATCTGACTACGAACATGTGAGGACGTCGTGCCTTAGCAATCGCTAAACCAACTCCGAGAGGTTATTGGCCACGCCGGAGCACGATAAACCTGACCACGAGGGTCTATTTCCTGCAAGAAACGAAGAACAAGCAAGAAACTAAGATTGCAATCTGGATATTGCGAATATAAGAGGAAAGCTTTATTGATCAAGGTGGGGTTCTGTGACGTCTTTGTCTGGTCGTTGAACACAAACGAAGTACGTGAAGTTGCAGCTATGGCGAACTTTAATCTAAACAAAACCCAAAGTCTAAACGACGCCCTAAGGGTTGTATATATGGGGGAAGAGGGGGAATTTCGTGGCCCTTGGAGGAGGGGTCCGAAACCAACCCTCTCTTGTTTCCCCACACATACGGACTCTAAAAACAGCCTATACTCAAGTATTTCGAAATTACATGGGCCTGGCCCAATAATAAGGTGATGCAGCACCTATAATAGCTTCTAGACGAAATTTATGAAGTGGCATCTTGTATATTTCATCCAAGGCTTCACACACTCATTACGGTGGCTTCAAAGTCCTGAAATCATCACTTGTAGCTCTGTTCTTGTTCCCCTTGCACATGCCATCATCTCCATGTTTGATCTTGCTCCAATGTTCATCCTTCTTGTCCAAGCTAGGCCCTTCATTTGTAAGCAAGACAAATGTATTCAATTTAGGCAACATCATATTCTCATGAACGTTAGAATCATTACAAGAAACGAAAGTACCAGGTAATTTAATTGGCATGCGCGAGCTCTAGTAATTGGTCCTGTATATGTGTCAGTTGGGGCTGTGGGTGTAACCTTGTTAGTGATGTCCTCATCACGTTCCCAACCCATTGATACCACACCTTCAACCAAACGCATCCTAAGACAATGTCACAGTTTGTACCTAGTATATAAAATTTTGGCCATCTCATCACTTCAGCAGTTTGTGCAGTCAACTTTGGTCCACACATCCGACCAGCCAAGCAGTAAAAATACCATATCTTTATGGCATGAAGGAACTGGGCATTGGAGCAACTAGGTGCTCCGGAGTCCGGGTCCCTAATTTTTTCCAGCTGCATCGGCTCGCCAGTGCGGGGCACCGGTGCGAGATGTAGCAACAGTTGTCTTTACACTGGTTTTGGCATACGTAGTGGACGACCTTTGTGCTATTAGTTATATGTTACTAAATTTTTGCATGTACACACATGTTAGTATCAATTTGCTGTCATCCAAAAACTGTCGGTATGCTGTTGCAGTTATATTTACCTTCCTCATAAAATGTTCAATTTGTTATTTATAGTACATGAGTAAGAACTTGTAGCGTTGTTGTAGTTAATTATAGCTTCTGATGTTTCAGAACTTGGTTGCTGTCTTAGTAGCAATTAATTCATTTGCACATTGATCTTTTTGAGAAGATATGTCATAATTAACCTGTTTCTTCAATTTTTCAAAATAAGAATTGGTGATTTTCTATGTTTCTATAAACCCATTTCCCCTACAATTGTTACTGATCTAGTTTTAAATATTATAGGATGAATGGAAGTGTTCTTACTTGGAGTGGGTTGATCAAGAGTGGCCACAGTGTTTGAAGATGTGCCTAGCAAAGCTCTGGAGCATGTATGAGGAAGAGAACATCGGTAGGCTTAGAGAAAGTGTTGTCAACGCTAAAGAATATTTGAAGATGAGGGATAAATGATGAAGGTGGAGAATGAGCTCAATGTTTTTAAACCAGACTTTGCTAAGATGGTGTTGGCAAATAAGGAGGAACTTCCCGAGTTGGCTAGTGCAAAACAGGTTCTTACTGAACTGAAACCATAGGTGGATAAGACGAGCCTGGATGATAGCGATTAGGGAAATGAATATATTGTTCTAATATTGTTCTTATGAAGTTAAACTAGCTACATGTTGTAATGTGCTGTTTTCAGGTAGCTATCGTACTGTGATGTTAAAATATATTTATGTGCATGATATGAAAATGGAAAACAACTGTTTGATATGAAACGTGAATTTGCGTAATACTGGAATTATTAATTGTAAACTAATAAACCTGCTAAATGTTTCATGGAACTTTGCAAACGCTTCTAGGTGTGAAAGCGCTTGTGATGGATAGCCCAATGCCACACATTTTTCTTCATCAAATCGTGTGTGATGAAGTTGATAAAAGCAAACGGTTAACCAAGGCAGAGCGTGTGTGATAGTCACACCTATCACACACGAGCCTATAAATAAACCTGTGTGGGATGCACATACGAACGGAAATGTTTTCCCTGGATTGACTGTGTGGGATGTACATATGAATGGAAACGTTTTCCCTGGATTGACTATGTCGGATGTACATTCGAACAGAAAAGTTTTCCCTGGATTGACTGTGTGGGATGTACATATGAACGGAAACGTTTCCCCTGGATTGACAGTGTGGGATGTCCATAATAACAGAAACGTGTTCCTTGGATTGACTGTGTGTGATATACATATGAACGATTTTTTTCTGGGATTCACCGTGTGGGATGTACATACGAATGGAAATGATTGGGTTTCGATTCCTCGCTCGATCGCACACGAGCTCATTTTACCCCAGCCTGTGTGCCATGAGGGCATATCCCCGATGATTTCTAGGTCGTGTGGAAAGAACCCCCCTATCGCCCACACTCACTTGGTGATGGTTCCAAATGTCGTCGCGGAAAGGGGTTAAAAACCATGTGTATAGCACCGACGTGTACCATTGGATGCTACTTCTGCTATGAATTATTATATGAATGATGCTTATGATGATGCTAGTACCTTGCTTGATAATACTGTGCCATTAGGTGAACTACTTGATGAACAACTTGCTAGACTTAATGATACTGAGAATGCTGCAATTGTGAGAGTGTTGAAACTGATGAGGTGCTTGAAACTGAAAATTTTGAAACACCTATTAGATCTAGCCATCCTAGATACGAATTGCCAAAAGTACCTGAAGGTTATGTTATGGATGAGGAGACAACTAGAGACTTTCATGCTTGCAATGATAGAGACGACCTTAAGAAATTACTATGCAAACTGAAAGAAAAATCTTTCAATGCTAGAATGAAATGTGATCCTACGTTTCTACCTCATCTATCTTTGTTGATGATAAGGATTATGAGTTCTCTGTTGACCTAGAGTTAATTACTTTGGTAGAATTTGATCCTTTCCGTGGTTATGAAACTAAAACCGTGGTGGCACATCTTACTAAATTGAATGATATAGCCACCCTATTTGCTCATGATGAGAAAATTCGCTACTATTATATTCTGAAGTTATTTTCGTTCTCGTTAAAGGGTGATGCTAAAGCTTGGTACAATACTCTTACTCCTGGTTGTGTACGTAGTCCCTAGGACACGATTTATTACTTCTCTAAGAAATATTTCCCTCCTCGTAAGAAACAAGATGTTTTGCAGGAAATATTTAACTTTGTGCAAATTGCAGAAGAGAGACTTCCAGAAGCTTAGGGGAGGCTTCTCTAGGTGCTAAATGCTTTGCCTGATCATACACTTTAGAATAATGAAATACTTGATATCTTCTATAATGGACTAACCGGTGGCTATAGGGATTTCCTAGATAGTTGTGCTGGTTGTGTTTTCAGGGAAAGGATAGTTGAACAAGCTGAGGAATTATTGAATAATATATTGAAAAATTATGATGATTGGACTCTTCCTGAACCATCACATAAACCAGTTCTGAAGAAGAGAGGTATCCTATATCCCCGTCCCAAAGATATGCAAGAGACAAAGAAAAGTATGAAGGAAAAAGGTATTAAACCAGAGGATGTTAAAAATTTACCACCTATTGAAGAAATACATGGACTTAACATACCACCACCCAAGGTGGTTGAGGTAATTTTTTTGTTGAAGTTTGATGAAGGTGATATCCCTTACAATAAGCATCCTAGTCAATGTCTTTTTGAGTTTGAAAACTATATTAGAAAACAAGATCATTTCAATGCTAATGTCGTGAAACAATTGAAATACAACTCTGATATGATTGCTCGCTTGAGTGACATGTTATTTAAAATCTCTAATGATGTTAGGGTGTCGGAAAACATGCTTCTATCGTTCAAACTCAGTTAGAACAAGTTGCTAAATATCAGAAAGTACTACTTGATGAAATGAATAATAATATAAAATGATCATGCTATTAGATTATTAAGTAGAGGAGGTAGAATGACTCAGGAACCACTTTATCCTGAGGGCCTAAGAGAATTGAACAAGATTCACAAAGACTTAACATTGATGCACCTAGTCCTTCTAGAAAGAAATAGAAGAAGAAAAATGATAGGACTTTGCATACCTCTAGTGAACCTGAAAAACCTCCTGAAAATAGTAATGATGTCTCTATCTCTGATGCTGAAAGTCAATATGGTAATGAACATTCATCTAAGGATAATGATGATGTTCACGAAGACACTCAACCAGACAATGATAAACAACCAGAGAATGATGTTGAGATAGAACCTGTTGTTGATCTTGATAACCCACAACCTAAAAATAAAAGATATGATAAAATATATTTTGTTCCTTTGAAACACGGAAAGGAAACAAAACCATGGGTAAAAAAATCCATGCCTTTTCCACCTGAACCAACTAAGAAGAAAAATGATGAAGAATTTGAAAGGTTTGCTGAAATGCTTAGGCCAGTCTTTTTGCGTACCTGTTTGACAGATATCCTTAAGATGGCTCCTTATGCAAAGTATGTGAAAGAGATCATCACTAATAAAAGGAAAATACCAGAAGCTGTAATCTCCACTAGGCTTGCTAATTGTTCTCATAAGGATGGAGTTCCTAAAAAACTAGGAGACCCTGGAATACCAACTATACCTTGCTCCATAAAAAGAAATTATGCGAAAACTGCTTTATGTGATTTGGGAGCTGGTGTTAGTGTTATGCCTTTCTCTTTATATAAAAGACTTGATTCGAACAAGCTCACACCTACTGACATATCTTTGTGAATGGCTGACAAATCAACTGCTATACTTATCGGTATTTGTGAGGATGTGCATGTTGTTGCCAATCTTACTATTTTAACTGACTTTGTTATACTTGAGATGCCCGAGAATGACAATATGTCTATTATTCTTGGTAGACCCTTTTTAAATACTACTGGGGCTATCATTGATTGCAATAAAAGCAAGGTCTTGTTTCATATCAATGGTAATGAGCACATGGTGCACTTTCCAAAGAAACAATTCCAAGTGAATGGTATTAATGTTATAGAACATCCTCCAACACTTTCTATTGGGAGTTTCCAGATCCCTCTACCTACTGCCAAAAAGAAATATAAATTACTTATTGTAGGGGATGTGCATATCCCCGTTGAGGTGACTTAGTGTTTTACGAAAATTCTTTGGTCTCATGCTAATTGGAAGTGATTGTTAATGAGGCCTGATAAACCTTATTAATTAATTATTTTCGAGAGGTATGAAGTTGAGGAATTTAGTGAGCACAAAATTTTGTTCCCGCCTTTTATTTTCTGTTTTTCATAGTATAATAAAAATAAAATGCCATGTTTGTTTGTTTACTGTTTTTCCATGGAGTAAAAAAAAAAGCTCAAAAATAAAGGTGCTCAGAATGCCCTGAGAATTTAACATGATTTTTTTTAGAATTTTTAGTGGAAATAACATCAGAGGGGGTGCACCAACCCACCTGGGCGTGCCTATTGCCCGAGGCATGCCCTGATGAGTTGTGGTCCCCACGTGGTCCCCCTCACTTATTTCTTTACTCCATTTCGTCCCCTACCTCCAGAAAGAAAAGACCATTGCATTCTCTCTTGTGTTCTTGCTCTCAAACCCGCGGATTTCGATCTCTTTGCTTGAAGCTCCGTTTCTGAAACTGTTTTGGGGGATTGCTTCTTGGTATGTGACCCCCGCCCCCATTTCTCAAATTAGTTTTTGCTTTAGTGGTTTATATTTTTAATAATTAGCTACTCTTGGTGCTGTAGTAGATGAGCTTGCATGTTAAATTCTTAGAGTTCTAAGTAGTTTGAATGCTCAATATGGCCTCTATGCATCCCTATAAGTAGTTGCTATCAATCCTGTGAAGTTTCGTTGAGAAAAAATTTATGGACTAATTTTTTTAGAATTTTGTTTATAGGAAAAAGATTAGTTTCTTTAGGATGTTTGCTTCCAAGAAGAACTCCAAGGGAGTTATCGGAGAGTCATCTGACAATGATATCCGCTTCTAGAGAATGGCGGAGGTATGACCGTGTGAATGGCCGCACAACCCATTCATGGATGGAGCAGGAATCCGTCAAGAGTTTGCCCAATTTACTGCTAATACCGGCCTCATGAACTTCACCGCAGCTGAGTGTGAACGGTATCATCTCCTCACGAATTCCTTTTGGCAAAGTTTTCAATTCTTAAGTAAGAATAACCCCCATGAGGTAGAGTTTAATTTATACTTGAACCCCATCAGATACCACTCACTGAATTTTGTGACACATGCTTGCTCCCTTCTGATGGGGATTTTAGAGAACATAGGTCTGCAGAGTTTGAAGGGTTTTACCACACTCTGACAGTGGGAGATGTGAGAGGGGTGTAGAGTGTTACGGATGCTAGTCTGCATTTTCCTTCTGTGAATTATTTTGCTCTATTTATTACGAAGTGTTTAATTGCTAGGGAGAATGTGAAGGAAATATGCCCTAGAGGCAATAATAAAGTTGTTATTCATATTTAATTATCATGATAAATGTTTATTATTCATGCTAGAATTGTATTAACCAGAAAATTGGTACATGTGTGAATACATTGACAAAACAGAATGTCCCTAGTTTGCCTCTACTTGACTAGCTCGTTGATTAAAGATGGTTATGTTTCCTAACCATAGACATGTGTTGTCATTTGATGAACGGGATGACATCATTAGAGAATGATGTGAAGGACAAGACCCATCAGTTAGCTTAGCACTATGATCATTTAGTTTTATTGCTATTGCTTTCTTCATGACTTATACATGTTCCTCTAACTATGAGATTATGCAACTCCTAAATACCGGAGGAACACCTTGTGTGCTATCAAACATCACAATGAAACTGGGTGATTATAAAGATGCTCTACTGGAGTTTTCGAAAGTGTTTGTGGTGTTGGCATAGATCAAGAATAGGATTTGTCACTCCGAGTGTCAGAGAGGTATCTCTGGGCCCCCTCGGTAATACACGTCACAATAAGCCTTGCAAGCAAACGACTAATGAGTTAGTCACGAGATGATGTATTATGGAACGAGTAAAGAGACCTCCCGGTAACGAGATTGAACTAGGTATGATGATACCGACGATCGAATCTCGGGCAAGTAACATACCGATTACAAAGGGAACAACGTATATTGTAATGCGGTTTGACCGATAAAGATCTTCGTAGAATATGTAGGAGTCAGTATGAGTATCCAGGTTCCGCTATTGGTTATTGACCCGATATATGTCTCTGTCATGTCTACATAGTTCTCGAACCCGTAGGGTCCGCACGCTTAACGTTCGATGATGATTGGTATTGTGAGTTTATGTGATTTGATGTACCGAAGGTTGTTTAGAGTCCCGGATGAGATCAATATTCGGACATCGAAAAGGTTCCGAGTGATTCGGGTATTTTTCAGAGTATCGGAGAGTTACGGGAATTCGTCGGGGGAGTAGTGGGCCATTATGGGCCATACGGGAAAGGAGAGGAGGGCATCAAGGGGTGGCCGCGCCGCCCCT
>LR738712.1:391507929-391527808 GCA_902687465.1 Secale cereale
CCCCCCCCCCCCCCCCCCCCCCCCCCCCCGCGGCACCCCCCTTCTTTCCTTCTCCCCTCTTCCTCCTTCCTTCTTCTACTACTAGGACTAGGAAAGGACGGTTCCTACTCCTAGTAGGAGTAGGATTCCACTCCTATGGCGCGCCCCTTGTGGTCGGCCCTCCTCCTCCCTCCCTCCTTTATATATGTGGCCAGGGGGCACCCCATAGACACACAAGTTGATTTGCAAGCCGTGTGCGGTGCCCCTCTCCACAGTTACACACCTCGGTCATATTGTTGCAGTGCTTAGGCGAAGCCTTGCACCGGTAACTTCATCATCACCGTCACCACGCCATCATGCTGACGAAACTTTCCCGCGATGCTCAACTGGACCAACAGTTCATGGGACGTCATTGAGCTGAACGTGTGCTGAACGCAGAGGTGCCGTACATTCGATGCTTGGATCGGTTGGATCGCGAAGACATTCGACTACATCAACTGCGTCACTAGACGCTTCCGCTTTCGGTCTACGAGGGTACATGGACACACTCTTCCCGCTTGTTGCAATGCTTCTCCTAGATAGATCTTGCGTGATCCTAGGAAATTTTTGAAATACTACGTTCCCCAATAGTGGTATCAGAGGCAGGTCTATGCGTAGATGATATGCACGAGTAGAACACAATGAGTTGTGGGCGATAATAGTCATACTGCTTACCAACATGTCAGACTTTGTTTCGGCGGTATTGTGAGATGAAGTGGCCCGGACCGACATTACGCGTACGCTTACGCGAGACTTGTTTCACCGTTATGAGCACACGTTCCTTAACGGTGACCGGTGGGTGTCTATCTCTCTCACTTTAGCTGAATCGAGTATGGTACACCCGGTCCTTGTGAAGGTTAAAACAGCACACTTGACGAAAAGTCGTTGTGGTTTTGTATGCGTATGTAACATCCCAAAATTCTAAATTTTGGAATGTTTTAATATATAGATAGTTTTGATTGCTTGTTTGATGTGTTGTGTGAAATTGAGTGAAATTTGAAACTTTTGAAAGCTAAATGAGAGGGAATGAAATGACTTTCCCAAACTTTCACTTTGCATATTGTGATCTTCATAAATTCAAATTATTTTCATCACAAAACCCCGGAGTGAAGATAATATGACTTCTTCCATTTATTAAATGAAAAACGGTTTTGAAAGGATTTTGAATTTCATTCTCGAAATGTTTTAAATTCAGAAACTTTAAGCAACTCAATGATTTTCTCAAGAGAAGATAAAATGACTTCTTCAAATTATAAGAAATATGAGTTGGAAGTTTTTCTAAAATTTGAGTTATGTTGTTTTATAAAAATTATTTTTCTCCAAAAATAAAATATATGGAAAATGGGGTAACATGATTCCCTACAGTAGAAAATTGGATAGAAATAAATTTGAAATCATTTTGGTATTTTTAAAATGATCTTATTGGATTTAATTGCAACAGTAGCACTATTTCATTTATTAGAATTTGTGAGGATTTTATATGACTGTAGAAAAATGTGCAAGTTGTAGGAAATCGTTTTCTGTAAATTTTGATATATTATATGCCTATATAATATTCTTATTTATTTTGTCTCCTTTATTTTTGTTTGCTTGAAAAAAAATAAAATGTGTTAAAAAAATCTTCGCGCGCGCCGACTGTGCCGGCCTAGCCGAAGCCAGGCCAAGGCCTAGCTCCGCGATCGTCTTCCCCGCTTGCGCCTTCGTCGTGTCCTCGCCGGACTCCGGCTTGGAGTCTGGGTCCGAGCCGCCTCCCGTCGTTGCCCCTTCTCCACGCATCGGCCTTGCCGCCGCCCCTATAAATCCGCCGCCCCTCTCTCCTCTCTCCTCCTCTGTCCACGCGCCGCCGCCTTTTCTCGCCGTCGCCGCTACTACACCCTTCCGCCGCCGTTGCTTCGCCGCTGCGCAGCCGAGCCGCCTCCTCTCATCCTCGCTCCGCACTCCTGCTGCCGCCACCGCCGCCTCCTGCGCCCTGCACCGCACTGCGTGCCGCTCGCTGCCCGATGCCTCCAGCCGGAGTTCGCCGGCGGCTGGAAACTCGCCGGAGCTCCGCGCCGGACCCGCACCCACACCTGAACCGGTTCGATCCGCCCGATCTGCCGGTTCTTCTTCGAAAACCACCCAGTTCAGTCCGGTTTAGGTTAGTTTGGTTTTATCTCTTTTAGATCGGTTTTTATTTTCGGTTTTATTCTGAAAACCCTAGATCTAGATATATTTTATTAGTTAGTTAATTAGAGAAAGTTCGCTGGTTAGGCCTGTGTAGTGAACGGTTTTCATCGCTTATGTTTCTGAAGCGAACGTTCGTTCGGTAGATCTTTTCTTTTTCTTCTAGTTTTCTGTCATGGACGTAGATGTAAAATTTGTATTTACAGTTTAGTCCCTGAACTTCGAGCAGCCACAACTTTTTGCTCATTGGTCCAAATCCAACGAAACCAACGCCCACGTCATTGTTATGTTCCCCGCTTTCCAGTAAAACAACTTAAACATGTTTTTGAATTTTTTTTAATTTTGAATTCAAACAAATTTGATTCAAACTTCTTTTTGTCATAACTTGAGTTTTATAACTCAGTTTTATTTGATTCTTTTTGCAAATCGAAGCTCTTGACCTAAACTTTCTGATAAGGCCAAATTCATTAAATTTTGGTACTGTTAGAAATTGTTTTCTGTATCAAGAGTCATTCGTTTGTTTTCAAAGTTTTCCGAAGTGCTTTATTCGTTCTTTCTGATCTGCTGAGTGATTGCTTATGTGTGGTTACTATTGTTTGCTTCCGATAGATTGATCAGAGTGTGACAAGTAGAACTATCACGACTTTTGAGTGCGAAGAATCTACATCGTCAATACAAGGAAAGTTCACACTTTGATCATACTTTCCAATACCCAGTTTTCAATGCACTAGTTATATCCTCAAACTCTTGCATGAGTAGGACTGGTTACATAATATGATGCTCTGTAGTTCATGAGGTAGGAACCCAGTGACTTGAGATCAACCAATGGGGGGTATACGCTTTGTTACTTACTGCTTAGCCATGCTTGTAGACGTGGATTGGTATGAGAGTTTCATGAAAGATGTGAGTGATATTTAAGGGAAACTTTAAGGTGGTAATTTAATACACATTTGCGTGGATTGGTTGTGGCACCCTGGAGCACCCAGTGGTTTGCCCGGGCACCTGGAGAAACCGGTGTTGTCCTAGGGGATCCCGGAGGAACCGTGTGATCACCGTATTGGAATGCCACCCAGGCTCAAAGGGATCATATGATATTTTCATGTCTAGAAACTTCCATGTGCAGCCACAAGCCATTATGGGCTTTGGCATAGTTGAGTATGTTGTGTGACCTCTTTCAGTGGTGGACTAGCAGATGTAGCGGATGTAGGTGTACGAGTCCAGCCGGGGTAAAGTGTTAATGCTTCTGAAAGACTGTGTCTCGGTCATCCATTTCTCAAACACGATGCAATGCGAGAAATTAAACGGAGGCAATCGAGTCTTGTGGGGAAAAGTGCACAAACCTCTGCAGAGTGTACAAACTATTCATGAGTAGCCGTCTCCCCGGTTATGGACATCTTTGAGTATCTAGAAGTGGATTATTTGCTGATCTCAACACTCTATTTAATTAAATTGTTGGGTTCATAATGACTTTGGTTTGGGATTCAGATGGGGGTACCATTCTCAATTGTTCATGATTTAAATTTAAAAAAGTAGTTAAATAAATGCATTCCTTTGTGGTAGGGAAAAATCAACTTAATGAAAAAACAACCTTATAGCCTCCACCAACCAAATATGCATGTAGTTGTAGGCTTTTGTTCATCATTACTTCTACAGTGTGAATTTGCTAGTACATTAAATGTACTGACCTACATGGCTGCAACGTCTCATGTTGTGGGAATTATTCGACGAGTAAGTGTTACGTTAGGGTTACGCTGTCTACACTCAACTTTGCCGTTGGTGTTGATGGAACTCCACAACCTTTGTTGGTTCCGCTATGATTGATTGAGGTAATAGTATTTACGTTACTTTATACATGTGATTTACCTCTGTTATAAATCCTCGAGTACTGTGTGTGTCAGCATACCGAACCAGGGATGACACTTAAGCACAGAGACTTGATCCATTCGGGTCGGGTCACTACAAGATGGTACCGGAGCATATGTTGACTGTAGGAAGTGACTCTAGAAACTGTCAAGCCCATAGGAAAGGATTTCTCTAAATTTTCTTTTCAAAAAGATTCTATACCTCTCCTCTTTTTTGAGCTTTGCCAAATCTTCCCTTTTACCGTAAATAGTTAGACAATACCTCTTTTCCAATTGGACCACTTCGGAGTAAAGAAGATTTCACCATGCATTAGAAGTGTTGAAGCTACAACAATGGATACTCTGAAGATTTGAAGAGTTGACAACTTTGAGGAGATGTTGACCTTTAGAAGACCAAACCCCTGTTATGTATTTACGTTAGATGCGACGATTGTGAGCCGTCATTTGTTTGATGTTTTTCGACGGCCACAAAAACAAAACCGCCTTTTCACAACTTTTGTTTGTATGAGTGAATCTCTCTCCACCTTCCGAATCTCATCACAAAACCCTTGGACCCTATAGAGGATGAAAGAAGATAGACCTGCATTCTCTGGACCGATGAACCAACCGGAGGCAGGGCTATGGATACAAAACATGGAGGATCACTTCAGAAAAAATTTGGTTGCAAGGAAGTATGAGGTTCAATACGCTCTTCAGTACTTTACAAAAAGTGCTACAACATGGTGGAAAATGCATCAAGCCATACAAGGATGTAATGGAGCAGAAAGTTGGGAGGAATTCAAGAAGACTCTGTTAAGATCCCGTCTCATCCGAGAGCGTGGTGACAACCCGAAGAAGAAGCCTTATGCCTGCAGGATTTGTGGAGAAATAGGACACACCCAGGCGGAGCACAAGGATGAATGCCCAAAACAGAGTTTACTCTCGTGCTTGCTATTCATGCGGATAAGAAGGACATTTTTCACATCATTGCACGAAGGAAAGTCAAGAGTATCTGGGAGACTTCCCGATAGAAGAGGTTGAGTTTGATCCACAAAAGATAGAAGAATTGATTGGAACAAAGAAGTCATGGAAGAGAAAGAGCATATGTCCCTAGAAGAACCCAATTTCTGCAGGAAAGGACCCGAGTCACATCACATGTTACCGGTGCAAGGATTTAGGTCATTATGCTAGCAACTGCCCAACAAGGAAGCGAAGAATCCAGTGAACCAGGATAGTCACCATGAAGTCCTGATGAGGACATGACTACCTTGGATACGACCAAAAATATTGCATACATGTATATTTGTGAGGTGATTTCTAATGAAAACTATGCAAAAATTTATTTATGTCATCCAGGACAAAAATACTTCACAGACTTTTGTGTCATGTCTAATTCCAGGTGTATGAGACATTTGTACAATCCACATATGAAGATAAGGGAAAAAGAGAAGTTTAGGTGCTGTTCAAAAAGTTCTCTCACGTCACTTTTGGGCCAAGAGAAGATAGAGTCCAAGTCTCTCACGTTCTGCATCCAGATTCGGACTGCACAGACATACCTAAATCAAAACGACAAGAACTCCTTCATACGGACTCCGAATTGGGTGATTATTTTTTGTTGGAAACTAGATTTCGTACACTTTCCAACTCAATTGGATTCACCTTCAAATTCGTCCGGAGTGTTGAGATACCGATGAAACAATCTGACATTGCAGCAGAATCCGAGTCAAACTACAAATCCAAAGGTGTTACATCACCTCCACTTGGGCCCATGAGCCTTGTATGACCTAGGGTTAGTTTTAGGCTGCCTTGGGACGTCCTTCCACCTCCTTGGCCGCCACCCCTTCCTCCTATATAAGTAGATCCATCTAGTAGCTTTTTCTTTGGGGATTTGTTTAGTCAAAAGTTACCCATTGCAACTTCGTATACTTTGTTTGTGTCCAACGACGAGACCAAGACCGCTTACGGATCCCCACCTTTATCAATTCATCATTTATATTTGCAATATTCACATTGCTTTATCATATTCTTGCTTGTTCGTCGATTTCATGCAGGAATAGACCTTCGTGGTCAGGCTGATCGTGCTTCTGGCATTGTCAGTAACCCTTGGAGATTGGTTTAGCGATTGCTAAGGCGCAACGTCGTGCACGTTTGTAGTCGGATCGTCAAAGTCGTCTCCACCAAATCAATAGTTATCATCTCATCGAAAGATCGGGCCCCTCGCCTCTATTAAGTGGTATCAGAGCCTTTGCAGGTTGCTCGGTGAGAATTTCCAGTTATTCCTAGATTGGATTTATTTTCTTACCTATTGTCCAAGGAAAAGCCACACAAAAATGTTAGATCTATTCATCCTTTGTCCTAGCCAGTCTGAGCCCTTGCAATTTTCTTTTCATTGTTTGCATTATTGAATTATCGGTTGCATCGGCGTGTCGAGTTGCTGGTCTTAGTGTCTAGTTCGTTAGAGTTTCGAGTTCTGTTCACATTAGTCACGTCACCGCTCCATCATTATCCCTTCCGCTGTCCACCACCTCATCCATCAATTTCCACCTCGTGCTACCCATCGTTCATTGTCACAATCATACTTGAAGTCGTTCACATCTTTGCTTGATCCAATCTGCATCTTATCTAGTTTGTCTTGGAAAGAGGGAGAAAGAAAAAAAAGATAGAGAAAAAAAGTAAAAAAAAAGAGGAGAGAAAGAAAAAGAAAAAAAGTGTGAGAAAAAAGAAAAAGAAAAAGAAGGAAAAGAAAGTTGGAGAGAGTGTCGTTGTATATTCTGCTTGGCAGTTGTTTTCATCATTATCTTTACTGCCGTTGTGATCTTCACTTATATCTTGCTGTCCAGAGCTACTTTGTATCCTTTATTGATGCTAGTTGTGCCACACCGTGACCTCATTAGTGTTCTTGGCTCGCGTCTCTAGTCCGCTCTAGCATAGGACCAGCACAGTACCGTCGTTGAGCGTTTATTCAACATTGCATCTCTTAATTGATTATTGCCAATCTTTTGCTACCATATATAGCCAACCCAGCTCCACATATTTCTACACCGTGCATATTTACGTTCACCTGGCAATCGCTTTACTCAATCTTTGGAGTTATTTGACACCGCTGGTTGCCTATCACCACCTGCTACATGGTAAGAACTTGTAAGATATTGATATTTACTTTACTGTGAGCGCTTTACCACCACATCCTAGTAGTTCATAGGAACATTATTCTCGAATTTTGTTTCTTGTTTCTACTAATCATGACAGGTACCGGAGACAGAAGTTCTTGGACGACGGATACATCTTCACCATCACGAGATGTGGGACAACACACACAAGCACATGGTGTTATTTCTTTACTGTCATTTGAGGGTAGATTTAATCCTGCTATTTATCTAGCTTGGGAGCTTGAAGTAGAAAAAGTTTTTAGTCACCATCATTTTTCTGAACTTGAGAGAGTACGAGCTGCCACTAGAGTATTTACTGGTTTTGCTTCTGTTTGGTGGAGTGTGCATTGTAAGAAAAATATTGATAACCAACCCACAACTTGGAAAGATTTGAAGGTTGTAATGAGAAAATATTTTTCCCTCCTTACTATCGCCGTGAATTGCTTCGTAAATTGGAACAATTAAAACAAGGCAGTAACACTGTTCATGCTTACTACCAAGAGTTCAAATCTTATATGCATCATTGTGACATAGAAGAATCTGAGAATGATACAATGAATAGATTTTTTGGTGGTTTGAACCATGATATTCGTGCAAGATTTCAGTATATTCCTCGTTGCATTATTGGTATGTATGTTCGTGCTTTTACCTTTGAGAGACAAATACAGGAGGATGCATTGTGTGACTACAACAACTACTATTCCAGTTCATGCTCACCACCACTGGTTGGTTCCTCCGCCATTGCCCCTACTAGAGAAGCCACCCCTCCAATTGTGAGCGTGACATTATCTAAAGTGTATGGTACATTTTCATCGTCCGTACCCACATCAGCTACGTCTTTGCGACAAGGTAACAGTAAAACCAATGTTGATATAACTTCACATGAGGATGATGCATATCTAGTTAACTTGAATACATCATGTATTGAATTACCTATTGATTTGAGCACACCACCTAGTTTAGATAATCATGTTACTGTCATGAATGCGTCATGTGATCAAACAACTAAAATACCAACAATTTTGAGTGCACCCATTGAATTAACTGTTGATGCAAAAGAATCATGTGAATTAGAGAATAAATCAGTTTTGGATAAAATAAATTTGAAAATTATTATGCCAATGTTTAATCATTTTGATATGACCTCTAATCTTGGTGACGATTCTATGTCAAATGACTTATTGCATGTTTGCTTATGTAGGCATGTTGTAGCCCGTGAATTTCATGCAAGTAAGGTTTATTCACCAATGTTGGGATGGTTAAATGATGAACATTGTCAATCTTTTGATATGAATAAGAGCTTCACTTATTTGTGCAAACTTAGTTCCAATATTTTCATGCCTTCTACTTCTTGTGATAATATTTTGGCTTTATATTGTATGAACTACGAAAGTTACTCATCTATATATGTGTCATATGTGCAAAAGTTAAGGGAAGTAAAAATGGTTGATATATACGTATACAACATGTACACCTTGTCTATTTTCTTACCCAAATTTCAGATTAAGTAACGCCGAGGACGGCTTTATTTTCAAGAAAGGGAGGATGATGAGGACATGACTACCTTGGATACGACCAAAAATAATGCATACAGGTATATTTGTGAGGTGATTTCTAATGCAAACTATGCAACAATTTATTTATGTCATCCAGGACAAAAATACTTCACAGACTTTTGTGTCATGTCTAATTCCAGGTGTATGAGACATTTGTACAATCCACATATGAAGATAAGGGAAAAAGAGAAGTTTAGGTGCTGTTCAAAAAGTTCTCTCACGTCACTTTTGGGCCAAGAGAAGATAGAGTCCAAGTCTCTCACGTTCTGCATGCATATTCGGACTGCACAGACATACCTGAATCAAAACGGCAAGAACTCCTTCATACGGACTCCGAATTGGGTGTTTTTTTTGTTGGAAACTAGATTTCGTACACTTTCCAACCCAATTGGATTCACCTTCAAATTCGTCCGGAGTGTTGAGATACCGACGAAACAATCTGACGCTGCAGCAGAATCCGAGTCAAACTACAAGTCCAAAGGTGTTACATCACCTCCACGTGGGCCCATGAGCCTTGTACGATCTAGGGTTAGTTTTAGGCTGCCTTGGGACGTCCTTCCACCTCCTTGGCCGCCACCCCTTCCTCCTATATAAGTAGATCCATCTAGTAGCTTTTTCTTTGGGGATTTGTTTAGTCAAACGTTAGCCATTGCAACTTCGTGTACTTCGTTTGTGTCCAACGACCAGACCAAGACCGCTTACGGATCCCCACCTTTATCAATACATCATTTATATTTGCAATATTCAGATTGCTTTATCATATTCTTGCTTGTTCTTCGATTGCATGCAGGAATAGACCTTCGTGGTCAGGCTGATCGTGCTTCTGGCATTGTCAGTAACCCCTGGAGATTGGTTTAGCGATTGCTAAGGTGCAACGTCGTGCACGTTTGTAGTCGGATCGTCAAAGTCGTCTCCACCAAATCGATAGTTATCATCTCATCGAAAGATCGGGCCCCTCGCCTCTATCAAGTCCCTAGATTTGTCTAATGACATTAGTTTACATTACAAGGAAGTAGAGCATTTTGCCGAGAGAAGGTTCAGACCAGAGGAAAGATTGAGCAAAGTAGTTGAGATTTGGATATTAGTATGAAGCATGTAGCTAAATGTGGAGTATACTTTTATTACGATGTTTAGTTGAGTTATGGAAAGAACATCGTAATAGTTGTGAAGCAATAGAAGTTGATATTTTTGGAATCTAAGAAGGAAATGTTATGAGTTGATTGGATGATTGTGAGTGCCTCTCTTGCTATCTCACATAGACTAATACCTAGAACCCATGGACCAGCTAACCCCAAACCTTCCTCGGACAAACGACCACCAGGAAATACCTACATTGTCCCGAATGCCCTTTCATCTCATACCTATAGATGACAACCCTTTACGAGTCTTTTCTCAAAGGCCCGGAAACCATCATAACCCTGACTAGTGATTAGGATTTCCCAAAGATCCTGAAGGACATGATGAAGCATATTCACCTGGAAGGAGATGCAGTTTACAAGGGTTATCCCTTCATGGAGAATGAAGTTGAACTCATGAATGCCTGAGTAGGATGCATGCAGAGATGATGAAGATTAAGCACACAGCCAATTGGATGAAGCAAGAGATTGATGATTTGAAGGATCACATTGCAAAATTCCAGTGGGACTGAAGCATCCTTAGCTAGGACAAATGAATAAAGATGGAAGGGAATGTTTGACCATAACAAACTATGTGGATGACAACATTCGTAGTGAAGTAACTTTGTAATAGGAGTGTTGAATAATGGTTCAGGAAGTAATAAAAGATTTGATATGAGGAGAATATGGATTACGGATGAGCCAGTGCATTTTGTTTAGTGGTACCTCACTGTGTGAACCCTGGACCAATAGGAAGGAAACTATTGCCCCAAATAGTGGACTTTGCACAAATAAGTTGGAGTTTATGGTTGATATGAAGCAAACCCCAAGGTTGTGAAGGATGTAAGTACAATTGGATTTTAAAGAAGGTGTAATGATAGAGTATGGAGCACTAGTGACTCCAAGGATGAATTAAGGATATACAAGTTCTGAAGTGGACCCATAAGCCGAGGACCTAAGGAGGCTACGAAATCACATGGGAACCACGAGACTTGTCAGAAGTAATATGTTTCTGCTGTGATGAAGCATAGCACTTTGATAGATATTGTTCCAATGAGAAGGAGATTTGTGATAAGTAGTTGAGTTGAATCATGCAATGGAAATGCAGTAGAACGAAGTAGTTGAGAATCAATCCAGTTAGCATCGCTGGTATTGATTTTGGATTTTATGAGTTGGTACTATATAAGTGTTGAGTGAAGACATGATACATGGAATAAGATTTTGAGGGAACTAGTGTTTTTCATTTTAAGTGTGGTAGAGTCCAATACCGTTACCTGAATATAAGAGCTAGTTACGACAAACTTTGGAATGGACCACTCAATTATGAGTCTGAGAAATTACATCGTAGTTTTACCAATAGAAGGAAGGAATACAGTATAATTGGATGGATTTAAGAATGGTAGAGAAGTTGGATGTTGGAAGAATGATCAGTGGCAATCCGATGTTGAGACCAAGTGTTACTAGTGACAAGTTGGAGATGAGCCATAACCCACAGGCCCCAGGACCTGTCAAAGAAGCAAGCACACTCTTGCTGGAGGAAAACCCCTAGTAGAAGTTACGACTTTATCAACAAAAGATCTTGTAGGTGTTTACGCAAAACCCGAGGGTTGTGAAGAAACGATAGATGGTTGTTTGGCTTGTAGAATCAATGGATTTATCCGAACTTAGTTCGTTGACAAGAGAAATTCTGCAATGCTTGTGAGGATGACCGAGTGTTAGAATGTGAGATTCACTAAACCATATACAAGGTAATGATTTGGGTGCGAGATGGATTGATCACCATACCGACTTACTCATATTATTCGCCTCTGTTATACGGGATGGTAAATATGAGTGACTTACCTATAGAAGAGAGACGACGATGTCAAAACTTTGTTTAAACCTTAGAATGGTATTGCAATTTTCCCTTGTACAAGGCAATTGTTGCCAACCGTAGGATACACGGTGAGAGTGAAGCCCAGACCTGTTTTCTGCACGGACCCAATAAATTGTTTGATGACCACCATGAGATATCGATAGTTGTTTAGTATTGGCGCCAGACCTGTCAGCCAAGAAGAACCAGACCCGTAAGAACCTCACAAGATGAAAGGACACAAGAATTGAGGACAATTATGCCACTACCGAAAGAGCCCAGAGAAGGAAATACCCTGAAGATCTGAGAAGACCGACACCGTCAACCCAAAGAATGGAGTACCTGATTCTGGTGGAACAATATCCATGTTTCTAAGTGTGGTAGCACACCAGACCATACCAATAAGTGATTTGTTAGGAGACCCCCAAACCCCAACCTACTTCTTGCTAGCCTCTCCGATTCTCGAGGACGAGATTCATTTTAAGTGTGGTAGGTTTGTAACATCCCAAAATTCTAAATTTTGGAATGTTATAATAAATAGATAGTTTTGATTGCTTGTTTGATGTGTTGTGTGAAATTGAGTGAAATTTGAAACTTTTGAAAGTTAAATGAGAGGGAATGAAATGACTTTCCCAAAATTTCACTTTGCATATTATGTTCTTCATAAATTCAAATTCTTTTCATCATAAAACCCCGGAGTGAAGATAATATGACTTCTTCCATTTATTAAATGAAAAAGGGTTTTGAAAGGATTTTGAATTTCATTCTCGAAATATTTTAAATTCAGAAACTTTAAGCAACTCAATGATTTTCTCAAGAGAAGATAAAATGACTTCTTCAAATTATAAGAAATATGAGTTGGAAGTTTTTCTGAAATTTTCAACAACTCATTTTCGAAATTTGAGTTATTTGGTTTTATTCAAATTATTTTTCTCCAAAAATAAAATATATGGAAAATAGGGTAACATGATTCCGTACAGTAGAAAATTGGAGAGAAATAAATTTGAAATCATTTCGGTATTTTTAAAATAATTTTTATTGTATTTTATTGCAACAGTAGCACTATTTCATTCATTAGAATTTGTGAGAATTTTATTTGACTGTAGAAAAATGTTCAAGTTGTAGGAAATCTTTTTCTGCAAATTTTGATATATTATATGCCTATATAATATTCCTATTTATTTTGTCTCCTTTATTTTTGTTTCCTTGAAAAAAAATGTGTTAAAAAAAATCTTCGCGCGCGCCGACTGGGCCGGCCCAGCCAAAGACAGGCCAAGGCCCAGCTCCTCGACCGTATTCCCCGCTTGCGCCTTCGCCGTGTCCTCGCTGGACTCTTGCTAGGAGTCCAGGTCGGAGCCGCCTCTCGCCGTTGCGCCTTCCCCACGTATCGGCCTTGCCCCCGCCCCTATAAATCCGCCGCCCCTCTCTCCTCCCTCTTCTTGTGTCCGCGTGCCGCCGCCTTTTCTCGCCGCCGCCGATGCTACGCCCTGCCGCCACCGCTGCTTCGCAGCTGCGCAACCGAGCCGCCTCCCCTCACCCTCGCTCCACACTGCTGCTGCGGCCATCGCCGCCTCCTGCGCCCCGCGCCGCACTGCCTGCCGCTCGCCGCCCACTGCCTCCAGCCAGAGTTCCCCGCCGGCTAGAAACTCGCCCTATGTTGTGGGAATTATTCGACGAGTAAGTGTTACGTTAGGGCGTTGTCTACACTCAACTTTGCCATTGGTGTTGATGGAACTCCACAACCTTTGTTGCTTCCGCTATGATTGATTGAGGTAATAGTATTTACGTTACTTTATACATGTGATTTACCTTTGTTATAACTCCTCGAGTATTATGTGTGTCAGCATACCGATCCAGGGATGACACTTAAGCAGAGAGACTTGATCCATTCGGGTCGGGTCGCTACAGCGTAGGTAAGAACGGTTCTTTCTAAGCCGATAGCAGCCACGTAAAACTTGCAACAACAAAGTAGAGGACATCTATCTTATTTTTGCAGGGCATGTTGTGATGTGATATGGTCAAGACGTGATGAGTTATACGTTATTGTATGAGATGATCATGTTTTGTAAATTATCGGCAACCGACAGGAGCCTTATGGTTGTCTCTTTATTGTATGAATTGGGAAGGCCATATAATTGCTTTACTTTATCACTCGGAGTTAGCGATAGTAGTAGTAGGAATAGTTGGCGAGACGACCACGACGCTATGATGAAGATCATGGTGTCAAGCCGGTGACGATGGAGAGCGTAACGATGCTTTGGAGATGGAGATCAAAAGCACAAGATGATGATTGCCATATCATGTCACATATTTTGATTGCATGTGATGTTTATCTTATTATGCTTCTTATTTTGCTTAGTATGGCGGTAGCATTATAAGATGATCCCTTACAAAATTTCAAGGTACAAGTGTTTTCCCTGAGTATGCACCGTGGCGAAAGTTCGTCATGCCGAGACACCACGTGATGATCGGGTGTGATAAGCTCTACGTTCAAATACAACGGGTGTAAAACAGTTTTGCACATGCAGAATACCCGGGTTAAACTTGACGAGCCTAGCATGTACAAACATGGCCTGAGAACACTGGAGACCGAAAGGTCGAGCGTGAATCATATAGTATATATGATCAACATAAGATGTTCACCATTTAAAACTACTCCATCTCATGTGATGATCGGACATGGTTTAGTTGATTTGGATCACGTGATCATTTAGATGACTAGAGGGATGTCTATCTAAGTGGGAGTTCTTTAGTAATATGATTAATTGAACTTTAATTTATCATGAACTTAGTCCTGATAGTATTTGCAAATTATGTTGTAGATCAATAGCTCGCATTGTAGCTCCCCTATATTTTTGATATGTTCCTAGAGAAAACTAAGTTGAAAGATGTTAGTAGCAATGATGTGGACTAGGTCCGTGACTTGAGGATTATCCTCATGGCTGCACAAAAGTATTATGTCCTTGATGCACTGCTAGGTGACAGACCTATTGTAAGAGCAGATGCAAACGTTATGAACGTTTGGCAAAGCTCAATATGATGTCTACTTAATATTTTTGTGCACCGTGCTTTACGACTTAGAACCGGGACTTCAAAAACGTTTTGAACGCCACGGAGCATATGAGATGTTCCAAGAGTTGAAATAGTATTTCAGACTCATGCCCATGTCGAGAGGTATGAGACCTCTGACAAATGTTTTGCCTACAAAATGGAGGAGAATAGCTCAGCTAGTGAGCATATGCTCAGAATGTCTGGGTACTACAATCACTTGAATCAAGTGGGAGTTAAACATCCAGATAAGATAGTGATTGACAGAGTTCTGTAGTCCCTATCACCAAGTTACACGAACTTCGTGATAAACTAGAATATGCAAGCGATGACGAAAACGATTCCCAAGCTCTTTGTGATGCTGAAATCAACGAAGGTAGAAATCAAGAAAGAGCATCAAATTGTTGATGGTTAACAAGACCACTAGTTTCAAGAAAATGGTAAGGGGAAGAAAGGGAACTTCAAGAAGAATGGCAAGCAAGTTGTTACTCCCGTGAAGAAGACCAATGTTGGACCTAAGCCTGAAATTGAGTGCTTCTACTTCAAAGAAAATGGTCACTAGAAGCGGAAGTTCCCCGAATATTTGGCGGATAAGAAGGATGGCAAAGTGAACAAAGGTATGTTTGATATACATGTTATTGATGTGTACCTTACTAGCATTCATAGTAGCCCTTGGGTATTTGATACTTGTTCAGTTGCTAAGATTAGTAACTCAAAACAGGAGTTGCGGAATAAACGAAGACTAGTTGAGAGTGAGGTGACCATGTGTGTTGGAAGTAGTTCCAATACTGATATGATCATCATCGCACACTCCCTATATTTTCGGGATTAGTGTTAAACCTAAATAAATGTTATTTGGTGTTTTTGTTGAGCATGAACAAGATTGGATCATGTTTATTGCAATACAAGCAAGAGCGAGACAGTGGGATTGTATCGGAATGCTCAATGGGGTTTTGCTTGCCTGGCACTTCTGAAGATATCATCGGAACAGCGTCTACTGAGAGGGGACAAACATCGGCAAACAAGAGAGAACACAATCAATGCAATGCGACAATATGATGCATGCTCATGACATGGCAATATGCTGTTGATTGAGCTAATGCAACTAGCAACCATGTTAAAGGAAGTAGGTTTGAATCAAAGGTTCAAATTCAACTCTATATGTGACTAATCAAATGCCATTTATTCAAATTGTCCTAAACAGTGGCTGTAGGTTATTCAAACATGCATGAAAATGCCATAAACAGATTCCTTGAATTTTTCTGATCAATTTTCATATATAAATTATTTTCATCTGAGCTACGGTTGATTTTATATGATTTTTAGAAGTTTTGGCTATTTTCTGAAATAAATAAATCATTTAAGATTTATTTTAAAATCCAGAAACACTTTACTGCGTCAGCATGACCACATGCTGACGTCAGTAGGTCAACAGGGGCTGTTCGGGTCAAACCTGACGTGTGGGGTCCACACGTCAGTGACACAGAAGTTAAACAGGCTTAACTAAACTTAACAGAAAATTAAACTACACTAAATAGGCACAGGGGCCCACATGTCAGTGTCTCGGTGGTTAACTAAAACTGGTTTAGTAACTAAACTAATTTTTTAGGGCCCTGGGTCCACCTGTCATCGACCCAGGGGGGGGGTCATTAGCACTAATTTAAAAGTACCCGCCGGAGTAACTCGCCGGCGACCACAATCCGCGGCGGTTTCTCGCCGGAGTGGCTCGGATTTCGCGTACAAGGGATGGTTTCGGGCGCGGTTAGTCCCGTTGGAAAGCTGGCACTCGGCCGCATCCAACGGTGCAAGCTATACGACCTGAGGTGACCGGAAACAGCGCCGGCGACGAGCGAGGCGGCGGCCGGAGTACGGGCTCGGTCGTGCGCGAGGCTGCAGTGCGCGGAGAGGCCAGCTGAGGGGATCTACATGCTCCTGGGAGCTCCAGGAGTCCATCTACGTGCTCGGTTGCGGATGAAACAAGCCATGTCCGCGGCGGCGACATGGCCGGCGGACGGGAGCTTTCGGCTCCGGTGGGCAGCGGGGCTAGAGGAGATAAAAAACTGCGGGGAGAGCGGGATTGGGTAGAGGGGCTCACGGCAGAGTCGAAGAGCAGCTGGGTGGGCTCGGGGAGGCATCGGAGTCGGTGAATCGACGGCGAGGATCATCGGCAGCCGAAGAGGGGAACGGCGGCGCCGACGGCGTCCAGGGGTGTCTGGTGCCTCCTAGCTCGGCGGAGAGGTCTGGGGCGTCGAGGCGGAGCTTTTGAGCCAGTCAGGGGGGAAAGGGGGAGGCGGTGGCCGTGGCAACGATGTGCGGCGGCGATGGTGGTGTTCGGCCACGTGGGAGAGAGAAGGAGGAGAGGGAGAAGTCCAGCAAGAGAGGGGAGAGATGCAAGGGTCGAGTGGAGAGCGTGGCGTCGTCTAGGCGCGTCGAGGGAAGCCAGGCAGGCAGCTGCGTGCCAGCGCGCGCGGGCGCCGTGCTCACCCTCGCCTCAGCCAGTAGGCAGAGGTTGAAGACAAGTCTGCCCCTGGTGGGCTGGGCTGCTTCTATTGGTGAGGCCCAGGTAGGTGCTCTCTCTCTTATTTTCTTTCTGTTTTCTATTCTTGTCTTTGTTTTGATTTAGTAAAAATACTAAATCATTTGATAAAATCCTGGAAATAGCTAGGGGTGCTTTCTGAATTATTCCAGTGACCCATGACAATTTCCAACATATTTGGAGCATCTAAAATATATATAGCATTTAAATAGCCCCAATTCAAATAGGTTTGAATTAATCCCAAGTCCAAATATATCCTTCAAAAATGGGAACCATTAATGGCAGATGCTTCCACCTAGATCGAGAAATGATGAACATTTTAAGGGTCATTTGAAAACATTGGAGAAGATTTTTGTTAAACCTATTTGGAAACTTTCTGGTGCTAGGGTTGAGCAATCCCATTTCAAGTTTAAGAGAAAATTAAACATGATGCAACACAAGACTAACTGGATCAGAGAAGACCAGATCTGGGATGTGACAGGGTGGTGGAGTTTGACTGCAGCAAGCCAGCTTTGACACGGTGGCTATCCTGAATTACGACTGCAAGTAACTCTTTTGAGGTGGCGCACACGAGTCCACATATTCACCAATCAATACACCATTATGGATCCGCTCCCGTCTCCCCACGAGAAGGCCATCCATAGCACTCACACTTATCTTGCGTGTTTTAGAGTATCCACTTTCACTTGTCTATGAACTGTAGAGGTAACCCAGAAGTCCATTACCGCGGACACGGCTATTCGAATAGATCATATATATAACCCTGCAGGGGTGTACTTCTTCACACACGCTCTCACCACTTATCGCCGTTTACATGACATGTACTCGGCAACCTTCAAGCGGAGGCCCAGCGAGGGTGTCGGCCACGACCTGACTAACCACACAAGTCTCTCGTCCAGGTTTATCGCCTATTTGGGTTCCATCCGTGGGGAGATCCGGCCGGGGTGTCGCTCACGGCCCCAAACGATGTGTACAGGGTTCCCGCATTACCAAACGGGCGATCGATACACCATGCCACGTACCTGCCGCGTCACAGCCCACCCCGAGGGTCAGCACTGCGCACGACCTCCAGTAAACTACAAACACCAGAAACTAGTTGCAACTCCTGGACAGAGAATAAGGGAAGTTAATAAGTCGAGAGGGTCCATTGGTTTCGGGCCCAATGCATGGTAGTAACTGGTCATGGATCAACCAACACAGAACTCAGTTCCTGAGGACGGCTGCAATGAGACAACCCACCATGTACTCCTACATGGCCTCTCATCGCTACCTTTACCAAATCGTGTTCACACAATTAGCTCACACACAGTAGGACATGTTCATCACCCTTCCAATTCATCCCCGATGAATCAGACCTGACACAACTCTAAGCAATAGCAGGCATAACCAGACAGCATGAATGAGTAGGCACAACATGGCTCAAACAACTCCTACTCATACTAGTGGGTTTCAACTATTTACTGTGGCAATGACAGGTCATGCAGTGGAAAGGGGTTCAACTACCGCAGCAGGTAACAGTTGAAGCGTTGTAGTCCTAATGCAGTAAAAGAGAGCAAGAGCAAGAGAGTGGGATTGTATCGGAATGCTCAATGGGGTTTTGCTTTCCTGGCACTTCTGAAGATATTAATAGCACTTCATCGGTGTCATCGAACTCATCGTCGGAACGTCGTCTACTGAGAGGGGACAAAACCGACAAACAGAGTGTAATGCCCCGGATGTAATACTTTCCCTTTTGGGTATATAATATATCTCCGGCTTCATCTATTTCCATTCCGGGTTCCTTGTCTTTCGGGTTTTCGTCGTTTTGTTGTGTGAGTGTGTGGCATTCATTCATATCATGTAGACATGTGCATTGCATTGCATTTGTGTTGTGGGTTGCATCCGGTTCCGCGTGTTTCTTCCCGTTGTCCGTTTCGCGTTCCGGAGCTCCCTCACGTGTCCGTGACGTCCCGTAGGCCTACTTTGTTGTTCGGGCGTTTAACGTCACCGGTGTGCCGCGAGGTTGTTGTGTGTGTTGTTGTTTTGTTGTGTGAAACCCGCCTCTCAAATCTCGTCTCGTTTGGACTCCGTTGACTTTCCCATCCGTTGTTCATGTGGGTCCGATGTGCCTTTACTTCGTGTCCCAAAAACACCCCTACTGCTTTCTTTTATCTCCTTCTAGGCCTTTAAAATCTATCCCCGCGATCGGATCCGTCGGATCGCGATCGGAGGGCTCCTAGAGGCCCTAAACTCCTCCTAACCCTAAAAAACTGCTAAATTTAGACCCCCCCTAGGTCTAATTTGGGCATCCCCTTCTTCTTCCCCTTCTCCACTATTTTTTCCCTTTTCTTTCAGATCAAATCAGATCCCAAAGTCCTCCCTCTGTTTTCTCCCCGGATCCCGAGGAATCCGGTCGAGGCAGCCAGCCGCCGCCGATCTGTCGATCGCATCCCGCAGGCGCCAGGTCAACGCCAGCGCCGCCGCCAGGCGCTGGATCGACCAGATCGATCTCCGCCAACGGCCTCCCGCGCTGGGCCCGAGCGGATCGCCAGTCCACCACTTCGTCGGCGACAGCCCGGCCCGCCCAGGGGACCACTTCCCCCGCTTCGGCTCCCTTCGCCC